>OZ010611.1:71499816-71612316 GCA_963932145.1 Acanthosepion lycidas | reverse complement strand
TGTTCTTTTTGGTCCACCTTTCTTCCTTTTCTTATTTTTGCAAGATCTTCCTTCTTTCACCAAATTTCAAGATTCAATTTATATCTTTCTTCAGTTTTCAGTCTACAGTTTTTATTTTCGTTTTAATCCTTTTTCTTCTCTTTCTTTCTTTCTTTCTTTCTTTCTTTCTGGTGCCATTCCCTTCTTTCCTTAGTTTTTCTTTCTTTCTTTCTTTCTTTCTTTCTTTCTTTCTTCATTTCTTTCCTTCTGTCTTTAGTTTTTCTTTCTTTCTTTCTTTCTTTCTTGTTTAGTTTTTCTTTCTTTCTTTCGTTCTTTCTGGTGCCATTCCCTTCTTTCCTTATTTTTTATTTTATTTTCTTTCTTTCTTTCTTTCTTTCTTTCTTGTTTAGTTTTTCTTTTTTCTTTCTTTCTTTCTTTCTTTCTTTCTTTCTTTCTTTCGTTTTTCTTTCTTTCTTTCTTGTTTAGTTTTTCTTTCTTTCTTTCTTTCTTTCTTTCTTTCTTTCTTTCTTTCTTAGTTTTTCTTTCTTTCTTTTTTGTTTAGTTTTTCTTTCTTTCTTTTTTTGTTTTTCTTTCTTTCTTTTTTGTTTAGTTTTTCTTTCTTTCTTTTTCTCTTTGATAACATCTGCTAAACTTTACTTCGTCTGCCAATAGGACTGGGTACAAATGTTAACTGCAAGATTATGTAGCACCAATCGCTACTGCACATGAGTATAGCTAATCTGCCTTGAAAATAAACAGTTGAACGTCCTGTTCTTTTTTTTATCTGTGTTTAAACTTGATATCTTACGTTGGTAGCAAATAAACAATGGTCGGTTACTACTAAGCAGACCCCAATCAAGATTGGCTCTTGTCCTACACACCTGTCGCCTACAGTTGTTACCCTTAGTTACAAATCATCTGCAGTTATTTTGATATTTTCTCAGGTGTAAATTATTCAGTTTTCATCTGATGGTCAGACTGTTGGTCAAGATCCCCCCCCCCAAAAAAAGAATGTAATTTTTAAACACTGCGGCTATCAGAGTGTTCTCGAATATAAAAGGTAAAAATAAACCCGCCAATCATCCAATTAGGGTGATCAATATTTGATGAGCAACTGAGAAAATCTGATCGATTTTGTTAATATTTTATTAATAACCAAGAATGGAGAAAGAATATGATCTTCTGAATATTAAAGTTTGGATTGAGGTGGAAGCCGACAGATACAAAAAATGAGAGAGATAGATATGGAGAGACTGAAATAGATAACAGATTGAGATAGATAGATACATGTGTAAAGTGATAAATATATATATATATATATATATATATATATATATATATACTATTTACACTATTCGGACTATTGTCCTCATCTTTGTCGCCATATTTATTACAACGTTTCGGCCGTTAATAAAACAGCGTTAATAAAACATCGAAAACCAAAAAGAATAAATAAATATATAAAATAAAAAATGAAAATAAAAACAAGTAAAACAAATCAACCCAAATAAATGAATAAACAATCCACTCCCGCCAAAATAACCGTAAGAATGTATTACCCACAATGCACCACTGACACATATATATAAATAGACGAGAAAAAATCCAACATACGCGGCCTGACGATTGTGTCTAGCATGAAACAGCTTGTCGTCTCCGAGTGTTGACTTCAATGTACACTTTATATATATATATATATATATATATATATATATATATATATATATATATATATATAGTGCACAACAGAGAAAACCAAAATTACCTCATGGTATAGTCTATTTCAACCTACGCCGTGTACGTCTGTCTTATTCAACCCAGACAGATGGACTGTCGGATCTAGAGATTTAAAATTTAACAAAGACAGCAGTTGAAAAATTGATACAGACCTTACCCATATCGAAGCCGTAGCATGACAGACTGCTCGAGTAGTGGTAAGAGGATGGCGAAAGTTAACTGTCTTAAAAGGAAAGAAGCACCATAAAATTCAACCCAGATATTAACCACAAGAACCCAAATTGAGGTTATAAGAAAGATGAAGTGTTAAAATGAAACTAAATGAGGGCCGAAAAAAGGAGTTTCATAAAACGAAATTTTTAATTATATAAAAAAAAATAGTTCCCACTAAAAAATACTAAAATATGATTACAAATAAGATATATAACAAGATTAACAATAAATCGTATCTAAATAGTTTATATTAAGAAAGAATATATTAAAAATATTATATTATTAAGGAATAAAAATAAAAATAATTTAACGATAAATATATTATCCATTTAAAGTTTTAAATTTAAGTTAAATTATTAAGAATACAAGTCATACCCAGTAATATATAAAAAAACAAAAAAAATAATTTAAAAAAAAAATTAAAAATTATAAAAAATATATATCGATAAAGAATTAAGTAATCTAAGAAAAAGTAAGTTCTTAAAGTAGTGGATAATTATAAGATAGGATTGATATGGAGAAGACAAAATATAGAAATAACTATAGTAATATGTTTAACATTAGAAGGGTTTAATAATTAAAAAAATAATGTAAGATCAAAAATATTAAAGTTTAAACCTACTTCTGTGACGACATTTTAAAACTAATTCATTCCTTTATTTTAATAGTTTACTTTGATTACTGAATTTTATTATTCTAATTTTCTCTCCTAAACATAGATCATACCTATTCCTAAGACTATTAGGATTATAAACAAAACCTATAATTTTCCAGACTATCTGAGGGTTCAGACCTTTCACCTTCAATTCCCAATTTGTTTTGGAAAGAGCTGTCTGATATTTTAATTTTTGGTTGGTAAAAGAGTACCTATGTGTGTAAAGTCTTTGTTTCTATTACCCCGCGGAAATTCCAATGTAAACATTATGATTTAACCTATTTTATTTGGGGTAATTGCTTCCTTGCGTGGTATATCACCTTAGTAGATCTGCATTTTCCTTCAACTAGACAATTTTATCTATTTCTACAATTACAATGGGTTTCCATACCAGGTTTATTGTTAGTCCCATAGAATTTATTTAAAATATAGTTATTATGAGAGTTGATAATTTTGTACATGTTATTGGTGGAGGAATAGCTTATTTTGATCGTTTTCCTAATGAAGATCTTACTTCAAAATGTGAAAATGTTTATTTATTAACGTCAGAAAATGCTGTTCGATATTAGTATTGGATAGTTTACAGAAGACAGTTGAACTATATAATTTTTCTTTTTCTATTTATATACCTACAACCCATTTTAGATACTTCAGTGTTACTTATCGGGTTTTAAGTAGAATAATTTATTTTTAAAGCCGCTTTTTGTGGAGAGCATTTTCATACAATTCTTTATTTTTATTAAAGATATTTATATTAGACGAAAGTTTACTAATTCTAGTACCGACAGTAATAAGTATCTGTCTCACAATGGCATAGGGACGGTTGGAATTAACACTAATATAGTTGAAAGGGTTCATGCTATTTATGGTAAGGTTTAAAGGTATTATTATTAAGGTTATGGGTGATATCTAGATAATCTACTATTTTGAGATTAGAAACAATCTCAATTCTAAACCCTAGTAATTTAAAGGAAGTAATTATTTGTAACTTCACAGCTAGTGGACCATTGCTATTGGGAACGAAAATGAGCCCATCATCTCTATATAGGCCTACTAGTTTGGGATCTACAATTCTACTAAGTATATCTAAAATATAAAAACAAACTAGATCAGCAAGCTGGTCTGAATCATATGCTCCCATAGGGACATCAAAATCGTCGTTACGACTCTTAGTCCAGGTAGAATCGTTAAGTGCTAAGAGTTATTTCCTAGCAGTTAATATGATATTAGTCTCATCAACCGTTACCTCAGCATGATTTTTGCAAAGGTGATACAATCAACTAAGAGGTCCCTGGAGATAGAAAAATAAAAACCTATCATATCAAGCTTAATAAAAGTTGCTCTTTATCACTCATATTAGCGAACTATTTGATAGTATCTGACGAATCCTTCCAAAGATTGGTACACGTTGTAATTAATTATTTATCGGTCATTTTTTAATTATATTTTTTGAGATTAGACTTAGTTCAGTTTTAGTAAGATTTATTAATCTAGACTGTATATTATTAGCAAACATAGGTTTGTGGTCCTTAAATAAAATATAGACATCTTTAGTATGGATCTTCCCCATTCGATCCGTAATATTTAAAATATTAATTAACTTGGCAAGTCTCAATGTCGATCTCGGAGATCCTACTTATATATAGATATAGATATAGATATACCCATAAGGTAATTTTGGATTTAATTTATTTGTTCTGTTATAAAAAATACTTTGAACTCTTTTTGTGGATCAATTTTAATATTTTATATTATTAGGACCCACTTGGATTATATACCAACGGATTTTTAACTTTACTGTATATATATATATATATATACATACATATATATATATATATATATATATATATATATATATATATATATATATATATATAGCGAGAGAGAGAGAGAGAGAGAGGGAGAAAGAAAGATAGGTAGATAAATAGATACTGTGTAGAGATAAATAATGAGAAAAATGATTGGAAGAGTATTAGATAGATAGATCTCTATCTATAAAAGGCAGGATGTCTGTGTGTGTGTGTGTGTGTAACGCATGCACGGCCCCAATTTTTGACGGATTTGAACCAAAATTTGCATGCACATGCTCCAAGTTAGTGGAAAGGCCAAGACCGATTTTACATTTCCCAACTCTCATCGATAGTGGAAATAATCGATTTTTTCATGCTTCTACGGCAGTTTTCATGTAGTTTGCGGCCATTTTCTACTGGCCAGATTGAGTGCCTATAGTTGGCTGCCACGAATAGGCAGGAAGATTCTATTGGCCAGCGTGAGAGACAACAGCTGACAGACACGAATGTTAACTAGCATGATAACATGCAAAAAAAAAAAAAAAAAAATCGATAGCTGCATTCGTCACAAGTGGGAAAAATTTAAATCTGCATGGCACTTTACTCCAATTGGCTCATTCGCTCAACGTTGATTCTGATTCCGCAGAACTGGGTTTGGTGTGAAAAAGTATTTGTTGTTAAAATTCTTTTTTCATTCGGTTTTTTCCAATTACGACTCCTTTTTTAAAGCTGATCGTTTTGTGTCCATTTTGTTTAGTTCTTTTTTCGTAACAGATTTAATGTTTAGTATAGAGCTTAGAAAAAATTGGAAGTGTGAGATAGGCAAGAAGTAAGGCATGTAGCAACATCAGCACGGCAAAGGGCACTCCCTTAAAGGCAAGGAAGGTCAAAAATATTTTAAGTCAAGTGACAGCGATTGCTGTATGAGTCGTACGATTTTTGAATCAAGCACGGGCAACGCCGGGCCATGCTGCTAGTAGATAGATAGATAGATAGATAGATAGATAGATAGAGGATTTCCTTATAGTATAAAACTGTTCCTGTACAGTGTTTATATATATATATATATATATATATATATATATAGATAGATAGATAGATAGATAGATAGATAGATAGATAGAAGTGGATTTCCTTATAGTAATTATTCCCTCCATACAAGCAAGGCAAGAAAGCTACTAAAAGGCAAGGGCTTACTGAGAGCAAAAGAAAATGATAAAATCTTTGCGGGACATAAAAGTTCCTGTACTGTACCCCCCCACACACACACATATGTATATATATATATATATATATATATATATATATATATATATATATAGATAGATAGATAGATAGATAGATAGATACTGGGTAGGGTGAGATAGATAATGTGTAGAGATAAATAATGAGAAAAATTGGATAGATAGATAGATAGATAGATTGGAAGAGTATCTTATATATATATATATATATATATATATATATATATATATAGAGAGAGAGAGAGAGAGAGAGAGAGAGATAGAGAGAGATAGATATTGTTGGATTTCCTTATAGTAATTATTCCCTCCATCCAATCAAGGCAAGAAAGCCACTAAGAAGCTAGGCTTTACTGGGAGCGAAAGGAAATGATAAAATCTTTGTGGGGCAAAAAAGAACAAGATTCAGTGGATCTATATGGCAGCTGATGTTGCATTTGAATTTCCGAAGATTATAGTTGACAGGAAAGCAACAAACCAAAAGAGAGTTGCACAAGCGACAAGGGAAGAAAGTATTAGCATAGAACTTGTAGTTACATCTCTTGCTATTTCAATAAAAAAAAGGATGAGACCTAGCTGCCAATCTAGTACCACGTTTAAATTCATGTTGTCGAGATACCCAAGTGGAGAGCTCATTTGAACAATTGGTATATTCTTAAACCAACTTCTAAAGATATTTCCCAGGCATTCATCATGTCTTTTCAAAACTACCACAAAAATATCATTCGTAATGTTACAATTTAGATAAGTAGTCGCTAACACATTGGAAACAAGTCGGGCTAACTCTAGGATCCGCCCCTGACGACAGGTGTCTTATTCCATTCACATTAGCATCAACAGGTCTCTATTTTTAAAATCATTTCGCCGAAACCAATAAAATAAAGCCACTAAGACGCAAGTGGTTTATGAAGAGAGAGAAGAATAGAAGGATAGGAATTATGAAAACAGAAGATATCGGTTGACATTGTATTTAAATTGTAATCGTTTCTCTCCAAGAATAGAGCCCCTAAGGCACAAGTGGGGGTACTGAGTGTGAAAGAATATGAGAAAAAGAAAAACATTATTAAGGAGAGAGAACAATAAAAGAAGAGGAATTAAGAAGACAAAAGATAACGATTGATACTGCATTTAAATTTTTGAAGATCAAAGTTGACTGTAAAGCAAGAAGCCGGAAAAGAGTTCCACGGGCGAGAAATGCGATAGAAGTAACTGTTAGTATAGAATTTACATCTAACCATTTCAACTGAAAAATGATGAAACTTTACCGCCAATATAGTACTGCGCTTAAATTCATAAACTCTTGGTACTACAGAGAAAAGTTCATGAGAACGCTTAACATGAAATGCAGCGTGCGATGGATAAATTGTCTTCTAAATTACGCCAAAATGAAAATAACATTGACATCTTATTTTAACAGATATATTTACCAAAATTACAGAAAAAATATGTATCGAAATACTAAAGAGTAAATTTATTCCATAAAATCACCATTGGCTTCAACAACGGCCTCTAGACGACTTCGGAATCTCCTGCAACTCTTCTGGACGGTCTCTTTGTTTAAGTTGGTGAATGCTGCTATAACCCTTGCCTTCAGTTAATCTTTGGTGTTACAGTGTGTTTTGCTGGTCTCTCGCTCAACTGCACCCCACACATAATAATGAAGGATGTTTGCAGTCTGGAGTGTTAGGTGGTCAGTTGTAAAGTGTGATGTGGTCGCAGAAATTGTCTGACAGCCATGACTGGATTCTACTTCTTGAGTGGCATGGTGCAGAGTCCTGTTGCCAGACATAAGGTCTTCCAGCAGCCGCCCACTTGACGCAGGGCAGCACTATCTCCTCAAGGCACTTGATATAGTCTGAGTCCCTGTGGGAAGATGAAAGGAGGCATAACGTCACCCTCACTAGGGATCACTCCAAACACCCGCCTATCGAATGCCAAGCAGTACAACAAGCCGTTCTCAAATTTCTGGCAGAGTGAATTGTGTCAAGGTGCTCTTTTACCCAACTGACCTTACAATAATATGCAGTCGACAAAATCTTAAACAAAGGGTATGCGCGAAATTAATGATGACAATTTATCCATCGCACTCTGTAGAGAGTATACTATATAGATATAAAACAACGTTGCCTTCACTAATCAAAATAACCTTATCAAATCTAAACAAGCGATAACCAATATAATGTATCAATTTTACTGCCCAGTACAAGAGTGTGTTTCATGCTACCACCTCCTTCAGTAGACGACTCACATGTCACTTAATTAGAGTAGAACGCAATATAGACAGAAATAAAGACAGCTACTGAAGGGCCGAAACGTTGTAATAAATATGGCAACAAAGATGAGGACAATAGTCCGAATAATGTAAATAGTGTACATAATACCTCATCTCAGAAATATAGACAGATACTGAAGGGCCGAAACGTTGTAATAAATATGGCAACAAAGATGAGGACAATAGTCCGAATAATGTAAATAGTGTACATAATACCTCATCTCAAAATATAGACATATACTGAAGGGCTGAAACGTTGTAATAAATATGGCAACAAAGATGAGGACAATAGTCCGAATAATGTAAATTATGTACATAATGCTTCATATCAGAAATATAGACAAATACTGAAGGGCCGAAACGTAATAAATATAGCGACAAAGATGAGGACAATAGTCCGAATAATATAAATAGTGTATATACACATCATCTCAGAAATATAGACAGATACTGAAGTGCTGAAACGTTGTAATAAATATGGTGACAAAGATGAGGCCAATAGTCCGAATAATGTAAATAGTATACGGAATACCTCATCTCAGAAATATAGACAGATATTCAAAGGCCGAAACGTTGTAATAAATATGGCGAAAAAGATGATGACAAAAGTTCGAATAATGTAAATAGTGTACATAATACCTAATCTCAGATATATAGACAGATACTGAAGGGCCGAAACGTTGTAATAAGTATGGCGACAAAGTTAAGGACAATAGTCCGAATAATATAAATACTGTATATATAACTCATCTCAGAAATATCGACAGATACTGAAGGGCCCAAACCTTGTAAAAATATGGCAACAAAGATGAGGACCATAGTCCGAATAATGTAAATTGTTTACATAATATCTCATCTCAGAAATATAGACAGATATTCAAGGGCCGAAACGTTGTAATAAATATGGCGACAAAGATGAGGACAATAGTTCGAATAATGTAAATAGTGTACGTTTACCTCATCTCAGAAATATAGACAGATATTCAAGAGCCGAAACTTTGTAATAAATATGTCGACAAAGATGGGCACAATAGTCTGAATGATGTAAATAGTGTACATAATACCTCATCTCAGAAATATAAACAGATACTGAAGGGCCGAAACGTTGTAATAAATATAGCGACAAAGATGATGACAATAGTTCGAATAATTTAAATAGTATATATATATATATATATATATATATATATTATTATTATTTTGTGCTTTTCTCATTTTTAAATATTGTTCATTTCAGTTCCCTTTAGTTGTCTTCGTTCGTCTGCCCGCAGCAAATGGCCGATTCGATGTTATGCTTCCCTTCAATTTAATGTGAACAACCATGAAGGGGGTGCATGTTCCATGGCACTGGTTTCAAATGCATACGGTGCCCATGGCAGTAACACAACAGCAGAGATATTCCTGTTTAGATCCGGATACAACAGCAATCATTTTGGAGCAGTGTCCATTGCTAAAAGCCATCAAGGTAAGTTCCATATTGACATCGTAAGATATCTGTCCTCCTGTATAACAGTGAATGTTGAACAATCTCCTCAACGATGAAGTAGAAGCTTGAAGTGTGGTTCTACAGAAGGATGATGAGGCTACAATAAATCGAATATGTGATCAACGAGGAAGTTTTAAAGAAATTTGAAACAAAAAGGAAACTTATACCTAACTCCAGGAAGATAGAGTTGACATTTCTCGGGTACTTAATGAGGAAAGTGGGCTTGGAAAATCTGATACTCATGGGACAGATAGAGGGCAAGAGGAAAACAACGCATAATATAGTGACCTTGAGTAAATGGATGGCGGAACAGGATTTTGGAGAAATAACAAAAAGATAAAATTTATTAAGAGCTACGAAGTACAGGAAGTTGTGGAGAGCCATGATCGCCTACGTCTTGAAAGGAGACGGCACTTAGAAGAAGATGACTATGAAATATGCGTCAATCATTGGTCATTGGGTGAGTTGCAGCACCTGGTGTAGGTATTCAGCCAGATCTTAGAAAAATGGTAGGCCCTGTTGGATATGCTGTATGATAAAGCTACGCCTGGATTTATGGGAGCTGGTGCTACACTCTGCTGTACCCCGTCTTTCTATCGGTGCTTTTTTATTTTCTCATTTGTCTGAATGCTAGCTTTGGCATCCTGCCCACATCTGCTGTGGATCCTGTGCGTTGGTTCTCCACGTTGCTAGGTTCATATCACCTGGCACATCTTGTATTTGTAAGCATCTTTGTAACGAAGGACTGGTCACGTGCAGGTCTAGACTCAGTAGCAAGATATCTGTAACGTACATCTTTCGGCAGGCGGCCGGCCGGCCTGCATGCGGGTGACATGGCATAACCAAAGCAAAGGTCTTTGAAAAAGCAAGGCGGATATGCTTGGTGTTCCCGCCTGTTCCAGAATGTTTTTAATGATGTTCACCCAACACGAGGCTCAAGAGTCACTCACGGTAGTGCTTTACTGAGTAAGGTGTCTAATATGAGCGTAAGAAGAGCTAGAAGGAAATGGAAATCATGAGGATAAGGAGGATAGATAGCAATTGACCTTTGACTTCAAGAAGTTAAGATTGATATTTTCAAGGAAGAATCTTTTCCCTTATGTATCAGTTCTAGGGGGAAAAGCTATCCGAATGGAACTTCCTTACAAATGCAATATGGAGGAAATATAGGTTATTCTATGACGGTGGCAACGTGAAGCAATTGATATCAGCTTGGACTGAGTTCGAATTCCAGTCGATTTCATTGCATTAATAATTTATACGCAATTTTATGGCTTCATCTCCGGATATTTTGTACATAATTTTATACTTTCAGGGTAAAGGTTGATTTTGTATATATATATATATATATATATATATATATATATATATATAGTTTCTAGATGATTTACTGGTAATTTTACTATAAAATATATTTTAATACCTTTTTCGTGTTGCATTGTAGGTCATTTTTATATAAAATATAGGTTATTCTATGACGGTGGCAACGTGAAGCAATTGATATCGGCTTGGACTGAGTTCCAATTCCAGTCGAGTTCATTGCATTCACTTACATACCTTTGGGCAAGGTATAAATCCATCTCTTACCACTAGTTATGGGTAAATAGCAGGACAGTTGGACCCTATAGCCTTGGTTGGAAACCCGTCTAGGAGAAGGAAAACTCGGAATTCAAACCACCTGATGGTTTTTTAAGCAAAAGCTAGAAGAATGTAAGTTCAAAAACAAGTTCACCTCGCATGTTGTTTCGAAAAAAGGAATTGCTGACGCCGCTAAATTGAGCCTCAAGAGAAAATAATGGCTTAAGGTACATATAAACAAAAGGCGGCCGTGGACCTGTCTGATTTCGGACCATTCGCTTATGGCTGTATCATCTATGGCAAAAAATAACTGTAGCCGAGATGCCAAGTGAGGACAGATAACATTGCCGATTCTTTGGATTTAAACTTTTGGTTAATTTTGAGCAATCCTTTCACTTTCATCTTTATCCTTCTTTCTTTCTTTCTTTCTTTCTTTCTTTCTTTCTTTTTTGTTTGCTTTCCCGCCTAACTCATTTCGCTTTCTATTTCTTTATATCTCTTTTTTCTCCTCGATTTTCTTCATTACTGTCTCCTTTGACTAACTCCCTTCTCAATCTTTCTTTCTTTCTTTCTTTCTTTCTTTCTTTCTTTCTTTCTTTCTTTCTTTCTTCTGGTGAGCTCAATTCGTTTACACTTTCTCTATATCTCTCTTTCTTTTTTTATTTCTCTGTCTTTCTCTTTATTTTATCTTTATCTCTCTCTCTCTCTCTCTCTTTATTTCTCTTTCGCCCTATTTTTCTCTTCCTTTCTTACTCTCTTTTCTTTTGGCTAATTTAAAAGCTGAAGCTTTAAGATTACGTGGGACGATGTGTTCATGGTTAGTTTGGTTGCTTTTGCTTAGCGGCACATCAACACTTCTATGAGTTATTTTATATAGAATTCTAAATAATTTATACGCAATTTTATGGCTTCATCTACGGATATTTTGTACATAATTTTATACTTTCAGGGTAAAGGTTGATTTTGTATATATATATATATATATATATATATATATATATATATATATATATATATATAGTTTCTAGATGATTTACTGGTAATTTTACTATAAAATATATTTTAATACCTTTTTCGTGTTGCATTGTAGGTCATTTTTATATAAAATGTATTATTAGTCATTTATTCTAAAATATATTGTTAGTCATTTTTCTATAAAAATGATGGTAATCTTTTTTTTAGAAAAATGTACTGCTGGTATTTTTAGTATAAAATATAATTTTATACTTTCCTAGAGTTTAGATTTTTGTCTGAGATCGTCCACAGAGGATTAACAGGTGCTACCACAGCGGGTCAGGGTGGACTTAGAAACAACAACAATTAAGTGCTGGTTCCACGCTTCCCCAAATCTCCAATCTCTCGATCAGAGGCCTTGCTGCCGGATGTAGTTTATCATCATACCAAGGACTAGAAATATGTTCAGGAAACTTTACTTAACCTATTTCAAATCAGTGCTTTTCTGAACATCCGAGTGAGAATGAAGGAGTGAGAATGTTAATACATATAGTTTACGAATCTATCTATCTATCTATCTATCTATCTATCTATCTATCTATCAAAAGCAAATAGCTGGAGATGAAAGAGAGAGGGGGGAGCTTGTTGGTTATCAAGAGAGAATGAACGAAAAACTGAAAAGAAGCAAAGAGAAAAAACATGAAATTAAATATTTGCAAATGCTTTTTGAGGAGTGGATAAAAAAATATGACACCACAGAAAATGTTGCTTCATTCTTGATCTTTATAACATTTACATTAGACATGCATGACCAATAAAGACAGAAAGGGATAAGGGAGAGAATGAGAAGATACAGGCAAAAGGCGAAAGAAAAGAAGAAGCATAAGATAATGGATCATCTTAGTCGCATTGTAAGGGATAAGGGAGAGAATGAGAAGATACAGGCAAAGAGTGAGAGAAGAGCAGAGGCATGAGATAATGGATCATCTTAGTCGTATTGGAAGGGATAAGGGAGAGAATGAGAAGATACAGGCAAAGGGTGAGAGAAGAGAAGAGGCATGAGATAATGGACCATCTTAGTTGTATTGGAAGGGATAAGGGAGAGAATGAGAAGATACAGGCAAATGGTGAGAGAAGAGAAGAGGCATGAGATAATGGACCATCTTAGTTGTATTGGAATGGATAAGGGAGAGAATGAGAAGATACAGGCAAAGGGTGAGAGAAGAGAAGAGGCATGAGATAATGGATCACCTTAGTTGTATTGGAAGGGATAAGGGAGGCAATGAGAAGATACAGGCAAATGGTGAGAGAAGAGCAGAGGCATGAGATAATGGATCATCTTAGTTGTATTGGAAGGGATAAGGGAGGCAATGAGAAGATACAGGCAAATGGTGAGAGAAGATCAGAGGCATGAGATAATGGATCATCTTAGTTGTATTGGAAGGGATAAGGGAGGGAATGGGAAGATACAGTCGAAGTTTAGAAATGAGCTGAGGTATGGGATCATGGCAGAATTGCGATAAATCAGTTGAAATTGAAATCTAATTAAATTTTATCGTTGCAAGGAGAGAAGAAAAAAAATAAATTAAAACCGTTAGGAATTTTGTTTAAATTAATAATACAGCAACATTAATATTGTACTTTTAAACCCTTTTCCTCTCAGTTCTCCATCTTATGTCGCCATCCTAATTTTTTCTAACTCTTTTTATTTCAGGCCATTTCGGTCCGTCCACCTTTTTTTTAACAGATGAAGACGGCAAACTGATCGCAGACTGCCTTTTTGGTAACAATCATATCATGTTCCTTAGCAATAAAATTGAATTTGGGCATCTTGGTCATGGTTATATCATCAAAGGTTTTGAGAATTCCAAGGAACCTAACTTGCTCCACGTTAATGTGAATGGTAACCGTGATGGAATCCATGGTGGTGGCGCCACTTTAATTCTCTGCAGTGCTATGAACGATTCCAAACCAGTTGGAGCAGTCTATCTAATTCGCAGTGGACACAAGAGCAACGTCTTCGAGCAAACTTTCATTAAAGGTCATGACCTTTGGGAGTTTTCGGTTGATAGCAATGGCTACCTTTTTGTCAAAGGCTGCATTGACTCCATCTATACTGTATATCATAATCGTAAGAACCATCGACCTGCAACAGATGTGAGTGGACAAGCGCTGTCTTACTTCAGTGACAATTGTGATGGTTCTGCGGGGACCACAATTCTTAACGTCTGTCCAATTGGTAAACATGCCGCTTTGATTGTGTTTTGTTCACACTCATGTGGGCCTGAAGATGCGACCTCCGCTTCGTTATATTTTATTGTTCTCGCAGACAAAACCGCTTACGTGCACCTGTTAGCTGAGAGTTACGGAGAAGGGTGCATTCACAGGGAACAATGGATCTTTAAAGTTGACCCCGAAAACTGCAATCTACGTGTATTTGGACCTTCTGGGCCCTGCAGGTTTGCTACAATTACCAATATCAGTGAGAATCTTTTAAGCAATTCAGACAAGCACTTTATTACAGCTTCTTGTTTAGTGCCGGGCGCCCCTGCAAATTTCAAAGGAAACACCAAAATAACACCTGAAGAAATTCTTGTAACTGTAAGCGACAAATGTGCAATTAATTTATTTGTTAACTGTTTGTTTCTTTGTCGGATTCCTCCGGAAGAATTGATTGCTTCTGATTCAAAGTGGATTTACAAAAGATCATGGCTGGATGGTGACATTGGAATTGGTATAATATTGGTTCAAGTTTTTGCTGACCTGTCGGATGATGGCTCAACACGTATGTATTTAAACATTGATTATTACTTAACGCTACACTATTTACATTATTCGGACTATTGTCCTCGTCTTTTTTCTTTTTTTTTTTTTTGCATTTTGTGAAGAACCTTTAAATAGATAACGGAAGCACCAAGCCAGATGTAGTACCATTCAATGTACTGAAGAATGGCAGATTTATAAATATGCAAGAGAGATTCTAGTGAAAAAGATCGTCACACTGGATCAACTGTCCTAGCAGTCATCGTCATCGTCCCTCCCTTGACTGTTTCAGTCGTCGATGGGTGGGGTGGACCTAAGAGCAGAAGAAAAAGGCAGGACTCAGGAGCTCAGGGGTTCCGTCCACTTTTTGATGCTGTCTGACCAGCTTTTACGTTGCTTGAGGCAAAATAGACTATATGCAAAAACCCCCTTCGGTTTAATTTAGTTTGATTTTTTTCTTTTTGAAGGATCCAGTCATTTGACATTATTTAGAATGTACGGATACAAGAAGCGATGATCTCACTTTTGTAGATAGTAATGTGGGTCACGGGACAACCGCTTAGTGACATCACTTCATAGAGTGACGACAGTCCTTCTGTTAGTTTCCAGGAGTCAAACCAAGTAGCTGTTTTTTTTTTTAACCCGAGCCCCTCAGCCTATGTTGAGATTAATTCTGCCTCTCTGTGTCCTAGCTAGTGGCATAGCAGATGAATCCGACCCACTCGAATGTGGAAACACGTTTCTCCAGAAACACAGAAGAGTCTCCAGCAGACCCAATTCCCGGTTGGAATGTTTATAAGTAAGACTTTTTTTTACATTTTCACTGTATTTCTTGTTACATACATGTTATAATTTCTCTGTGTGGGTCAAATATGTATATACATTTTAGTGTATGACAGCGGTACAAGACACTCTCTGAGAACAAAGCATGTTTATCATTACTTTTCTTTCAACTATTCCATTTCGTCTGTGAAATAAGATGTTATTATATCATGGATATAATAATGCTAATAATGGGGGAAATACAAACTAGGAGGATATTCCTCTTCCATAGTTCACCCATTATTTGGTGATTCACTCCAACACGACGTTATTAGCACTCTCATTAAGAGCAATTGTTGAGAGGGGTTTAAGATCATTTAATAAAGTTACTCAAATATTTTTTTTAATTTTTTACCGAAAACAATTTTTATTTAACATCGATTGACACATAGCACAGTGGCTAAAGGCGTTAGTTAGATCCAGTAACAGGACCCAAAGAGTTGTGAGTTCAATACCCGGTTAAGGCAGTGGAGAACTTGGAGAAGGGAATTAACTGGAGATAACTGATAACTGACATCCATTGAACATGGCACGTGGAACTAGGACAGTCTACCCTAGCGAGCGAAATAAAGGGTTCAGTTCTGAAGAAGGACGGAGCGTACAACGGCCGAAACGTTGTGATAAATATGGCATTAAAGATGAGGACTATAGTCCCAGTAATGTAAATAGTGTACATAATACCTCATCTCAGAAATATAAACAGATATCGATTGGTAAATACAGTCGCAACTTGGTAAACTAGAAATCTTGTTGAATTAACGAAAGTTGGTATAAAAAAGAGATTGTCAAAGGTACACAAGGAAAGTTAAATGACTGGTTTTATTTTTTAATATAAAACTATATATTTATATATAGAGTGAATAATAGCCGGTTCGAGTTACTTTTGGCGGTTTCATTTAATTTCTGACGGCGTAGTCATGTGTCAAATTGTTGAAGAATTCTAATGGCGAGGAACAGATAAAATATAGAGAATTAGGAAGCGTTAAAATGTGACAGCTGTCATAGTCCCACCCTCAAGATCGTCTTAAGGGGGTTATTCCCATTATAACATTTGATTTAACACTCCATCATTTTAACATCTGAATTAGCAACTCTCACATTTTAACAACTCATTTAGCACCCCCAATTTTAATATCTGATTTATTACCCTCAATTTTAATATCTGATTTAGCACCCCCAATTTTAATATCTGATTTATTACCCTCAATTTTAATATCTGATTTAGCACCCCCAATTTTAATATCTGATTTATTACCCTCAATTTTAATATCTGATTTAGCACCCCCAATTTTAATATCTGATTTATTACCCTCAATTTTAATATCTGATTTAGCACCCCCAATTTTAATATCTGATTTATTACCGCCCAATTTTAACATCTGAATTAATTCTTCCTATTTTAACATCTAATCTAGCACCCACAATTTTAACATCTGAATTATCAACCTCCATTTTAACATCTGATTTAGCACACCCAATTTTAATATTTGATTTAGCACGCGCCATTTCAACTTCAGATTTACTCCCGTCCGAACATTTTTTTTTATTTTGTGGCTCGCTGCTTGTAATGTTTCCTACTTTTTTTTTATCTTATTTTCTCCACAGAAATTGAACTCACCGGATCTCCTCATCAAATCATTCGTCAACCTAAAGGAGTTGTAACTTCTGTAAATTGTGGCGGACCGTCTTTTCATTCCCTTGAAGATGACATTGTTTATATCAGTGAACATTCACGCTTTGCCAGTTTTTCTTATGATTTTAATTTTGGTAAGTTTCTTCTCTTCACTTTGCTTCTTGCTATCTTCATTGCTGAGGGCGGAGAACCATTGAGATTTATTATGGTTTTGAAACCAGAGTTGTCTTTCTCCTAGACTGATTGCCAAACATGGCTTGAGAACCCAGTCTGCAGTGCTATTTAACCCATAACTGGGGGGAGGGATGGATTCATACCTTACCCAACGGTAATTGCGTATAATGGAATTTAATGAACTCGACTGGAATTCAAACTTGGCTCTCCCATTTCTCATTCTAAGCCGCTACCGATGACACCACCCGCACATCCTGCAGGTTCATTATTCTCATCGGGGGGAGGCGTCGGCGGAGTTGAGGGTCTTCTTCCAGCCATTACTCGGAAGCTGGTTACCCAGCTGTAGTTCATCATTTCTTGTCACAGGAATGAAATATTTGGCGTCTTGAAGGATTGTCGTCATCCTTTGGGTGATAAAGGGGTTCCATATACTCCGATATTGAAATCAGAGTGATCCTTCTCCTATACAGGCTGCCAACCAAGGCTAACGATGTCTGTTTACCCGGATTCCAACGGGTAGTGAACTACTTGCATCGCTCTTTTATCATTTGGTTCCTATTTAATTCTGTTATCAACTCAGCCGATCATACAAATAGATCTTTGGAAGATGATTATGTAGCGCCCAAGCAACATTTTTCAGTATCTCATTTATTTATTTACGTGACCGCGATAGCACAATGATTATCCAGCTTTTATCCGTTTTTTAAATCAATTCTTGTGTGTAGTGAGTCTGAGCTTTATTGAGTGCTCCACTATTGTGGCCTTGTGCCAGACTTAGTATATAAAGATTTACTTTGGTCTCAGCAAATATTATGGGGAGATTTTTGTACCACAAGAAAAAATTCTTGGGTTAACGACAAAACACAGATATTTTGTTTTCATAGCCGAAGATCAGTGTCAGTGTGTCCCTGCTTAGTTCAAAGTCCAGTAGCTTGACCTTTGCACTGGGATACAAGTAGAATGTCTGTTCCTCTCATCTATGTCCTTGTCTGAGGGCATAACCATAAAGTTTGGCCTTCTCCGCAAACTCAAGGGCTATGATATCACAGGACGTTTATTTGGCTTAATCCAATCGTCCCTAACAAATTGTGTAATTAAGGTCGTGTTGAGCGGGTACGCTTCCAGATCATTTCCTACTAACGCGCGGGTCACACAGGGCTCTATCCTTGGACCTACACTGTTTCTGATTTTCATCAATTACCTCCCCGATGTCATAGTTCACAACTCGGCATTTATGCCGATGAGACAACCATTTACCTCTGTTTTAGTAGCAAGCCGGTCAGACCCGACAAAGTAAACCTGTCAACTGCTCTCGAAAAGGACCGTCAATCAGTGATTAACTGGGTCAAGAAATAGTTTGCAATTTTTAACGCCTCCAAAACGAAATTGTTTTCATTTAATTATCACAGAGAACCTAATCTGCCTGCCATTAGAATGGCTGATGCTAAACGCCAGGAGAGCAGAACTCTACGCTTACTTGAGCTTACGTTTTTTTCCATTGAAGTGAAGCGGCTATATCGAATCAATTCCAACGTCTACTTCTTGGAAAATTGGTTCACTGTGTCGTGCCAGCAAATTTTTTTTGTCAGAATCCATTTTGCACATTTATAAATCTACCGTTCATTGAAAACTGTTGCCATATCCGATCGGGTGCTTCTGCTATTCCTCTCGAGATTCTTAATAAAATTCAAAGAAGAATCTGTAATGTAATCGATCCTGACCAGGCACCTCGACTGCAGTCACTTTCTCACCGACATGATATGGCTACTTTCTATCTTTTCTACAAATATTTTCATGGCAATTGTTCTGATGAGATTTTTTCCCTGCTACCACGACTGTGTGGATTTAAGCGTTCTACTAGATTGCCAACTACATACACCATGCAAACAAAATCAAACTTGCACTAATGAAAAGTGCATACATAAAAGAGAAAAGTATAATCAGTCAATTGCTGTTACCCCATGACGAGTGAACGTAGTTTGATTTTTTTTTTGGGGGGGGCGTCTAAGAAACTCTGGAGTCGGGATACTGAATGTAATATCAATCAGCCAAGTGGCAAACCTTTTACTTGTGTTAATCACACACACACACACACACACATATATATATATTCAAGTGTAAGTTAGGTGAATTCCAATGTCCAAACATTATATTTTTAAAAAGTGCTCAATACAGACTAGTGCTTAAATATATTTATTTACAATTATAACAAAAACATGCTATAAACCTTGCATAAATGCAATCATGTTTCACCACCGCCTGATGAAGCACCTACATTGTGTAGCGCTTCATAACATGTTTTTGTTATAATTGTTAATAAATATTATATATATACATATATATATATATATACATATATATATAAACATAAAAAATGTCTTAATATATATATATAAATTTTAATTTATATAAATCTTAATTTCTATAAATATATATAAATCTTAATTTATATGTAAATGTCTTTTATATATATATATATATATATATATATATATATATATATATATATATATATATATATATATATTAGGTTGGTGCAAAAATAATGACGGTTTTTGACGTTAAAAATACGTTAAAAACCGTCATTATTTTTGCACCAACCTAATATATATAAAGTCATTTTTTTATGTTTATACGTTCTTTTTATAAACATAAAAAAATGTCTTAAAATAATTGTCGGACTTTGTCCATTTCATAATGTGTGACGTCATTTGTTTACATTTGATACGGAGATATGAATGTACGAGAGAACATCATGGAGAATTTTAGTTTAAATACAGTAAAATCGACCTTGCTAACCGAAACGCTCCTCTGTGGCTCAATCGGTAAAAAGCACGTCTGGCTGGCTATATGACGGTTCCGTATAGGATACAGGTTCGATTGCTGTCGGAGGACGCATATTTTGTATGATAATTTCTCGGACATTCAGGCCGGTAAATGTTGTTAATACTGTTTATTATAAGAACGTATAAACATAAAAAATGTCTTAAAATAATTGTCGGACTTTGTCCATTTTATATATAAATATATAAAATCCTTAATCAAAAATGTTTTCGGAATGAGTATTTCATACCCTGGTGCGACCGGAACATTGACAACTTTACGTCCTCATGAACCCTCTAGTTGTGGATAAAAGTGAAATATAAGTACCGTTTTTTTCTGATATGTTTTATGAGGCAGCATCTTTAACGTAAGATTAGTGTTAATCTGTTTAAAATGTCTCATCCAAGAATGGTAGTTGCTATCAAACACATTGGGAAATGCCCTGGCTTTAAATACGAAAAAAAGAATTTTGCTCTAAATTAGATAACCCAGCAACTTGACGCGTCTCCCCAAAATGAATGTTTTATTCTTAAAAGTGCTTTTTTTTTTTTTTTTTTTTTTTTTCTTTTAGGTACCCGATCGAAATGTCTTGGTGGAATCAAAATAAACACATCTTTTCAACAACAAATCACCGGAAGTAGGGATGGTTTTCTGTACACAACTTCCCGTAGCCCAAGAGTTGAAGCAATTGATGAACAAACTGTTACTTACACGGTCGGTTGGAGGAGAATTTCGATTTTTGTTCTTGATAATCTGACGACGATTTCACGAGAAATTTGTCGGGTAACGTGACAAAATAAAAATAATTAAAGTTATCTATTATGTTAAATAAATTATTACCAATTAATTATTAATTATGAATTAAATAAATTATTACCAATTAATTATTAATTAAGTAAATTATTACCAATTAATTATTAATCATTAATTAAGTAAATTATTACCAATTAATTATTATTTAAGTAAATTTTTACCAACACGTAGGGCCGGTACGTACTACCACCGAAAGCCCGACCGGTGGGGGTACCTATTTGTTCATATATATATATATATATATATATATATATGGATGGGATTGTGTGTGTATATATATATATATATATATATATATATATATATATATATATATATATATTATATATACAATCCCATCCCTATATATATATATATATATATATATATATATATATATATAGGGATTATATATATATATATATATATATATATATATATAATCCCATCCCTATATATATATATATATATATATATATATATATATATAGGGATTTTTTTCATTTCCGAATATGGCCGTAATGTGCTGACCGTTTTCAGAAATGGGATAGGAAAACATTGGCATCCCTATAAAAATATAAAAATATCAACTTGTTCAAATAAGCAGAAAATATATTTGATAATGGCTAAAGGATTAGTTAAAAGTATCCGGATATACAGATCCTTTTTACACACACTATGTTCAGAAAAGAAATCACTTATATGATTGGAAGATATATATATATATATATATATATATATATATATGGGTATAGGGTTAGGTAAATGAGATAGCTAGATATTAGCGACCGTATATGCGTGTGCTGGTGTGCATACGCTGGTAAGCAAATTAATAAATACCAAATTTAGCCAAGAGATGTAGACATAATAGTCCTCAATGAGATTAGACAGAGCTAAGAAATCTATGTCAATAAATACACACATACCTACGTTTGATGTGAGACTCGAGTTTCATTGATTACCCAGTTCACTGAGCACGAGATATCGCGATATCTTGTGCCCAATGAACTGGATAACCAACGGAACTCGAGTCTCACATCAAACGTAGGTATGTGTGTATTTATTAACATATATGCATACATACATACATACATAACATATATATGTATTAGGCTGGTGCAAAAATAATGTCGGTTTTTGACGTTAGATAATACGTCAAAAACCGACATTATTTGTGCACTAACCTAATAACATATATATGTATATACATATATATATATGTAATGTATATATATAACATATATGTATATATATGTAACATATGTAACACACACACATATACTTATATATAACTGGTAGTAGTAGTAGTAGTTGTAGAAATATTATTTTTATTGCCTACACCTGTTTGGATTAATATCCTTCTTATTTATTTACTTAAATAGTGAAATTGATATGAAGCAATCGTTTTTTTCAACATTTCACCTTAAGCAAGGCAATAAAGCCACTAAGATGCAAGGTGTTACTGAGCTTTGAAAGGGCAACGCTTGAGCAACACGAAACACCTGTCAGTCCCGTGTTACAATAGTTTTGCTCATTTGAAAAATGGGTGTGTTCAAACAAAAGGTGGTATGTCCTAAGTTGTTTAACACATCTAAATGTAAATACCAGGAAATTAAAGCTGAAATTCTGAACTCTTCTCTCATATTCATATTTTGATCTTAAACCCAAATGTCTTCAGCGAACAACAGAAGCAAAGAAAAGAGATATGTTATATAAATACAAAATGTATATAAAGACAAATGGTGGATAACTGAATGACAATTTTTCCATTCTGTCATTCACACACACACACACACACACATACACACATATCGTTTCAATTTTGCTATATTCATGTGCAAAGAGTGCTTGATATTGAAAGAGAGCTTCAATAGTATGAACAGTTTAGCCACATGATGCATATTTGAAGACCGCATAAGTTATGAAACCGACAGTCACTATGCAGTGTTGATTCCTGTGTACACATTATCTATCTATCTGTAAAAAGGCATGACTCAATCTTCCTTCAAGTATGGGTTAGATGTCAACGTAGACTGGGGTCTTTAGACTTGGTAGGTAAATCAGCCTAGGGGAAGGACAACTCTGTATTCAAAAACCAGCCCCAAGAGCTCTATCAGGCTATCTTGCCTTAATCACGCTCATTGCGGCTACGGCTACAGTATATACACTACCCCTATAACTCAAAGGTCATGATCATGATAGATTTTAAGCTAAAATATCTGTGAATATTATAATAAATAGATAAACAACAAGCGAGATGGAAAAATATTTTTAGTCTGAAAATAGGAAGAGACAAAGATTAATTAAGAAACATTTCCAAATGAAATCTCCAACGGGAACCTGAAGATGGTCGGCTAAACTTCGCTATTTTTTCCTTTTCTTGACAGATTGATAAAATTCCAAATGGAAATTTCAAAGTTCGCTTGCATTGTTTGGCCCAAAATTGTGGCCGCATCACCATAAATGATGTATATGTTTCTCCCCAGGTAACTATTTCATTTTCTTTTAAAATAAAAGAGATGTTTTGAGTTAAGTACACTTTAAATATTGTTTGTCTTAGAAATGCATTACGAAGAGATTTATTATACAATTGCAATGCTAATAATTTTATTATAGAAATTACATTGCCAATGATTTTAATATCAAGGTATAATTAATTAATAATTTTTAATATAGAAAATGAATTACTCATAATTTTAATATACAAATTAAGTAATATCTTTACTATATTAATGACATTACAAATGAAATTACTATAGTTCTGAAATCGACCTTCGATACAGCATCGATGGCGGCCCCCTCATTATAGCTCACCTCCAGTTACAGAGTTGCAATACGCCGATGACAACTGCACCCTCCAGACCTCCAGAATTCAGCGGACAACTTCTCCAGAGCGTACATACGCTAGGGACTCACCATCAACGTGACAAAGACCACGGTCCTGCTCCAATCATGACCGGGATATCAACCACCACCTGACGTCAAAATCCCTATCAACGGACTGAATATGGAGAATGTTGAACACTTTCCATACCTTGATGGAAAAATAACATCAAATGTATCCGCTGAAAAAGACGTCGATTACTGCATTAAGGCTGCAACGCAATATACTGGAAGCTATTCAAAAGACTTTTCGGCAATCTTTGGCTAGCAAAAACCACCAAGTTGATTGGTAACAGAGCTGTTGTAATCTTGACTCTCCTGTACGTCTGTGAAACCCGGGTACACTACCGAAGAGATATCCATAAACTTGAAAGATTCCATCAAAAGAAACTTCGTCAAAGCCTGCGAAGCACGTGTCAGGACCAGATCACGGACAACGAAATTCTTCTCCGCACAAAAATGGAGAGCCAAGAAACCATTATGACTCGTCACCGATTTCAATGGGCCGGACACCTTAAACGAATGCCAGACACATACTTACCCAAAGAAATCCTCTTCTCGGAGCTCGCATCTGGCAAGAATTCACGTGACGCAACATGTCGTCGATTAGAGGATCAGCTCAAATAGCCCTTGCTGAGGATAGAAATCGGTCCGCTCTATCGGGATACGAAAGCTACAGAAAGAACTATTTGCAGAAGAAAAAACAACATCGTTGGAAAATACCAGAAGTCGAATACAAAAGTGCCCAAATAAAATCCAGAGCTCTCCGTCCCCTGAGCCCTCCATCCCCTGAGCCCTCCGTCCCCTGAGCCCCGTGCTCCTCTGAGCCCTCCATCCCCTATGCCCTCCATCCCCTGAGCCCTCCGTCCCCTGAGCCCTCCATCCCCTATGCCCTCCATCCCCTGAGCCCTCCGTCCCCTGAGCCCCGTGCTCCTCTGAGTCCTCCATCCCCTATGCCCTCTATCCCCTGAGCCCTCCGTCCCCTGAGCCCCGTGCTCCTCTGAGCCCTCCGTCCCCTGAACCCTTATACTTTATTATGCGGTGGCTACGGACATCTCTTCAGATACAACATAGGACTCATTTCACATAGAAAGAAATGTTGACGACCATCCCAATACTAGGCATTGAGTTCCGCTAACCATGACGCATGATCAATGAATTTTACTCTAGTAATTGCCTTGACAGGCCTTTTACTATAGAAATTTCTTAAACAATATTATGATTTTACTATATAATTGCACCGCCATAGAAATGGGATTGCTGCTTATTTTTTTTACTATAGATTTGTTTTCTGTTGTCAATGATATTTGAAGCTTAATTTGAAATGAGAAGGTCTTGAAAAAATGATTCTATTTTTTTCCTGGCTAACCATAAATCTTTTTGCATTTTCTTTTATTTTTCGAAAGATCCACAAAGAATTTAGCCTTCAAACTGAAATATCTGCTGGTTACCACGCACATACAGCCGACGTGCCGGTGACGGTGTCTGAAAACCAATTAAACATTTGTTCTAAGGATACAGCTCTCTGCGCTTTCGCTTTACTTGATGAGGATTTCCCGTGTAACAAGTCAAGTCGGCCAAAAGAAGAAAGAAACGCGTTCAAGGAAGAAGCAGTCAAATTAACAGAGTCTGTGGCGCCAATTGCACGAACGCTACTCAAGAAAAAAATGAAAATCATTGGCTGGTCGCAAAATCTCTTGCAGAATGCTAGTGGAGAGGTAATTATTTGTTTCTTTTCGATTCTTACAAACGTTGCATAAGGATAGTTAATATACACTTTAAAATATTGCGTAATTATAGCCTATAACTCTTTAATGTGTCACTCTGTAGTCCGGCAAATTCTATCGTCTGCCACGTTTTGAATGTGTCGCCATTTTGTTGGATCTGTCACAAGATTTCTTCGATAACAAATTTAACAGTTTCTAAATCAGTTCATTAAACCAAATGTGTGAAAAGTTTGAGGTTCTATATTCATGTGTAAATGAAATAAAAGAATTTCCAGAAAGCTATAATATATTTCGGGTTAATCTTAAACATTACATATTATTGGTAATTAATGTTGTCTGTCACCTTCTAAATTAAAAACATATGAATAGAAATATAACACTAACATTCATCTTATTAAGAAGTCAAAAACTTAAAATGACACAAGTTCAAGTGTCCAAATATATTTATAACTGATTTTGACCAACACAAAACAAATTTAATTCACTAAGATTTTAGAATTTATTCAAATGACCAAAACAAATAACTTGTCTGTACTAATGTGAAGTGTGATACTGAGGTCTGCAATGTAGTATATAGGCCAGGTCTGTTTCAAAGGCAGTGATTTTAGAAATTGGCTAGAAAAGGCCAAGGTCGGGGTCACACCGCCAGAGGGAGGCCACACAATGCTGCAATCTTTTGGTAAAACATGAAATTGCATTTCTTAGGCGTGTATTTTATATACTCTAGTTTACAATACTGGCGGGCCGTAAATGATACATTCCATGACAGAGGATCGGGGGGGGGATCATATGAAATTTGACCACGCCCCGTAATTGACTCCTGCGTCCATTTTTATCTCGGAGCTAACTACTCAAAGCTTTCTTGGAGAAATTATTGAAGTTAAGCCCGAAAGGAAAAGGGAGGAATAGCGTTTCCACATTATGGTAGATCATAAAGCGTTAAACGCTATACACAACAGGATAGATATCAACGGTCATCGTATTGGGAAGAAAATCAGAATGCTGGCACTACGAAGAGACCGGATATCTTTCCAACGATGGTTCTTACTCCCCGCCAATGAGACAGCCAAAAAAAAGAAAAAAGACACAGCCGAGGACCAGGAGAAAAGGTCAGACTTACGACCCCCATCGCCTAAAACGGCTGATGGTGATAAGTCTGAAGAGGATTGGCAGGTAAGCGGAAAGGGCGATAAAAAGACATTAGTTTCTCTGTCCCTACGGCACCCTAGCTTCGACAACGAGAGAGAAAGCCAAAAATCATTCCCTGGGACAATGAAAACCTGATGCCAACAGCAGGAAGAAGAAAAAAGAGAGAATACGTCGACTAAAGAGAAACAGTTGGATACAAAAGGTGAAAAAAAAGAGCGGCCAGTGGATTTAATTGCCTCCTCTAACAAAATCTTGTCTGAAAGGTAAATCTACCATTGTTCCCCACAACTGCAACATCAGCCATCAAAGACAAGAGAAAATCCTGTCCCCCGCCTCGATACTCTTCTTTACCGTTTCAAAATTCTCGCTTTCGGAGAAAAAAAACTTTTCTTATTCCGTCACCCACCCATTCCACTAACTCCACTACCACCACCACCACCACCACCACCGCCACCCTAAACACCAGTACAACACCACCATGACCACCACCACCCTAATCACCAATACCAACATGACCGTGACCATATTATATATATATATATATATATATATACGCATAGGATTGGATTGTAAAAGGAAGTATGAAAAAGTATAGACAACAAAAAATACTCAATAAAAAAATTCTAAATCGAATATATTAAGCTATATATATATATATATATATATATATATATATATATATATATATATATATATATATATATATAAGATTTTTAATACGTCCTGTATATATATATATATATATATATATATATATATATATATATATATATATATATATACATATATATACACAGGACGTATGAAAAATATTTTTACAAACCAAAACAAGTATAAAAGTCTATATAAATCCCTGAAAAATGGATGGGTTGAGGAGAACCGGTTCTATGGCCTGCGCGCTCCCCCGGCCTCAATACTTTGCATTTTTATCTCTAAGCAATTGGTTTATACAGCAGACATTAATAATGCAGAGACACTTCATCAACGTGTCACGGGGGACTGGACTTCATTCGACACCGTGTGGAAGTATTTGAAAAGGTCCGCCAGTCAATGATCCGACAGGTGCGTGCCTTTGTAGAAGCAAGCGGAAAACATTTTGAGCATTTGTTATGAGTTGTGTTGAGTTACAACGATGGCTTTTTGGACAGATGTTTATATGGACATTTTACCTTGTTTTGATGTCAGGAACCCGCCCCCAATGTTTGTAAAAATATCTTTATACACCTCGGATATATATATATATATATATATATATATATATATATATATATATATATATATATATATATATATATATATATATAGATAGATAGATAGATAGATTTCGTTAAATACTAATGAAAAAGTTAAAACAATTTTTTTCCTGTCCGTCTGTCCGAATACACAATTATTAAATTACATGACCCGGTAGCCAACAAGGGGAGTTACACTATGACATTCAGAAAAAAAAAACTTGTTTTAACCGCAGTATCTTGTCAGTCGTTTTTAACGAAACTGGTATAAAAGAACGATTGTGACCAAATACACAATTATATATATATATTGTAGCTATAAAAGTCACGATACAGTTACTTACAATAACAATTAAGTCAAAGCAATTAATTAACAATTCAGAAATTTATTATTAAAATGGTTCTGGTTAATTCTGGTTAATAACAATAAAATGCTATGGTAAACAATAGTAAATTAATTTACCGATACTGTTCAAATTGCAAGCCACCTGCTTCACTTATTTGCTTTTTTTATTATAAGTAACTGTATAGTGACTTTATTGTCATCTTGTAGCTAGGTAGCTCGATAGAAAGATATTAGTGTGTTTATATGAATCTGAATGTTATTAGGTTGGTGCAAAAATAATGTCGTTTTTCTTTTGAAGCTGAACGTCAAAAAACGACATTATTTTTGCACCAACCTAATAAAACCAAAATATCCGTAGAACAATTAACCTTAAAATTACAAGACCTGTTATAGACCCACTTTTCTTTTCTAAAACCACAGAACCAATTTCAGCCAAATTTTCTGTGATAATTTTATTTTTGTTAAATTCATGTTTAATAAGAATAACAACAAATCACAAATGCCATGTTTTTCAAAATCCTTCTCAGTTTAAAGATGAGGGTAATTTACTCCTCAGAGCCATTTTGCCCGATATTTCGATGAATGTTTATTCTTTATCAATTGCAGCAAAACAGTTTAGTTCATTGGAACCCTTATGGTGACTGGGGAATCCACGAGGGTGGTTACGGCACTGAAAAAGCCTTCAAGACTTCCTATATGAAATGTACGAAACAGCAGGAAGTGGACCTCACGGATTATTTCTCTTCTGAATACCTGGATTCTGTGCCAGAAATACAGGTAAATATAACACCTGGACTTCTTTCAAAAGACCTCACATTAATATACTTTGGTTATTATAGAAATAAAATTTTCTAAACATATCGGACACTTTTATGTGAGAGAATTAACAAAGAATTTGTTCTGAGAGTTCAGTTGGTAATTAGTCAAAATTGTTCAATGGAAATAAGTTATTTATAAATTGTTCTCGGAAAATGTGGACGAAAAGATCGCTTATACTTAGAGTCAGAAAGAGAGAGTTTAAATTTCATAATGAGGAAAGAGGGTTTGGAGAATTTAACACTCACAGGACATACTGATGGCAAGAGGGAGTTACAGCGAGTAACCTTCCTAATGAGTTTTTTTTACATGGGTAGTTGAACTGGGACTGAGAGGGATGGTAAGGCAAAAAAAATCTTGATTAGAACTACAAAGGATGGGAAGCTGTGGATAGCCATGATCATCCACATTTTGAGGGGACACAGCACATGAACAGAAGAACCTGTTTTGTTGGTTGCAATTTGGTTAAAATTGAAATTCCAATGTCAGATTTTATATAGTATATAAAATCAATAATAATGATGAGTGTTGGCTTAGCGGTAGGATGTGGCGGTTTGTTTTTTTTTATCAGAAAATCCGTCTTTATATTTATTGTTTATGGATGCATGGCTATGTGGTTAGAACGTTTGCTTTCCAACTATGAGACTATATTAGGACAGGGGCCGATTTTGGAAACATGTTATTGTACTCATTTTGAAAGTTGCAGTTTGACATATTAATTAATGACACAAAATACTTTTTTCCAAATCTTTACAGTTTTTTGAGGAGACAATTTTAAAGATTAAATTTAGGTTCAAAATCGTAAGGTTGAAATTTCATTCCGGTGATCAGTAAAATCCTTATAGCACAGCCTTTTAAAATTTATAATTTATTGAAGCTTCACAAATACGGACAAGATGCATGGCACAATCACATTATTACGAAATCATTATGCCATCAAAAGAGACCCTCATTTAATTCAAAGGGAAATTATCTGAACAATTTAACTACATTATGATGCAATATATTATTTACATTATTTGGTTACTATTGTCCGAATCTTTGTCGCCATATTTATTACAACGTTTCAGGCGGTTGGAATGTCGAACTGAACCCTTTATTTCGCTCACTGGGGTAGACTGTTCTAGTTCCACGTGCCATGTTTTAATGGATGTCAGTTACCAGTTATCTCCCCTCTCCAAGTTCCCCACTGCCTTAACCAGGTATTGAACTCACACTCTTTGGGTCCTGTCACTGGATCTGACCAACGCCTTTACCCACTGTGCCATGGGTACTTGCGTATGGATTTCTGGCTATTATAAACCTAATCTCTTCAGCAACCATTTTCACCAGTGCTCATATTGCAAATTTAAAACATTTTGTCTTTCTGCCCAGCATTATTATAGTGTTATACACTTTTATCTATTTTTTGTTTTTATTATGATCTCACAAATGATTTAACATATCTTATTCACTGAGTAGACATTCTTGTAATCTTTTACACAGTTTTTACTTATCGAATACAGTAAAAACTTGCATATTTTGCTTGTGGTGGATCATAATTAAAATTCTGGTTTAAATATATTTTCCATTCAATATATTTATTACAAAAAATATTAACATTATTTGGATTTATTCTTGAAATAGTAAAATTTTGAAATCAATTTGTAAGTATAAACCTGCAGAAATTAGGTATTTCTGTCCATTTTGTCAGACGATCTTTAAAACTAAATGCTCAAAAAGTGCTGCCATTATCCTTGCTTTCAGTTCATCTTTGGTCTTACAAGGAGTTTTGTTGGTCTATCGCTCAACTGCGCTCCACACATAATAATCAAGGGGTTTGCAGTCTGTGGAGTTACATGGCCAGATGTAAGGGGTGATTTGGTTGCAGAAATTGTCTGACTGCCATGACTGAGCCCTCCTTCTTGTGTGGTATGGTGCAGGGTCCTATTAACAGACATAGAATCTTTCAGCATTTACTCTCTTCACCCAAAGGCAGCAATACCTCCTCCAGGCACTTGATGATGGCCTCCGTTTTGAGCCTGAGGCCCCGTGGGAAGACGAATGGAGTCATAATGTCGCCATCACTAGTGATCACTCGAAACACCTTTGTATTCCCCATTAGACTCGTCCAACTCTTTCCGAATCCTCTGCACTGTCCTCAGATTGACACCCAAACACTCTGTAATGTCCGCATTGGAGTTTACGGCACGATTGCCAAGCAGTACAGCGTGCTGTTTAAAAACTTCTGGCAGAGTGAATTGCGTCATTGATCTTTTTCTCAAAGATGGTAGCCAACTGACCTTACTATACTGTGCAATCGACAAAATATAAAAACAAACAACGCGCATGCGTGAAATTAAAAATATATAATGGCGACAATTTACCCGTCGCACCCTTTGTATATCATACACACATTATATATTTATAACTTATTTATATCTTATATCTATATTTATATCGATACACAGCGGTTTCAAAAGTTAAATATTTGTATACTTTATTCATGCATAAATAATCTCATAGTTTTTTAATAAGATTTTGGATTGAAACATCAATGTATTGACATTTTAATTTAATTTATTGGTATTTATTTTATACTAGCTTAAACCCCACCCCTATCGTGCAGAATTTAAGCTGGCTCTTGTTGAGGGTTTTGATTGTGCTTTCGGCTTCTTCAGGAGTTTGAGAGTACCTAAGTCTTTGCATATTCTCAGCATTGAAAGCTCTTCTGGCTGCCGTTTTATCTGGATTTTCATTTGCACGGGACTTTGTTTTTCTCGCTGCAGCCTTGGCTCTTTTCATTACAATCTGGTCCTCTGTTAGCGGAGATTTCTTTTTGTGAGGCATACTGCTGCCGTATGCAATAAGCAACAATAAACTACAGAAGAACTCAATTGATCTCTGCATTTACGTATTGCGTTAATATTTATGCTTACCTTTTAAAAGTTCAACGATTATTCTTCTGACACCACTTAAATTAAAGACAATTTGATGTACGTAGGTCTTTACTTTCCGTACAAACAATTATTTTTATTTTATGGGTGACTTTCGCTGGATTTCGCAATTAATTTTGATTATTCTCAAATTTATTTTCAAATTATAAAAATTGTTATTCCCAAAAATTGGTCGCAAAAATCACGTAAAAAATCTCCGAAAAAAATCGCAGCAATGAAAACTTAGGAATTCAAAATTTGTGTAACATGAGCTATTTAAAGTTAGAGAATTGTGTCCCTTTAATTAAAAAGTGTGACACAGTGACACACTGACATTGGCATTTATTATATACATGAAAGTCTTATTCATATGGCCGCCTCGTGTTTATGGAAAATAAGCCTTATTTCCGACTCAGTTACATTACCACATACAAACCATATTAAAACACGCCCAAACTTTGTTTTTTACCCAATAACGGGCAATATTGCAATCATTCCGAAAAGATTATATATATATATATATATATATATATATATATATATATATATATATATATATATAAGCCACGATGGAGTAATGGATATCGGCTATATTTTTTAAATATCGGGTTCGTATCGACCCCACAGCCTGTAAATAGTTAAAATACCTCATTTCAGTAATATAAACTGAAGAATTCATACGGACTAGATATACCAAAAAAGTTTTATGTGACAATAAAGATGAGGACAGGAGTCTGAACAATGTAAATAGTATAAATTGTTACAATACCTCATGTCCGAAATATAGACAGATCCTGAAGAAGGCCAAAGCGTACAACGACTGAAACGTCGTGAATATGACAATGAAGATGACGAAAAGAGTCCGAACAATGTAAATAATTTAAATAGTTACAATACCTCATCTCAGAAATATAGACAGATCCTGAAGAAGGCCGGATCGTGCAACGACCGAAAAGTCGTGAATATGGTAACTAAGACGCGGACAACACTCCGAACAATGTAAATAGTATAAACACAATTTTTTCTTCTTTTCATTTTTGTAATGTTCATTGACAAAGATAGAATTTTGTTCTGTATTTTATTCAGGTCAGTGAATGGTATCGTGAGGGAGTCTGCGGTGGGGGTTACTACAGTATGACAGCTACACTAATGGACGAAAATGGAACGGTTTGTATATTTTGCAACATTGGCCAATGTTTTTTTCTGCGAATTAATTCTTCCCATCTGCTACATTGTCAGACAGAAATCATTTTTCGATTATCGATTACACAAGAAAAAGATCTAGAAAGACAAAAAGCAGTCAATTAAGGTCAAGGGGTAAAAATCATCAAAACTGAATTGAATTCATCCACAAAATATTTAAGAGTAGCATAAAAATTAGAATATAGGTTCAAGTTTTACTTTAGATTATGCTTTTGTCTCGTTCTCACTATTACTGAAATTAGACACTTATAGGTAAGATATGATATATAAATGTGTATATCAGAATAAAATATATTGAAAGTCCACTGACTTCAGAAACTTTCATGGTAAATTTATAAAATCTTGATAGCTAGTGGAATTGTAATTTTGTCATATTAACTTTGCTTAGCTAGTATACGATAAAGCAGATTTGACATTTTAAAAGTATAGTAAGGTTCATCCACGTTTTTTTAATCATTTCACCCCAACCAAGGCCATAAAGCCAGTAAAATGCCAAAGGTTACCGAGTGTGAAAGAATATGAGAAAAAGAAAAGAACATTATTAAGGAGAGGGAACAATAAAGGAAGAAGATTTAAAAAGACAGAAGATAACGATTGACATTGCATTTAAATTTTAAACGTTTCTCTCCAAGCAAGGAAATAAAGCCACTAAGACGTAAGAGGGATTACTGAATGTGAGAGAATATGAGAAAAAAAAAAACTTAAGGAGAGGGAACAATAAACGAAGAAGAATTAAGAAGACAGAAGACAACGATTGGCATTGCATTTAAATTTTAATCGTTTCTCCCCAAGCAAAGCAATGAATCCACTAAGACGCAAGGGGTTATTGAGTGTGAAAGAATATGAGAAAAAGAAAAACATTATCAAAGAGAGAGAACAATTAAAGAATAGAAATTAAGAAAAAAGAAAATAACAATTGACATTTTTGTTGATGAAGATTTTATTTCCTCAAGCTAAATCATTTTGAATTTGTAGTCTTTTCAATGCTCGGTGTTAACCTCAGTGTCCACTTTTATATTTAGATACATTCTTTCTCTGATATTCAGCACTTTATTCACGGATATAGCATACCACACAGCTATATTTTTATCATATATATATATATATATATATATATATATATATATATATATATATATATATATATATATATGCTTGCAGAGATACTCAGCGTTGCTCATAAGAAGTGGCACTTTAAGGAGAAACCCTGAAAAGGGCTGTTTACTGAAAGTGTAAAAATTAAATAATGGTAGCTCTAAAAAGGCTTGACAGCGTTCTCTGAGAGTTTAGCAATGAAACTGTGGTAGAACTAAAAAGGGCTGGAATATGTTCCCTCAGAGTGTTACAGTTTAGAAGTTGTAACCCTAAAAAGGGCTTTTTTTTCGTTTATGCACAACAAGAGACGGTAGTATACTGAAGACATGGACATTCCGCGTCCATTTCTAGTGAAATCTAATAACGACAAAAGAGAAATAGACACAGTCAGTAAGTGTTGCACAAAGGCAAAATACGTGATGTGCATCACTCACTTAAATCGTGCGTGGAAACAGGTTCAACCGCGAAGAACTGAAGTGTTACAGAATTTCTGTCTACGGGCGGACATATGAAGAGCTTACAACACTTCTCTATAGACAACATTTTTAGTTTTTCCATTTAAAGTGAAAGCGAATAAATTTTTTTTGTTTTTCGCTCTAGAAGAACCAACCTATAGCTGTCCATGGGAGAGTCATGGCTTACCTAAATATAGACCTGCTGTGGAGAGCGTTTGTTCTTGAGACTTGTTGATTGACATCGCGAAACAAAGTCTTATTAGAAATTGATGTCTGCTCAAAGCAAAGAGGATTTCCGCATCTGATGGAGTGGTATCCTGGGTATTAATACATCCTTCACATACCACATCCTGTGAGAATAATGGCTTCAATAACATATGGCAGCAGATTCTTAACTACAAGGCGGATTCCATTGCAGAGCCGTGGTAGTTCCAGGTTCCTCAGCACTATTACTGGGGCTCCGATTTTGAGGCGAAATGCATGGGGCAGTAGTCCCATGGGGTTCAAAGAGTTTAGAGTTTACGGCAAGGATGTCAATTGAATTGTAGGTTTAAAGGCTTCTGGTAGATATTTCAGCAGTTCTTCATTGATTTTGGCAAACGCTGGCAAAGAAGAGTCTGGTTAAAATAATAAAATCGACCTTGCTAATAAGATGCTTCCTCTGAAGCTAAATGATATAGCACGCCAGGTCAAATGACGGTTCCGTGTAGAATACAGAGTCGATTCCTGTTGGAGGACGAATATTTACTATGAAAATTTCCCGGACATCCAGGTTGGTAAATGCTGTTAATACTGTTTATTATAAACAGAGCATTTACTTAAATATTTGTGTCTATATAAATAACGTTTAACAATAATATATATTATTTTTGTTTACAGGTAATCAAAAAATATACAAGTGGAGAAATTGGTAAAATCTATCAAGATAATAAATGGATGGAAGCGAGTGTGATATTTTCCGATTATGGTCCTGGAGTCAGGTGTGTCAGTTTGGAATCATCAGGTAATTCGAAATTTTTGGGGTTTCCAGTAAATTTGGAATTTGCTTTTTAATTCTTCCCCAATTCTTGTATTCTAGATTTCTTATTTTTCTTTCTTTTTGAATGAATTAAAGATATTTTTAATTCATTGATTTTTGGAAATCTTTTGAAATTTTTTTTAAAAATGATTTATTTTGGATTAATTTTGTTTGTCACTCTTGTTTATCATCTATCCATTAAAATCACATGAAGAAAGAATAAATGAATATCAATTTTACTTGCCCTCAACTAAATCCCTTTTTTATATTTTACTCAACTATATCCCTTTCAACACAACCTTAAACAAAAGGTTTGGAAAGAAACTCCCATCAATACTAGAAAGAGTGATAACAGTGGACTTAAGATGTCTAATTTTCCTGAAAAACAGTTCAAAGAAAAAGATTTTATAAATTTCAACTGCAGTAACATTAATTGTTTGATCAATGAATACCTAATGATTACCTAATAAATGCCTAATGAATGCTTAATGAATGCCCAATGAAATGTCTAATGAATGCCCAATGAATGCCTAATGAATGCCCAATGAATGCCTAATGAATTCCCAATGAATGCTTAATGAATATCTAATGAATACCCAATGAATGTCTAATGAATGTCTAATGAATGCCCAATGAATGTCTAATGAACGCCTAATGAATGCCCAATGAATGCCTAATGAATGCCCAATGAATGCCTAATGAATGCCCAATGAATGCTTAATGAATGTCTAATGAATACCCAATGAATGTCTAATGAATGTCTAATGAATGCCCAATGAATGTCTAATGAACGCCTAATGAATGCCCAATGAATGCCTAATGAATGCCCAATGAATGCTTAATGAATGTCTAATGAATACCCAATGAATGTCTAATGAATGTCTAATGAATGCCCAATGAATGCCTAATGAATGCCCAATGAATGCTTAATGAATGTCTAATGAATGCCCAATGAATGTCTAATGAATGCCCAATTAATGCCTAATGAATGTCTAATGAATGTCTAATGAATGCCCAATGAAATGCCTTTTGGGGGATATCTTATTAATAGTTAATAGTTAACTAGTGACTTGACCCAAAGAGCTGTGAGTTCAATCCCTGGCCACAGCAGAGGGAGACAAAACCTGGACAATTGAGTTACAAAAAGGGAATTAACCCAAAGGGAAATACACTGAAATACACTGATTAATATTTAGGCTGGGTAGCAAATACACACCTGAACCACTTAACAACTTAACAAGTTGTTCTGAGAAGGACATTGTTGTAGTCACTGAAGAGTGTTGTCCTGAAAAGGACAGTTTTGTAGTCACTGGAGAGCATTGTCCCAAAAAGGACATTTTATTGCATATCATTGCTGCTGTTGATGATTGCTAGAGATAGAGGTTGGCTGGAGTGGCAGACGAGCTGGAGTTGCAGATGATAATGGCTGGCTTGAAGGAATTGCTGGATCCATAGGCCAGCTGTTGGAACAGATACTACACTTTGATCGTAGTCATTTGGGCTACGAGTAGTTATTTACACCAGCCTCCCCACCGAGACAAGGTGTGACCCCCAAGTCCTTTTTTAAAATGGTAGCGGGTGTCCTAATGATCCACAAACAAATATTGAATGACGGAAAACAATAAACAAAACGAAGATTTGAGTAAAAAAAATAAATATTGCCAAGTTTATTTTCGTTAAAGAAAATACATCAATAAAAATAAGGTTAAAGCGCACGAGAGAAAAAGTAACTCTGCAAGCTCATTTAGAGAGGGAGAGGAGCGATTTCCTAAGAAGAACAGTTTTGCTAGTCGCTGGAATAAGAAAAGGCAACTTAATCTACTTTTTATCCTTTTAAGCTTCCATATTTTAAAATTTGAACATCAGTTTTTTTTTATTCTGGTCTAGATAAATAATATTTTTTAAAGGGTAACGGTTCTGACCGAATTATCTAATTTGTTTATTTGTTTTTCTTTTGCTTCACAGGTAAAGATGACAAATACTGGAAAGGACATTATGGACCCCTGATGTCTGCAGCAATGATTCGAGTAAAACGACAATCACAATCTGCTGTAGATGATGTCTATAGTGATATTGATCTGGTATGTAAAATGATCTTCATCATTTTAGTCTAAAGAAAAATCTGCAATATTATTGGCCTTGGCCTGGTATATCGGTTTCAGTCACTTTCCCACAACCCTAATGTAGCTTCTCTTTCCTCACCCCCTTTTCTATTTTAATTTTCGTCGTAATTCTCCTGATGTGATTTTCTCTTTGGCACCTCAATGTGACGAATTTAAACGCAGTACTCGACTAACAGCCAGTTAGACACGCGCGCACGCGCACACACACACACACACACACACACACACACACACACACACACACACACACACACACACACTAGGCCAAATGTTTCGGGGCCATCCTCCGTATTTAAAATTTAGTAAATTTAATAACGTTTGTTTTTTTGCTTAATTAACTCTTGTTACAGATAATGCCCCAAACTTAAACCAATTTTGTGAGTGAAATGGTATTCATCACAACCATTGGATACCCTACCATCCTGAAGGAAATTCTGAGATAAAAAGATTTTATAGAACATTCGGTAAAACCATTAAATTATCGCATAACGAAGGATGAGGCCAGAGAACACAAATATTGTGACAGAGAGAGAGTCTGGGAAACACGCACACACACACGCGCGCGCGCGCACGTATATTTTTTTAGTGAAGTTGGAGTAGATTTGAATAGCGAAATTAAATCCGAGCATTTTGTTTACTGATGAGGAAATCTGAATCTAGGGCAGAAGTTGTACCCATTGAATCTAGGTCATCAGAAGACAATGAAAATGGTCGACAATAATTTTTACCGATTAAAAATTGAAATAGAGCTGAGTAAGCTAGAAGGAACTTTGGAACTCACATGATTTTGGTTGAAGGGTCGAGGGTCAGTTATAACCAGCCGGGTTTATCTATATAAACGTGTAGGTATGCTGAAAAACACAGACGGGAGGAACATTCTTGAAGAGAGAAGAGAGAATTGGGAGGAGGAACGCCACTATAACTTTAAGTCCCGCACAGAAATGTTTATCCCTCCATCGCAAGAGTCATATATTGTTCTGAGACAATTTAACAAGATAATCACATACACTCTCTCTCTCTATCTATCTATCTCTCTCTCTCTGTCTAGAATCCAGTGTATGAGTTTTTTCTTTACTTTTCTTTTCTGTAACCCGTTTCTCTTCTCTACTATTCTTTTCTGCTATATAAAAGACATTAACAATTCAACCATTGAATCGATGTTTGTCCGGCTTTCTGCAGATATTAATTTTTATTGCTGCATTCTAAATTTCTTAGCGCAGATTCCCGAACCGTGACTACATCTTCAGTCGACCGTGAATGGACGGACATCACTTGTGCTTTCTGGATCAAACAAATCACAACGTGGGCAGGAAGCAGGATTAAACCAGCGGACCGGTCGAATAATCTACGGATGCTCAGGGGACCTATGGCCACTCCCTTAAGTTCGGTTAGGACCAAGTAGAAACCTCAACCCGGAGAGTAAGACGCCAGAGGCTGAGGGGTTGGGGCGAAAGTGTTAGAATATTCCAATTTTTACTTGCATATCGTAATAAGCCGCTCATTCACTGTTACTGACAGAAAAAGGTCAATCACGATAACTGTACAGAATCTGGCGTGTACATTCGACATGTAAACGATGTGAAAATAATTCCAAATTTCAAGTAGGTTGACACTAATTTTGATGACGAATATGACAGATTAAGACGTGGAAGGAGAGAATGACGTGTCTGGATTCACAAATGGTAGTGAAGAATACCAATTGCGACGTTCCATGATATGTAAAGAAAAAAAAATCGTTTTCGTTGGTGGGAGGGGAATATTGTGTACATTATTGTCCTCATCTTTGTCGGCATATTTATTACAACGTTTCGGCCGTTGTAAGCTCCGGCCTTCTTCAGGTGGTTGGAATATCGAACTGAACCCTTTATTTCGCTCACTGGGGTAGACTGTTCTAGTTCTACGTGCCATGTTTTATGGATGTCAGTTATCTCCTGTTAATTTCCCTCTGAAAGTTCTCCATTGCCTTAACTGGGTATTGAACTCACGCTCTTTGGGTCCATGTGACTGGATCTAACTAACTCCACTGTGTTATGAGGACATCTGCGTATGAATTTCTGGGTATTATAAACCTAGTGTCTTCAGCAATCATTTTTTACCAGTGCTTATATTGCAATTTTTGCTGTTATCACTCATGTTTTTACCAGAGCTCATATTGCAATTTTCGTTGTTATTATCGCTTTTCTCTGGCACTCCTTATTACTGGCTCCCATATTGTATTCATTTCTATGCTTGGTTGAATATTGTGGTGCATAAAAAGAGGTTCTCAGACATTGAGGGGGAGAACAGGAGAAACACAAAATAGAGGAAGAATTAGAATTTAAAGTTTTTAGAGAGGAAGATAATTACATTCAAAGTTTTTATAGTGGACGCTACCTAAAATTTTAAATTTTTAAAGAGGGTTTTAAATTAATTTTATTTAAAAAAAAATTAACTAAAATTTTAACTTTTTAGAGAAGGGGTATATATAAAATTAAAAATTTTTAGAGAGGAGTTCACCAAAAATTTTAAATTTTTAAAGAGGTGTTTTTTTTAGAGGTGGTTAGGTAAAATTTTAGATTTTTATAGAAGGGGTTACGTAAAATTTTAGATTTTTAGAAAGGGGTATACATAAAATTTTAAATTTTTAGAGAGTGGTGGGGTACCTAAAATTAAAAAATTTTTAGGGAGGGGCTCACCAAAAATTTAAAATTTTTAGAAATGGGGTTTATTAAAAATTTTAGATTTTTAAAGAGAAGATTACCTAAAATTTTAAAATATTTAGAGAAAGAGTTACCTATAAATTTAGATTTTTAATCTGAGACTTACCTAAAATTTAATATTTTCGAGAGGGTGTTACCAAAAGTTTTAAATTTTTAGTGTGTGACTTACCGAAAATTTTAAAATCTTAGAGATGGGGGTTAACTAAAATTTTAAATTTTTAGAGAAGGCTTACCTAAAATTTAAAATTTTTAGAGAAGAGGTTAGCTAAAATTTAAAATCCACCTGCCCTAACCCTGACCCTTTTAAGCAGCAAGCTCTTCCGGACCCATGCTTTGATCTTCAAAAATTTAAATGCCATGTCAATCGTTATCTACTATCTTCCTGATTACTCTTCTATTGTTTTCACTTCTTCATAATTTTCTCCCTATTCTTTCACACTCAGTAACCCACTTGAATCTTAGTGGCTTTACAGCCTTGCATGGGGTGATATGATTAAAAAGAAATTTTTTTTAAATGATAGTTTAGACAAAAAGACCTAAACTTCATTCAGTAATTGGTCAATTTCATTATTATTATTATTATTATTATTATTATTATTATTATTATTATTATTTCCTTTGATTTCTGGCGTTTACACATTTCTTTCCGGGTCCCGCCTAGGGACCTAAGTTTAGAAATGGCATCATGACAGTTTCCACGGACAAAAAAAAAAATAATTACATATGTAAATGCTGCTTATGTTGAAAAGATTAATGTGGCTGCGTGTTGAAGGACATTTAACATTTATACATTATTGAATCAAGGAAAAACAATGAAAAACCGATTTTTGTTTCAACAATAAATAATATATACTAAAATCAAAAAATACAAAACAATTTTTGTAATGTGCGAATATTAAGGAGAAAAAAGTAGTTTCCCTATATCTGTTAACTTGAATAAGATAAAATGTAATTAAGGGTGTTTCTTGAATAGAATGTTCAGTTCTCTGTTAAAATAGAATGTTGCATTCAGAAGAACACACAGTTAATTCAGTTGTGTGTTATTTGTATAACTAACAGTGTTGTTTTGTAACTTGGCTTGTTCACAGAGAACTGATGGCGAAATGTAATTCAAGTTCTGTGTCTGTATGTGCGCAGTGTGGAGAATGAATAGTCTGTGTAGACGCGTGTGAGTTGCTGAATTGTAATGTCTATTTTTGGAATAAAACGTTGGTTTTATAACTACTGGTAGGATCCAGGAACAAAGGCGGGAGAAATTTGAACGAACACAGAAAATATGTGTGATTGGATGAAAAATTAAGCAATCGGTGATTTTTTAACAAAAGCATGTTTGTGAAATTCACGGCAGGAAAAATTCAGTGTGGTGACTGCGATCAGTAAATTGTCCTGTGGTAAACAGTATTTATTAATTAACCAATCACAGTTGAGAAAAATGTAGGCGTGGCAAATGTAGTATTTGTCACTACACATAGATAAAGCCCTTCGTAAAGTGTTGGGCTGTGCTTGTGAGAACAATTTTTTGTGTTTCTTTGAGGCATAGGCTTCCAGGAATCCCTTCAATTAGTCTACTGCAATCTTTTCCAACCAATCCCAGGGCTCCAACTACAACAGGGATTGTTGATGTTCCCATATGCCACATTTTTGAGATTTCTATTTCAAGGTCTTTCTATTTTGACAGCTTTTTGAATATCTTCAAAAAACATTGCAGTCTGCGGGGACTGCCATATCAATAAGGAGGCACTTTTTTGTTTGTGGTCCCTAATAACAATGTCTGGGCGGTTGGCTTTGATTGTTCTGTCTGTGTGTATTGTGTATTCCCATAGAATTGTAACAGATCCTATCTCCGTAACCGGGTTTGGGTGGTGTTCATACCAGTTTCTTTCAGTTTCCTTCTCGTAGAAGTTGCAGATTTTCCAGTGCAGATATTGGCCCACTCTGTCATACCGGGTTTTATATTCAGTGGGTGCCAATATCGTGCAACCTGATACAAGATGATCAATTGTTTCTGGATATTTATCACAGAATCTGCATTTTGGGCTAACACAATATTCCGGATCCAAATAAGTGTCAAGACGGAGAATTTTTATTAAAAAAAAAAAAAAAAAAAAAAAAAAAAGAAAGAAAAAAGGAGGTAACCAAGATTACACACATTATATAAAGATAATGGCCTTCACAAAGCTGTTAGCTGTACTTAACTTGTAAGTACAATTTTCTGTATTTCTTAACTTTTGCAGGGTGCCTGGCAAACTTCAGAGAATTCTTCTCAGCTGGATCAATTTTTGACTAAAGTTTTATCAGAAAATAATCAATTCCTCCTCAAAGAATTTGACATACAAGGCACAGATGAAGGTAAGTGTTAATTTAGAGCTGAGTTGTTTTTATCAATTAAGTCTGGCACAGGAGAAAGTTATTTGAACGCTTAGTCAGCAACTAACACTATCAATAGGTACTATGTATTATCTTATTGGAGATATTCTCGATATAGGTCGAGTTTGGACGAAAGATTTTTTTTTTACTGTTTGGAGTTATCTCCCTTGCATTATAATTTTGGATCGCGAAATCAGAACCTAAATGTTTAGCAAATAATTATAACTGCAGTGAATTGAATCTATACAGGATTATACTTGTTGACTTGTGCCAAATTAAATTGAGCAAATTTCTGATTAACCTGTGTTGACTAATGTTTAACAAGTCCATATTTCTTAATCTATTTATATCTGTCTATTGCAGTCTGTTCATATCTCTGTTCACAATCCTAGTCTGTCTTACACATTTATAAATCTACCATTTGTTCAAGGATTGAATATTTCTGGTGCTTCTGCTTTGTATTTAGAGATTATTGATAAAATATAAAGCAGAATCTGCAATGTTATTGGTCCTAACCTGGCATCTCACCTTCAGTCACTTCCCCACCGCCGTAACGTAGCTTCCCTGTGCCTTTTCTATAAATATTTTCAAGGTAATTGTTCTGATGAGCTTTCCTATTTTTGTAAATGCCCTTTCGTATTTGACTAATGTTAAACGAAGTGGTTTGTTATAATCTATTTTTTTTTAATTTTTTTTTTTTTTTTTTTAATCGGTTGATTTGTTATCTGTTTACGTTTCTGAGATGAGGTATTGTAACTATTTACATTGTTCGAACTGTTGCCCTCATCTTCATTGTCATATACACGACGTTTTAGCCGTTATACGCTCCGGCCTTCTTCACGATATTTCTGAGATGAGATATTGTAACTATTTACATTGTTCGGACCGTTGCCCTCATCTTCATTGTCATATACACGACGTTTTAGCCGTTATACGCTCCGGCCTTCTTCACGATATTTCTGAGATGAGATATTGTAACTATTTACATTGTTCGGACTGTTGCCCTCATCTTCATTGTCATATACACGACGTTTTAGCCGTTATACTCTCCGGCCTTCTTCACGATATTTCTGAGATGAGATATTGTAACTATTTACATTGTTCGAACTGTTGCCCTCATCTTCATTGTCATATACACGACGTTTTAGCCGTTATACGCTCCGGCCTTCTTCACGATATTTCTGATATGAGATATTGTAACTATTTACATTGTTCGAACTGTTGCCCTCATCTTCATTGTCATATACACGACGTTTTAGCCGTTATACGCTCCGGCCTTCTTCACGATATTTCTGAGATGAGATATTGTAACTATTTACATTGTTCGAACTGTTGCCCTCATCTTCATTGTCATATACACGACGTTTTAGCCGTTATACGCTCCGGCCTTCTTCACGATATTTCTGAGATGAGATATTGTAACTATTTACATTGTTCGAACTGTTGCCCTCATCTTCATTGTCATATACACGACGTTTTAGCCGTTATACGCTCCGGCCTTCTTCACGATATTTCTGAGATGAGATATTGTAACTATTTACATTGTTCGAACTGTTGCCCTCATCTTCATTGTCATATACACGACGTTTTAGCCGTTATACGCTCCGGCCTTCTTCACGATATTTCTGAGATGAGATATTGTAACTATTTACATTGTTCGAACTGTTGCCCTCATCTTCATTGTCATATACACGACGTTTTAGCCGTTATACGCTCCGGCCTTCTTCACGATATTTCTGAGATGAGATATTGTAACTATTTACATTGTTCGAACTGTTGCCCTCATCTTCATTGTCATATACACGACGTTTTAGCCGTTATACGCTCCGGCCTTCTTCACGATATTTCTGAGATGAGATATTGTAACTATTTACATTGTTCGAACTGTTGCCCTCATCTTCATTGTCATATACACGACGTTTTAGCCGTTATACGCTCCGGCCTTCTTCACGATATTTCTGAGATGAGATATTGTAACTATTTACATTGTTCGAACTGTTGCCCTCATCTTCATTGTCATATACACGACGTTTTAGCCGTTATACGCTCCGGCCTTCTTCACGATATTTCTGAGATGAGATATTGTAACTATTTACATTGTTCGAACTGTTGCCCTCATCTTCATTGTCATATACACGACGTTTTAGCCGTTATACGCTCCGGCCTTCTTCACGATATTTCTGAGATGAGATATTGTAACTATTTACATTGTTCGAACTGTTGCCCTCATCTTCATTGTCATATACACGACGTTTTAGCCGTTATACGCTCCGGCCTTCTTCACGATATTTCTGAGATGAGATATTGTAACTATTTACATTGTTCGAACTGTTGCCCTCATCTTCATTGTCATATACACGACGTTTTAGCCGTTATACGCTCCGGCCTTCTTCACGATATTTCTGAGATGAGATATTGTAACTATTTACATTGTTCGAACTGTTGCCCTCATCTTCATTGTCATATACACGACGTTTTAGCCGTTATACGCTCCGGCCTTCTTCACGATATTTCTGAGATGAGATATTGTAACTATTTACATTGTTCGAACTGTTGCCCTCATCTTCATTGTCATATACACGACGTTTTAGCCGTTATACGCTCCGGCCTTCTTCACGATATTTCTGAGATGAGATATTGTAACTATTTACATTGTTCGAACTGTTGCCCTCATCTTCATTGTCATATACACGACGTTTTAGCCGTTATACGCTCCGGCCTTCTTCACGATATTTCTGAGATGAGATATTGTAACTATTTACATTGTTCGAACTGTTGCCCTCATCTTCATTGTCATATACACGACGTTTTAGCCGTTATACGCTCCGGCCTTCTTCACGATATTTCTGAGATGAGATATTGTAACTATTTACATTGTTCGAACTGTTGCCCTCATCTTCATTGTCATATACACGACGTTTTAGCCGTTATACGCTCCGGCCTTCTTCACGATATTTCTGAGATGAGATATTGTAACTATTTACATTGTTCGAACTGTTGCCCTCATCTTCATTGTCATATACACGACGTTTTAGCCGTTATACGCTCCGGCCTTCTTCACGATATTTCTGAGATGAGATATTGTAACTATTTACATTGTTCGAACTGTTGCCCTCATCTTCATTGTCATATACACGACGTTTTAGCCGTTATACGCTCCGGCCTTCTTCACGATATTTCTGAGATGAGATATTGTAACTATTTACATTGTTCGAACTGTTGCCCTCATCTTCATTGTCATATACACGACGTTTTAGCCGTTATACGCTCCGGCCTTCTTCACGATATTTCTGAGATGAGATATTGTAACTATTTACATTGTTCGAACTGTTGCCCTCATCTTCATTGTCATATACACGACGTTTTAGCCGTTATACGCTCCGGCCTTCTTCACGATATTTCTGAGATGAGATATTGTAACTATTTACATTGTTCGAACTGTTGCCCGCATCTTCATTGTCATATACACGACGTTTTAGCCGTTATACGCTCCGGCCTTCTTCACGATATTTCTGAGATGAGATATTGTAACTATTTACATTGTTCGAACTGTTGCCCTCATCTTCATTGTCATATACACGACGTTTTAGCCGTTATACTCTCCGGCCTTCTTCACGATATTTCTGAGATGAGATATTGTAACTATTTACATTGTTCGAACTGTTGCCCTCATCTTCATTGTCATATACACGACGTTTTAGCCGTTATACGCTCCGGCCTTCTTCACGATATTTCTGAGATGAGATATTGTAACTATTTACATTGTTCGAACTGTTGCCCTCATCTTCATTGTCATATACACGACGTTTTAGCCGTTATACTCTCCGGCCTTCTTCACGATATTTCTGAGATGAGATATTGTAACTATTTACATTGTTCGAACTGTTGCCCTCATCTTCATTGTCATATACACGACGTTTTAGCCGTTATACGCTCCGGCCTTCTTCACGATATTTCTGAGATGAGATATTGTAACTATTTACATTGTTCGAACTGTTGCCCTCATCTTCATTGTCATATACACGACGTTTTAGCCGTTATACGCTCCGGCCTTCTTCACGATATTTCTGAGATGAGATATTGTAACTATTTACATTGTTCGAACTGTTGCCCTCATCTTCATTGTCATATACACGACGTTTTAGCCGTTATACGCTCCGGCCTTCTTCACGATATTTCTGAGATGAGATATTGTAACTATTTACATTGTTCGAACTGTTGCCCTCATCTTCATTGTCATATACACGACGTTTTAGCCGTTATACGCTCCGGCCTTCTTCACGATATTTCTGAGATGAGATATTGTAACTATTTACATTGTTCGGACTGTTGCCCTCATCTTCATTGTCATATACACGACGTTTTAGCCGTTATACTCTCCGGCCTTCTTCACGATATGTCTATATTTCTGAGATGAGATATTGTAACTATTTACAAATTTGACATTGTTCGAACTGTTGCCCTCATGTTTATCGTCACATTCATACTTTTAGTTGGAAATAAATCTAAAAAGTTCTTTGATCTTTTCACTTAATAATAACAAAGACTTTGACGATAACATTTTGTTTTTGTTATGTTTTTGGAGTTTTTTTTTCTTTTTTTTTTTCATGTATTCCTCTTTTATCGAATTTTTGGAGCTAACTTTTCTCAGTATTCCTAATTTCTCCTTTTTCCAATCACTTCTCATGTTGACTGAGTTATCTCCCTTTGTTCTTCATATTTCAATTTGATTTCAATATTACTTCACACGCTCACTTAATTTATCGTTACGTATCGTGAGGCAAAAAATATTCTTTAAGACAAATACTATTGAAAAATTTAATGATCGTCTTTTTCAATCAATTACGAATAATCCTCTTCAAACAGGGAGGAAATTTCGTCAGAAATTGTCGAGAGTTCATAGAAGAAAAAGGGTAAAAATTATTAATATGACGGTATGACCCGACCAAGGAAACAAACACGACATCGCTGAAACCAAGTAGTGTCTTTTTCCTTCTTTCCACGTGAGCAAAACTGAATTGTCCTTTATTTATGCGGTATTGGCAGGGCGTAAAGGAAGAGACAAGCACAAATATATTAGGATGTTTACCTTTCTAATGTCGACATTGAGTTACCTCCCTTTGTAATTCTGTTATATTTGATGCTTCATTAATTTTACTTATCAATTGGCTATTTCTATATTTTCTTGTTATTTTCGTTATTCCACAAAGACTGGAATCTGTTCTTTGTATTTGCCTGAAATTTTCCTTGATCTTATGAGATGTTGTATTTTTGAGAACTACTTTGTCTCTTACGATATTAAAATCAAATTCAACTCTGGAAGCTACCATTCAACTCTGAAAGCTACCATTCAACTCTGAAAGCTACCATTCAACTCTGGAAGCTATTATTCAATTGCCGTTTCTTACATCAAATCTGTTTATAACTGTTCAGTCTTTAACGCTGTTGTTTTTGTCAGCAATTATAAATTACTTTTTTTTTGTTTCTCTATTTGGAGCCTTTCTAGTGCATTCAAGGTCTCTTTGCTTTTTAAAAACTGTATTCATATTTGCCATTTTGTGTCGAAAGAAGTTACTTAATATTTCGCCTCTCATTCCTCTTCCATATTTCAAGTTTTCCCAAACTAAATACTGACTCTTTCGTTGTACTTAATTTTGCATTTAAATCGCTAAATGCAAATGGTGTTTTCTCTCTGTGGCTGTAGCGTTATCGATGTCCACGTTTAAAGCTTTTCGAAGTTGGTGCAGACACCTGGATTATTTTTGGAGACTATCTTTTGCATAATCTGATTACTATCCAAGCTATTATGTTTGATACACAAATACAACTCTCTACGCTGCCCACTATGTTACTAGTTATTACACATCCTATGTCATTAAATTTATTCTTCTTTCCCTTATAAGAAAGTAGATGGTTTCTTTCATTTAAAAGAGATTTGTTATTTTCCCTTTGAAATACATTATACTAATCCCTTACTAGGCGATGATGGCTTCATTCCACTTTGTAGTCTTCGACTTTGAACGTTATGTGTGTATATCTTCATGTTCTTTATTGTCCAAGACTTTGACATACGTACCTGCTTGACATCAGTAGCACACTGACCGCAGGCAGATGGGGTAATGAGGTTGAATCTTAGTTTACTCAATGATCCAGCAGAAACGTTATGACATATACAGACAAACCTGTCAACAATGGACTAATAGGCATCCTGGGTAAGACGATAAACTACATCCGACAGCAAGGCCTCTGATAGGGAGGTTTTGAGGAGTGTGGACCTCTTAATTGCTGGTATTCCCAGGTCCATTCTGACCCAGGGTGGTAGCACCTGTTAAGATCCCAAGTATGGGCAAATAGTTAACCCCCAAACTGGGGTTAAAACCCAATGAAAGTGTAAAATTAAGTTTTAATACCAGCAATACATTTTTGTAAAAATATTAGCAGCAATGAATTTTTGAAGAAAAAATTATTACCAGCAATACATTTTTGAAAAAAAAAAATTACCAGCAATAAAAATCTTGTCGGCATTAAATAACTCATTGAGACTGATATGCCGTAAAAAGAAACCAAAGCAAACGGATTAATAGGGGTAGGGGCTGGTCTTTTTTGAGTTATAAAACCATTATAGTAACTACCAGTGGTTATGATCATAATGTAAATAATATAAACATGTATATATGGAATAAATAAATATATACTTAATATAGATATATTAATCAAAATAACAAAAATAATAGATTTCTCACAGGTTCTTTCTCATGCACGCGCTAATGTATCGTACTTTCCGTCTTTGTTTACAATTCAAAGGCCCCACCAGGCATTCACTTTAAGAACTAATACGTCTCCTTTCGCTATGCCCGCAAATTTTGAAATACATCGCTGATGATTTGGAAGTTTTTTTTCCTGTAGAGGTTTTTTTTTATCTTACCTGCAGATTTTGTCCGTTGATGAAGGGGCGTAGATGAAAGGTTTGTCTGTATTTAGATTTTCATCACGATTTGGTGTTTTAGGAAGACAGACTAATTGAGCGTATTCGTTGCCCCTAATTTGCGATGAACTTGATGGATTTGTAAGTTCTAACCTCAATCAAGGTCAGCTGAGAGACCCATCGTCCCTTAGCACCCATTGTATCCCATCTCAGTGACTTGAAACATAAGTTTTCGAAACTATGAAAGGTATTGAACCTTCTTGGTTAATAAAAGAAGTGGCGACCCCTAGGGATGAATGCGACCGCGAAGACAAGAGACGTTGTCCCTGAAGGCTGTGGTCAATAGGAGTAATTAGTGAGGAGAGAGAGAGAGAGAGGGAGGGGGATTTAAAAGTTAGATTAGTTACATGCATTGATACTAAAATTATGCGGATCTGTGCCAATTTATCAGAAGAGAAACGAAGAAGATGTGGTGAATACACCGGCGGGCAAAAGTTTGGGGACGACTACATAAATTGATTATACGCCTTTATTTTATCGAGATTTTTTAGCAGTGTGCTTTTACCTCCAGTGTATGTGGAACTTGAGGATTGGAAAATAATTTGACGCGTTTTCCTAAGTGCTGTGTGACAGAATATAGACCGCTTTAATCAGCTTGAAGTTGAAAAAAAGGCCTTGCAAAACAATTTGTCCAGTAAAAGATCTTTGATGATAAAGTCAAACTAATATGCAGATTTCTAAGTAGCAATTCTTCCATTTTATTAACATGAGTGTAAGGTGTTTTTGCAAATCATTGTAGTTGAACATTAGTGTTATGGACCAAGTTATGACCAAGGAAGAACAACACGAACACAAGAGTAGAAATAACGAAGGTATATTATATGAAATAATAATACAAGATGTGGAAGGTGTTAGTATGACGTAGGCTCGTCCAAAAAATGCCCGTAGAACCCGTATAAACGAGATCGGGTTGGTCAACCTCCCCGAACGAGACTCTGCAGAGAGTTCGACCGTCAAGCTGAGAAGCTCTCCCTTGAGAGGCGTAGTATACATAGTGTTAGGAAGAGTTCATTCTGTAGTTATAGGTAAGGACCCATGACAATTAGTTTGATTATTTTTACACTAAAATCGTGGCTAAAAGTTTCTGCTGAAACAAAGATGAAAGTTGTGACTTTGAATTAGAAAATGACTCAACTGTATATCGCCAGGTGTGTGGGAATTTCCAGAAACGGTATTCAAATCATCCAAAAGATGTTTGCTATGACTGGTGATGTTTTAAGTGCAAGGAAAATAGGAAGACCACAAGAGTTACAGCCTGTATGAAGTTATTATGCAGATCAAATAAACCTCAAAAACTCAAAAAGTTCGGAACCAATATTTGTCAAATTTAAACTCGTCAATTTCCACGCTTAGTAAAATATTTAACTAAATTTTCTGCCATTTTTAATTGTTAGATTTTGAGATATTTGGAATTTACGAAAATGAACTGACTGAAGTTATTATGCAGATTAAACAAATATCAGCAAAAGATATCTGAAATCTAATATCTATTTTTTGTCCATAATATACGTTGAAACATTGATATAAAAGGAATGAACTGATAACTGTTGAAAAAGAGAAAATAACAAAGTTATTGAGCGAGGGAATCTCCACATTGGACATATCAAAGGTGCTTTGCAGTGATCAAACGATAAAGAAAGTTGAGAACTCGAAGCAAAGAAAAAGGCTATAAGGGATTTGCTTCCTCCAGATGGACGGAATGTCAAGCGAATTATATCGAGACAACCACTTTTGACCAGTGCTCAGATCTTTGAAAAGGTTGGAATTGATGGAGTCAAAAAGGAAAAAAGGTTTAGAATACGTTGTGAATTGGGGTCTGTCAAAAAAAATCTAGGCAAACTCCTCTCATTAAAGCAAATATTTTAAAGCATCAAAATTGGGCCAAAAATACATGAAAATTGACTTTTCTAAAGTAATTTTCATGGACGAATCTCGAGGGACATTTGATGGATGGGCCAAAGGATGGATTTTATCCAATTCAGACATGCCTGTGACTAAAAGAAGGCAACAAGGAGGTGGTAGTGTTATGATATGGGTTAGAATTGTCGACTAAACCATTATTGGACCATTCAAAGTCGATGAAGGAGTTAAACTGAACAGTGCTAACTACTGGGATTTTACGATCAAAACTTTCTTTGCATGGTTCAAGTCCCAGTCTAGCAGTTTCAAAGTGAAGTGTGTATTTTTGCATGGCAATGCTCCTTCTCATGTATCTAAGCCTGCCCATGAATTCTTTGGGCATAACAGATTTACAGGAGAGAAGATAATGGAATGGCCACCATCAAGTCCTGATCTGAATCCGATCAAAGATCTATGGTCAATTGTGAAGATGAAATTATATGAAGGTGGCGAACAATATAACAGCAAAGCAGACCTAGCGGAAGAAATTAAAACTACCCTGTCAAAAACTGAACCGGATGCAGTAAAAAAATAACAAAATCAATGGATAATAGATTACTGTCTGTTATTGAGAAGCGGAGTCACTATATTGAAATATATAGGGATTCAAAGAATTATTATGTGTGTTTGTTATCTGTTGATAGGTGTTGATCAATTTTTGATGATTTTATTAGCTTTTTATTGAAGAAGTAAAATGTGATTATTTGGCTTTGCCTAATAACTTCAGACAGCATTTGTTTTTAGAATACATCAAATAACTTCAATAAATTCAATAAAATTACCTAAAAATTTTAACCGTATTTTGATTAGACATCTAAATTGATTGTTTAAAATTTGACAATTTTTTTCAAACAAAATTTGAATTATTGAAGTTTAAGTTGCTTAATAATTTCAGACAAGGTATAGACAAGAAATATGACTGTGAGTGTCTTGGTAGGTAATCCAAAATTAACAGCCAGACAAATGAGAACTAAATGCAGATTTAACTGTGAGGTTTCTATGCTAGAGAAAAATAAATAACAACAAATTGAACTGGCATAGAGCAGTGAAAAGAAAATATAAAAAACAAAAATCAAAATAAATCGGAATGGAAATTTGAAGTTGTCAAAAGGACATCGAAAATAGAGTGATGGAAATTGGCAAAAAGTAATTTTTAATGATGAATGTTAAATAGTTCATTTTTAATAGAAGATAATATGTAAGGAGGCTAGAGGGAGAACAAAGAATAAAAGGCAAACTATGAAAGACGGTACGGTAAAATTTGGTGGTCGATACGCAGTGGCGTGGGAGTTACATCAAAAGCAATGTTAGAGGAAAATTACTAAAGCATAAACAGTAAAGACTATGTTAGTTTATTACGGTCTAATCTTCTGCCAAACGACAAAAATGGAGAAATCTTTCATCATGGCGGCGCTCTTTGCCGCATATCACGTTCGACAAAAAGATAAAGGGTAAAGGTGTTTTATTTTTGGAAGACTGGTTAGCCCAAAGTGCCGATTTGAATATAATTGAGAAAAAAAAACTTTGGTGGGAATTGAAGAAAGAAGTGCTCCAACGAAAAGCACAATCTCCCAGAGTGCTCTAAAATACTGCAAGAGTGTGTTGAGGCTGGTGAAAACACCTAACCGATCGCTCTCCAAAGAACTACCGGAGTAAGAGGAAGAGAAAAAGACAGGAGGAAACAAAAACAAGACAGTTACATAAATCGCGGGACACAACTTGCGGAACAAACTGTCCACGGGAACTACTTCTCAAGACACCGAGTTTCGCTGACTGCTTGTTTTTCCCGTGGCTTTTATTGATAGGAGACAGCTGACAGAAACCCGGATCTAGGCAGGTTGCAGAGAGGCCCGTATCTGAACATGTCAAGCTCTTCAGCTGCTGATGGGGAAATCCCGGGTGTAACTGATTTGTGACAGACATGTCCGCATGCGAACCGAACCTCTTTTCCGTCTGTACTGACGTGCGTTCGCCACAAAGAGCTTTGGGATTACGGCCAAGAAGAATGCGAAAAAAACACCGAATGAGAAAATCTGGACCTTCGTTCTTGTCAATGACCACATTGGATGCAGGCAATTATTCAAGCCAAAGTGTAGCGAAGAAAATGGCGACTTACCTTGTCAAACCAAGCGACAGCATGTCACGTGTGTCCTACGTCGAAAACGAACCAACTTTATATATGAGAACGTCATGCAAATTTTTGGTCATACCTCAACTTCTCGACCAACCTGGGTCTATACAGGCGCCGGTCGTGGCCGGATATTTGGCTGTACGACTTGTTAGACGGCGTGAAAGAGGATTTCTGGAGACGATGACAAGAATTTTATCCCCTCATAAAATTCTACCACACAAAGGCAGCAATATTAATCAATAACTCCACACTTTGAGGTTTTCTACACTAACAAAGATCATTTTTTGCTCCCAAATCTTTTTAACTTAAGAAAAGAACTGAAAGAAAAGATTTTCGCTAGTGGATCAGGATTTTTGCATGACTTTTTTTCAGCATCATTATGCTTAAAATGCCCTATCATCCAGCATACTGCAGGGTGGCCCGAAAGTATTGTCACTCCTTAGCTCTCTTCCAGACTGTAGGAGCTCATATCAGCCATTTGAAAATTATATTATGTAGGGGTGACAAGACTTTTGGACCACCCTGTACATTAACGAAAACGCAGTAACATGTTTTCTGGTCCATTAAATATCATACAATGTACTAAGAAACTCATACTGCTCTTGATTTTATGGGGAAAATTAACAGAAGTGATTAATTTACCAAGGTGATCCAAAGTTTTACACGCAGGCGAATTGTGATTAAAATGGTGATGGAGAAGAAAATATATTTGTTAGGAGAACGAGTTTTATAAGTGGACACCCCTGAACTGAAACGGTATTTTGAAAACAAACATTAAATAAAGAATGACTTTACCCTGGAGATAATTTGGGAATGATTCTTAATTGATATCTTGATTTCTTCTAAGATTTGAATGTTCTACTACGTTAATCTAACCACTTAAAAAGCAATTAGAAGTTTTAAGTGAGTTAAATTCCACACGTGAAATTTAATATATTCGATTTGAAAGCTGAAAAATGGGTTTTTTTTTTGACGTGGGAAACTAATGTAGAAAATTCTCCCAAACAAAATCGTAAAATTTCCGAAATAAACAAAACGGCTAGCGGTAAAATGCCATTTTTTATTTTTATTTTTATTTTTTTTAATCTATTCACTCCAAGCAAGGGAATAAAGCTACTAAATCGCAAAGGGGATTGTTACTGAGTGTGAAAGGATATGAGAAAAAGAAAAAAAAAAAAACATTATTAAGGAGAGAGACCAATAAAAGAACAAGAATTAAGAAGACAGAAGATGACGATTGACATTACATTTACATTTTAATCTTTTCTCTCTAAGCAAAGCAATAAAGCCACTAAGACACAAGGGGTTACTGAGTGTGAAAGAATATGAGAAAAAGAAAAAAACATTATTAAGGAAAGAGGACAATAAAAGAAAAGGAATTAAGAAGACAGAAGATAACGATGGACATTGCATTTAAATTTTAAACGTTTCCCGCTAAGCAAGGCAATAAATCCACTAAGACGCAAGTGGTTACTGAGAGTGAAAGAATATGAGAAAAGAAAAACATTATTAAGGAAAGAAAACAATAAAAGATGAATTAAGAAGACAGAAGATAACGATTGACATTGCATTTAAATTTTTGAAGAACAAAGCTGACCGGAAAGCAAGAAGCCGGAAGAGAGTTACACAAGTGAAAAGTGTGGGAAAATAAACTGTTAGCATAGAACTTATGGTTGCTTTTAGTCATTACAACTGTAAAATGATGAGACCTAACTGCCAATCTAGTTCAGCTCATAAATTCATAGTGTAGTTACAAAAGAAGAAAGTTTATCAGAATAATTACCATGAAAATATTTATGGAAAATGCACAAGGAAGCTACGTTACGGCGGTTGGAGAACGACTGAAGCCGAGATGCCAGATCAAGACCATTGACATTGCAGGATTCTATCTGTTACGGATAATGCTGATCCAACTAAAAGCAATAGTAACCAAACTTTCCACGTGTAAATGATGAGTTGCCATCATTTGCAAGGGAAAAATGAAATGAATGTAGAATGAGTAAAAGGAATTGATTTCAAATATATTTTCTTGGTTTTTATATAACTAATAAATGGTCATCAAAAGAGAGAAAATATTTGCGTTTGTCCAGCGCTGAAAAGGAAACGAAAAATAGTAAAACTTAGCTCTTAGGAGTTGTGTGTATCTGCACTATGTCCATGTGTATGTGTGTCCGTGTGTGAAATTTCAGTCGTCAGTCGCTCGGGGGAAAGATATCCCCAGGGGAGGGCAAAGTGTTATATGTCGAAACTGCTACATCTTGCAGCAGAATAAAAAAAAAAATAAAAATAAAAAAGAAAGGTTATGTTCGTCTTTTAATAGTGCCACCTAACGAAGTCTTAGGAGACCAAGTAGGGGTAATCCCCCCACATATTTTCTCTCTTATTTTTATGATGTGAATAAGTGGTGCTCTGTTCAGATTTAGTGGCTTCGCATCATTATGGTAGCGACAAACGGCATGTGCATTTTATTTCCTGGTTCCACAGAACCTTTTTGAAACGAACTCTCCATTGAAACACCTAATTCCAAGATCATTCTCATTGACCCTTTTTTCCACGTATTCTATTCTTCATTCTTTTATTCTTTTTGTCATTCTTTTATACTTTTTGTCATTGTTTTATTCTTTTCATCATTCTTTTATTCTTTTCATCATTCTTTTATTCTATTCGATATTCTTTTATTCTATTCTTTATTCTTTTATTCTTTTTATCATTCTTTTATTCTTTTCGGCATTCTTTTATACTCTTTGTCATTCTTTTATTCTTTTTATCATTCTTTTATTCTTTTCATCATTCTTTTATTCTATTCGATATTCTTTTATTCTATTCTTTATTCTTTTATTCTTTTTATCATTCTTTTATTCTTTTCGGCATTCTTTTATACTCTTTGTCATTCTTTTATTCTTTTTATCATTCTTTTATTCTTTTCATCATTCTTTTATTCTTTTTGTCATTCTTTTATGCTTTTTGTCATTCTTTTATTCTTTTGATTTTTCACCATTCCTTTAATCTTTACGTCATTCTTTTATTATTTTTCTTTCATTCTTGTCGTCATTCCTTTATTCTCTTATTCTTTTCGTCGTTCATTTATTCCTTTCGTCATTCTTTTATTCCTTTTTTCAGGTTCCATACAAGAAAAAACGTTTCATCTCCAGAAAGCGAAACATTCATTGAAGAAACGACAAAAATCAAAGACAAAAAAAAAGAGAGAAATCCGTCTTTTTGTATCCAGCACTTTTCGTGATTTCACTCAAGAACGAGAAGAATTGATTAAAAAAACATTCCAAGAGGTAAGAAGAATGGAAAATGTTGAAGATAAAACAAAAAACAAACATAATTCTTTGAATTTTTTAAATAATTATTTTAAAATTTTATTATTAATTAAATTATTAAGTATAACATGTTAAATATTTAAAATTTAAATATTTTTAAATATAGAAAATTTTATTAATTTTTTACGAGAAACATTACTCTTTGTATTTGTTCAATAATTATTTTTAAATTTTATAATTTAAAATTATTAAATTTAATATGTTCACGATTAAAATTATCAAATTTAAAAAATATTTTTTTAATAATTATTAATAATAATAATTTTAATAATTACTTTTAATTTTAAAAAGTTTAAAAATTAAAGTATTTACAATTATCTTTATTAATCTTATTTTGGATGTGTGTTTGTTGATATAACGGTTAACAGCACAGAATGTGAACTTGACGATCAGAGTTCGAGTTTCAGCTGAGTTTACTGCATTCACTTCACACTAATAACCTGGCCGAAGGCATGAATCCTTTATTTCTTCTACTCACATGCTATAGGTTAAATAGCAGCTTCTTCAGGTGTGCCTTGATTGGCAGCCATTCTAAGAGCCGGGCAGTTCTGAATTTAAAACCATTGAAAATGGAAACGAGAAACCACTTCATTATTTTTCCACCAAAATACACAGATGATAAAGGAAAGGAATCTGTGGAGAGCCATGATTGCCTACGTTCTGAAGAGAAATGGCTTTAAAAAATTATACTAAATCTGCCCCATTTGATGATACTGATTTTGACGAACATTTAGAATGTCATAGAACTGATAAATGCATGAAAAGAAACGTTTTGAAATCAGTCGAATAGGTGTAACAATCAACGGCATGATTCAGTTCACTCTTTATTGATTACAGTGTCCTTGTTGGGTTACATTTACCTGTGGAAAACCTCATTAGTTCTCGGGGTAATGACGAGATTGTAAATGCTACCACACCAGCCGTAATCTGTCCCACACCCGCTATGTTGCAACTAGCCGCACCCGCTTCTCTCCTCTACCATGTTGCAATTGACATTCGATAGGACTATGGTAAACTCTCTCAGTAACTTACGAGTCTAGAACCACCCTGTCTTTGTTACTATACGGCGCCGAGACGTGACCTCTCAATATGACCCTCACTTATCGTTTCCATGTCTTCGAGTCCCATGCCCTCGGGGCCATCGTTGAGGTGCACTGGTTCGATTTTGTGTCCAACGAGGAGTGACCTACACCATCGCCCAGTGCTATGTTTGCTGGCTGGGTCACGTCCTGCGACGACAGGATGACCACCCCACCAGAGTCATCTACCGCCATCTGCAGACTGACGACGACCTCGGGTCAGACCATGCAGCCGCTGGAAGAACGTCGTACCCCCAGCAGATTAATCTGGGACTGGAGGATGTGCCGACTCTCTAGCTGCTACCTGTTCCAGCTAAACAGTCGAACTCTCTGCCTTCGGGCAGAGAGGAACCCGGACGAGGCTCCGCCGAAGGGCAGAGTCTCATTCGGGGAGGTAGACTGACCCTGAACCCGTTTATGCGAGTTCAAAAAGGGAATATTTTCGGCCGAGTCTACGGGCTCGGAAAACCCACGTTAAACCGGCCTTGTTCCACATGCAACCCTCGTGGTGGGTAGCTAAATATTCTAGCAAGACGGTGAGAGCTGGAGGGACAAAGTGGCTCTTGTAGGCTCAAGGTGTTCATATCGAGAGATTTAGTAGCAGCAACATCAACAGGGTTGGAGAACGGTGATCGTCTACGTCAAAAAGGAACATGGAATAAAAAAAATGTTAAGATCGATACAAAATTGCTTAATTTCTTGCAGGCAGACCAAGAGAACGACTGTTCTAAATCCAAAATCATGAAATAGGATTCCGAGGAACAACTACTACCTTTCCTAAGAAATGGCAATTCACAGATAATAAGGAGAAAAATTATTCCGTTTGAACTGCTCCGATTTTGTGACTAATAACGATCTCTGCATCATCGCTCAACGCCGTGTTCGCTGCGACCGCCTGATGACCGCCATCCCACCATCGTCATCTATCAATTCGACCCGCCATCTGCAAACTAACGAGGATCATGCGGCAGACCACTGAGCCCCTGGAAGGAGGTCGTCCTCCAGAGCCTCCAGCAGATTAACCTTGCGTTGGAGGATGTTCCGACGCTTTGCTAGACCTTGATAGCTGGCGGGACAAGGTGGTTGATAGAGTCTTTGGATAATAGAATTGTCACGTAGGTCTTTTCTTCTGACAAAAAAAATATCTTGATAAAATCTAAATGGTTGCTAGATAAATCTATACACACACACACACACACACACACACACACACATATATATATATATATATATATATATATATATATTTCTTTTTCTTCGAAAGTAGGGTCGAGCCATGAGAAATGCATTTGAGTTGGGATAGGAAATGTTCGAGTAGTTTTTGCTTGCTCGCTCATTTAACGATTCTGTCACATACACACCCTTTTAAATTAGGAATACAGGTTTCATCTCTCGCCATTTTCACTCTCAAACCATAATCAAGCATTTGTTACAGAATGTGAAGGTCAAAGCCAGAATGGTCAGTGATTGGCCAGAGTGCCCCGTGGGTGTGGTATTCTGACAGTGATTGATCGCCTTTGTCTGGGTACTGGATATAAGTCCAAAACGGCGCGAATTCAACGGAGAGTCTCAAGAATTCTGAAGCGTCGATATGCCTCCCGCATCCAGGTTAGCGATCGGCTAAAACGAACCGCGGAGAGAGGCTGAGCCAACGTGTGATATGCGTTCCTTTGACATTATTCCTCCGGCTGCCTCTTAGAATCCAAGCTGCCACCACTCTCTCCTAATAAAAACTTTCGGATTTTGGTGGGTTTCGGATAAAGGATACACAACCAGTAGAAATATTTATAATTTTGATTTTAAAGACTTAATAAGCCTTTCTACCCAGCTTCCCATAGATTGTGGAGGCGCGGATGATATAATGGATATCTTTATCGAAAGGGAATTAGGTGTGGTGAGTTCAATTCTCACTCGATTCTGTTTCGTTTACTATGCACCAATAGCCATGAATTCACCTTACTCCAGCTATGGGTTAAATAGAAGGTCAGTCTGAGTTCTCAGAGGCGGCAATCTGTCTAGAAGAAGGAAAACTCTTAATTTAAAACCGGCCTCAAGAGGGTTGTCGCTCCAAGACGCAATGGGTTACTGGGAGTGAAAGAGAATGAAAAACTTTACAAGTAAGCTGAGTCTCAATCCTAAACAGGGATAAGCCTACTCGATTTCAAAAGACCGAGGAGGAGTGTGAACCGGACGATAAGCGAACCTACCTTGCCTTAGACACACCACCGCTTTTATGGATACAATAAATGTGATGCATCTACGACACTAATAGGTCACCGGGTACACACATTGCCATATGTTATTTATAAAAATTAGTTTCTTTTTAATAAGCTTAATTTTTTTCAAATGATTTATATATTTTCTTTTGATTTTGGCAGATCAATCGAAAATGTCTGGAACGAGGTATTTTTTTCACTTATGTCGACTTACGATGGGGAATTAGCAAAGAACAAACTGACGACGGAAAAACCGTAGCCATTTGCTTAAAAGAGGTAAAAACAAAAAGAATTCTCTGATTTTAAGGTCAAACCAAAAATGGGCTCAGAATTGATTTCATTCATTGAAAAACCAACGATCATTTTCTTCTTCATTTCTTTTTAAATTTGCCTTTATTTAATAAATAGATAAAACTTGTCTATATTATTTAATCGAATTTACTGTCTGGCCAAATCGACACGTCAAGCTAAATGACGGTTCTGTATAGGATACAGGTTCGAATCCTGTCGGAGGACGAATATTTTCTGTGAAAATTTCTCGGACATTCAGGCCGGTAAATGTTGTTTAATACTGTTTATTACAAACAGAGCATTTGCTTAATTATTTGTATCTATAAAAAGAATGTATAAACATAAAAATATCTTAATATATATATATATATATATATACCGAATACAGGGTTGGTATAGATGGAATAAAATCCCGATAACCAAAATCAATATTTAAAAAAAAAATGCTCAATGCAAAGTAGAGCAAATAATATTTATTTAAAAATTATAACATAAGCATATTATAATATCACTACAAAAATAGCCATTTTGTTTGAACACTTTTGGTGTCTTATCAAGTGATGATGTCCACTGCGAAATAAAGAGGGTTTTTTGAAAATTCAATACCAATTTTGAAACAAAATGACCATTTTTGAAGTGATCTTATAACATAAGCATTTTATAATTTTTTAATATATATATATATATATATATATATATATATATATATATCACTTTAAAGGTTATTTTTACTGGATACCAATATTTGAGTAGATATTCCATTTATTTATTAAACAGTTTACTGTTGTAAATATTCAAGAAATTTTATTACAAAAAAATGCGCTCTCATGTTGGATCCATGCGTCCGGAAAGGCATGAATCCATCTCTCCTCAGCTATGGATTGAATAAAGGCCAGATTGAGTCCTATAGCCTTGGTTGTCAACCAGTCTACCGCAGAAGGAAACGGCAACCTCAGTGCTGAAAAATCCTCTGCTTCGTCAGTCAGTCATGAACTGAAAAAGACATGCACACCCAAGCGTGTATAATGTGATGGCACTTGACTGAATGACTTCATTTTTTTATATTATCAAAAGTGGCGTAAAGATAACAGTTTGGTTCTGGGTTGAGTAATTCCTTTTGATGTCTAGTAAAATGGTATTCAAAAAGATTAATAAAATTGTCAGGAATAACCATAAGAGATGAAAACAATGAAGAATTAAAGAAGCCCTATAATAAGCATAAAGAACACACACACACACACACACACACACACACACACACACACACACACATATATATATATATATATATATATATATATATATATATATATATAATTAAGTTATAAGGAACTTGGTAAACCGAATTGGTAAATCCAAAGAGGGTGAAATCCTGAGAGCTCAATGTGAGGACAGAGCTAATATGTAATGAAAAACAAACCACTTTAAGGTACCATTACGATACATTTTGGGTGAAATAAATTATCGTAATGGTACCTTAAAGTGGTTTGTTTTTCATTATATATATATATATATATATATATATATATATATATATATATATATGAAGAAATGGAAACTTAATAAAAAGAAAAACTAACATCAAATAAATCAAAACCAAGAAAAAAAACTTATATAAAAGACGGGGAACATAAGCTAAACACTAACCTAAAGAGTAACAAAAGTGCTCTATGGCTAGGTTGTCCAGACAGAGCAATTACGCTTCTCAGCGTTACGCCTCAGAAAGAGACACAGTTAGGACCGCTATCAAAAACCTTTACTTATATATATCTGTATATATGTAAAAATTGTGACAAGTTACTTCTGTTAAGGTGAGATTCTAAGCGTGGCTTAGATGTGGCACAAGGTTGAAAGTTTGGGGTATACAGTGAAGATAGTACTCACTAATCAGGTGTAATTGTCGTAGCAAGACAAACTTGCTAACCATTACTCCACTTCGAGATGCCCCAAGCTACTACTGATAAGTTGTTTTTTTTATTGCTTTTTTGTGCACAAACAAGATATTTCTTTTTGGTCTAGTCATTGATTCTTTGTGTCGAGTGCTTTCGACCAATCCATTAGCCAATTTCAAGAACCTGTGATATTGTAAATTCTGGGTTAGTTAGGATGTTAACAAATTTTAAATTCCTGAATACGGCTAGTATATTATGACCATGTTCGTAGCTGATACTTTTAAGTGTCTCTTTTTCTTTTCCTTTTATGATAACGGCTTCCAGTAATTGTAAACGTTTTTTGTTTTTTTTCTTTGCGTTCCGCATCGTTTTTGGTAAGAATATCACTTTAGATTATTTTTAATGGATTTTGTCATAAGATAATCATTTTTTAACTTTTGATCTCGCGTTACTGAAATTAGTTGGTAAATATATTTTCTCTTTTTAATTTGGTTCAGCCTGTCTTCTTTGTAGATTGATCGCTGTCGGCCGTATTTTGTGTGTCTCCTTGGTAATCGTTTTGGTTGGAGTCAAAAGATGGATAAAACAGATGAACTCCTCAATGGAAGCATTAATTACGCCATCGCAAGCGACGGCAACTTTGCCTGGATAGAGGAACACCGCTATGGCTCAAGTGTCACTCAGGTGAGACATATTAAAACACTTACAAGGAATGACTGTGATGTTTGCCGTGAACGAGCATAGCGTCAAACAGGTATCACGAGTGAAGATCAGTAGACTTCTAGAGAACAACTGAGACAGATTTGAGACATTAGTGATCAAGAGTCATGTTAAATGAGATGGCGGTGGGGTGTAGAAGAACCATATGTGAAAATCTCTGTGCGTTATTATGAACAAAATACTGTTAATATTTGACTCTTTTTCCTGTTTGTCTTTTATATCTTGCTTATTGTTATGGTAAATTACCCACGCACGCATGGACTCTCCAAGCTATAAACAGGAGCAGGTACTGCCTTTTTGGAGAGGGAAGTTTCCAGCAGTCAGTTCTAACAGTCAGACCGAACACTCTTGCTGTAACACTTTCGTTTGTATATGTTTCTATTACTATTTCTGTTAATATATTTGGTTAACTCAATCCCTCACCTTGTGCCTTTATTTCTGGCCCTAACAAGGCAACAGCAGAAAGAAAGAAAGAATAAATGAAATTAAGGAAAAAAGAAAGAAAGAAAGAAAATAAAGAAAGAAAGAAAAAAGAAAGAATGAAAGAAAGTGTTATGGTAATTTATCCACGCATGCATGGACTCTCCCAGCTATAAATAGGAGCAGGTACTGCCTTTTCTAGAGGGAAGTTTCCAGCATTCAGCTCTGGCAGTCGGACCGAACATACTTGCTGTAACACTCTCGTTTGTATGTTTGTAGTATTGTTTCTGTTAATATATTTGTTTAATTCAATTACTAAATCTCTCTCTCTCTCTCACACACACATACTCCCTCTCATACAGACACTCTATCTCTCTTTCACACTCTGTCTCTCTCTTTCACAAACTCTCTTTCTCTCCATAATCACGCGTAACATCATGTTTCCTGTTTGTGACATTCATTTACAATGATCACTTACTCGTTTTGATTGATGTCTATTTTTATCAGATCGCCATTACATTTGCTTTATCGTAAGGGTACTTGGGAGCTGTTTATAGATAAAACCAACGGCTTCAGATATTACAAGAGATTAACTGGAAATAGCATTTCCTGTTTCTTTTTTTTTAGCTTGAGATTTATCACGGTGTACTGAATGACGTTGCAAACAGAAAAGATCGAAGTTCTTTCTACCTCCGTCAACCACCTGTGGCTAATGAGATGAATGGCGAGGATTTCAAGGTAGATTGTGACTTTTAAATAATCAAACGTATAGTTGGATTGATAGGACCCAGAGTAAAAGAAAAATAATTCCTTAAACGCTAACTATAAACCTAAGCCTAACGCTAACACAAATCCTAACCCTAGAACTTACATTAACCCTATCCCTAAATCTAACCCTAATCCTAACCTAAACCTAATTCTAATCCTAGTATTTAGTTCACCACTGCTGTGGCCTGGTATTGAATTCACAACTCTTTGGGTTTAGGCACTGGATCTAACCAACATCTTTATCCACTGGATCATGTGGCCTTAAGGACAAAAACTTGGATAGTTGATTTAAAGGGGAATAACTGAAACATCCGTAAGAGGCATGGCACGTAGAACTAGAACAATCTACCCCGGTAAACAAAATAAATGGTTCAGTTCGAAATTCCGAACACCTGAAGAAGGCAGGAGCGTAGAACTACCGAAACATTGTGAATATGGCAATGAAGATGAGGATAACAGTCCGAATAATGTAAATAATGCAAGTAATCATAATACCTCATCTCAGAGATATAGACAGATATATAGAGAGACATAGACATAAAGGCCAGAGCGTACAACGGTCGAAGTGTTGTAAATATGGCAATGAAGATGGGGATAACAGTCGGAATAATGTAAATAATGTAAGTAATCATAATACCCCATCTCAGAGATATACACAGATATATATATATATATATATATATATATATATATATATATATATATATATATATAAAGGCCGGAACGTACAACGGCCAAAACCTTGTGAATATGGCAATGAAAATGAGGATAACAGTCCGAATAATGTAAATAATGCAAGTAATCATAATAATTTATCTTTGAAACATATATATATATATATATATATATATATATATATATATATAGATTGATAGATAGATAGATCGATAGATAGATAGATATAGTTTTATTTGCATTTCCAAAATGGTGCCTATCTGAAGATTTACGATTTTCACTCGACGCACCATAAACGTGACTTTTCAAAATTGAATGAAAGATACTTCATGTGTTCGAGCAGGTATATGAAGCTGAGTCGACATGGCACCATGAAAGGCAGCAAAGTCTGCGAGAGACTATCAAACAAACTCCTGGTCTCAATGTTAAAGAATACAAAACCAAATATGAAGTGTGCAAGTATATTAAAAAGGTAAGAATCATTTTTTGCGTCATTCTTTTGCAAGACTGACTTATTCATTAAAACTAAGTCATATGAAATAATGTTTGAAAAATGAATACATACCTACTTGATTGGTCGCTCGAATTTAATAAATTCGATTTATCCATCTTTTTTGTTGAGAAGTAACATTTCAGTAATTTGATTTCCCCATGTAGATACTGGCCAGGCTCAATGTTGCTTAACTTCGGTGCTCGTACGAGAATCGATGTTCAGAAATTTGAGACTCTATATTTAGAAAAAATATCCCCCAAAAAATTATTTTTAAATAAATAAAAACGGTAAATCAAGTTTATTCTACCGTTGCTTCTTGGGGGATTTGAATCTTTTTCCTTTTCCTTCCTGACTTACTTTGTAAAAATTGCAGGATGTTATCCAGTGGTTGGAGAGGGATTTTCCCAAAGGTTCGGAACTTTCTCCATTGGAAATACAACGAGAAGCACATGAAGCGTTCGCTGATGCAAGATGTCGGGTTTACATTGGCGGAGAGAAATATTTCCAGATGATTGACACATTAATGACAACGACTAAGCGCCAACCAGTTGTGATTTTGGGCCAATCAGGTGACTTTATTTATCCTACTTCTGATATAGTCGTTTAAAATTGTATTTGTCGAAGATGATCCTTTTTCGTGATTAAATGTCAATTTTGGGGAAAAGATATTTTAGTGTTTTCTGATTATCTATCTATCTATCTATCTATCTATGATATAACATAACGATATATAATTTATGTCAAAAAAACAGTACTGAGAAAATAGTATGACAAATTGGAAAAAAGTTTCTGTGGTTCGTTTCATTTGTTTCGACTGGGCTTAGTTGATTTTGTCACATCTACACATGCACACGAAACGAGAGATGATTGTAGTTTCAAAATTTTTGCAAGAATATTTTTGAAAGAATATTTTTTTGAAAGGTGAAATTTTATGGTGATATATTGTAAGAGACTGGACGCAAATTTACCGTGACTAAACTAGCAATCAAAGTACTTTCCAGACATTTTTGTCTCAGTGAATTATTTTCTCTTTTAATTAGAATAGCATTCCCTATGGCAAAATGGTGGTCAGTTTCGTTACGGTGAACAACCAATACATTTTATTGTGCTGTTTTATTTTTTAAATGTCCCTTTTGTGCTTATATATTTTGTTTAAATTTTTGAGGTTTCTCCAAGGTATTAATTCTGGCAATTCTTGCAACTGATGTTGTAAATTCCTCTTTCAAGTTTTGGCTTGTTTTGTTTTTGTATTGCTTAAGTCTTTAATAGTTTTAGTTGTTGTTGTGACAAATTTTATGTCGAGTTTAGATGAATTCTTTTTCGTTGTACTTGTAATAGAGTCAGTGGGTACAATAATATATTTTTTGATTCGTTGGGTTTAGCAGGAAGGAAAGTTTTTCTATTTTGGAATATTTTATAAGCCTTTTGTTTCGCATTGAACATGAACCAGCATATTTTCAATATATTTCACTAACTTCGTGTAAATATTGAGGGCTGCAAATTCTGATTGCTCTTAAATAAAATTCAATAATCATTCAGGATTTTATTTTCTTGTTATGATAGGATTAGAAATTTATAAGGTTATTTTTATTGGTTGATTTTCGGTTGACCTGAACTTTTAATCTGTTGTCAACCCGATGTAATGTAATATTTAATAAAGATAAGGTATAGTTTTTTTTTTCTATTTTGTATATAAATTCAATTGTGTGTCCGACTTTTTTTCGTTTATCTACAAGATGCGATAAGTCAGTATCACGGGGATATATTAATAGAGCATCATCAATCTATCGGAAGTAAGTTGATTGTTTACGTAAAATATTTTGGAAAGAACCAGATTCAAGAAATTCTAAGAAGATACATGTCATTACTCAATTTAGAAGCGATATTGTAGCGACTGCTATGTTTTTCCACGCCCACATTTTATTCGTCTGCGATTGGCTAATAAATCAATACTGCCTTTCTATAGGTCAATTTAGCCATCGCAGTCGTTGCTTTGAATTTTTCGGTTTTGAACTACTTACTTGCTTCATTAGTGCAAATTTAGCGATTGGTCAATTTTTAACCAATCACATATTTTAGTGCAAAATTAACTTTTCTCGCGGTTTCACTGGGAGCCGTTCTGTAGCTTTAAAGAGTCCATTAAATTTTGCCTGTCAACACAAACCTATGACTTTACTCACAACATTTCAAACGCACACACAGAATTTTGTAATACATATCTCTCTGTGACTCAGCCAAGTTCAATCAACCAGGACTGTTGATTTCTCTAACACAACACACTTTCTGATCAATTGTATTCTTGTATTATCTATTATAACAGCAGACTTGTTTTGACATTGATTCCTGAACATTTCTCTCTAAAAAGAACTTTCTTTCGAACAATCAATTACAAATCAAAATATAGTAAAAGGGAAGCAACTTCTTTTCCCTTAATCTATACATTGAATACAAATTATTGTATGTTTTGTTCTTGTATGTTATTTCAATATATACTTGTTGATTCACATTTGGAGTTTTGTTGTTTTCTTGAATCATTAATAATACAAAAGATATATGCACTAAAGAATATCATTGGTAATCCAAATTTTTGTTTTTAAAAATTGCTATTAAATGTGAAATAACATTGATTCGTGCTGAGGCGGCAGATTTTTATTATTTTAGCGATTGGGAAGGAAAGGTATATCTTTGATTTTGCTAGATGCTTTTTTAAGAGATTATATATTCTTATTATTTTATATTTTATATCTTGACTGGCTAGGAGTTTGTCACACATATATTTTCCGTGAGTTTTTCAACAAGGTTGCCTGAATTTTTTATTTGAGATGGAATTATTCTTCCAAGGATAGGGAGTAAAATTTTTGCTATGGCTCCAGCTATTTTTGGGGGGAAGGGGCGCTGCTTATTCTTGAATGAATCTATCTATCTATCTACCTATCTATCACGATATCCTGGGTATGACGATAAACTACATCCGCGTCTTAGGAAGACGATTAACTACATCCAACAGCAAGGCCTCTGATCAAGTTTTGAAGAGCGTTTAACCACCTCTTAATTGCTGGTGTTCCCAGGTTCACTCTGTCTTGGGGTGGTAGCACTTGTCAGGGTCCCCAGTATGGGCAAATAGTTAACACCCCTAACTGAGTTAAAACACCATGAAAGTGTAAAAATAGTTTTTAATAACAGCAATACTTTTTTTGAGAAATTATTACCATCAACACACTTTTTTAAAATTATTACAAGCATTACATATTTGGAAAAATATTCCCAACAATAAAAATCGTCAGCATTAAATAACCCATTGAGGTTGATATGCCGTAAAACAAAACAAGCTAAACTATCTATCACGATCTGTTCCTATCTATCTATCTATCTATGTTCATATCTATTTCAGTCTGTTCATATCTATTGATGAAGGACGCTCCGTAAGTAATGCCTCCTAATTATTTCCACGAGAAATAAAACATATACAGGGGGAACAATAACCTCGTTGGATGGGTGCAGTTTTCACTTATTTCCCCCCACAAAGTCATCACCATAGACTATGTATTGTTGTCAGCGATTAACAAGAGTCTAACCCTGTCGCACATGTAAACGTGGCTTGTTACACTCATCTTTTTCCTACCATTGCTGAAACGCACTACCTTCTGCATAACTGCGCTCACATCCACTGTTGAATCTCCATAAACGTTCAACAAACATAGAATAATTAAATGAAATACGTTTGCTTCATGTCAGATGGCATTTTGCCAGACTACCGCTTAGCTGTTATTTGTAATAAGGCAAAACCGATTATAGGTTATTGGTTACCCTCTACTGTCCTATAACCAACGTTCATCTGTGATATCGTGGGCCAGTCTAATAAAATATCAGAGGCATCACTTTCGGAATAAATTTCGCAGCGATCAAATCAGTGTTCAAATACAGATAAAAATTTATATGCTGAAAATGTCTTTAAATGTTGGCGCTACATGTTCTGATCTAAATGTAGTCTAGCCGATAAATAAAGAGTTTCTTTATTTCCTCTTTCTCTCTCTTTTCATTTCAGGAAGCGGAAAGTCAGCATTAATCGCAAATTGGTGCTCAAGAATTATGGCCGAAGAGCCAGAAACGTTCTTTTTCGTTCATTTCATCGGCAGTTCGTCTGAAAGCGCCTCCTATCTGAAAATGCTCTACCGGTAAGGGAGACAATTCATTTAAGAGACGATTACTCCGTTTTCTTCTACAGCAATTATGTTATACTTGCTCCATAAATAATGAAGTTGATTGTTTGTGGCCTGAGCCAGATGCGTCACAAGTCTAGTAACCTTTTAATGTAGTAGGGTCACCGTATATTCTGCAGCAATGGTGGGTCTTAGGCAAGGTAGTCTACCGGACTAATCCGTGTCGAGGTTTGTTTTGAATTCAGAGTTTTCATTTATACAGACTTGTTTCCATCTCAAGGCAAGAGCACCAAGTCAGCCTTGATGTTTAACTCATAAAGCGAGCGGCTATTGAACTCTCTATTCACTTTCTATGCTGATAACCGCTACACTATCTTCATCTTTATTAGTAAATTAGTAAATACCAATTCTCTGCATCAAAATAGCAAATACCAGTTTTTCCGTTTGTATTAATAGCATTCGGGAAAAAAGTTTTAAATCGAAATCTATCATTTAAAACGTTATTTCTAGTAGATGTCTATATTTAAGTAGACGCCCTGTTTATTTATAAACAGTATATTTATTTATTTTCATCTAGCAGCCTGAATATTTGAGAAATCGCATTACAGAAGAGATACGTCCTTCGGCAGGATTCGAACCTGCGTCTCCCTAAGACGGAGAAACAATTATTCGTTCAAATTATTTTTTCCAGTTATTTCCCTTAGGTTTATATCTCCGTATTATCTCAGGTTTTAAAAGTTTTATTAAAAACTAAACACAAAGAGAAAAAATACTTTGTCGTATCTTGATATTACAAGGACATCTTTTTTGTTCGTAAGTTCATGACAACAAACCTCAAACACCATTGAAATCTATGAATTGGTCAATATTCTCTCCCTCCACCCACAAAATATAAAACGGAATCCAAACGCAAGATTGAACTATTGTTTCCAATTCTAAGTTCCCACGGTTTTCCTTCACAAGCTACTTTATGCAAACACGATTTGGTTTTTAATGGGAACAAAAGATCGTAGCTCTTTTCAATAGATGGTGCTTCAACATGTGATTTGGTTTCACACGTGACTAAAATTTATCACATGTATACATTGACGGCTCTAAGGTTGCTGGCACCTCGAGCAAGATGATACACGCCTTGGCGATCATGTCTCTCCACAATTTCCTCACCTAATTCACTGTTGACTCTTTTAGTTAAGTGTCATACTTATACACGCCTGGGCGATCATATCTCTCCACAACTTCCTTGCCTAAATCACTGTTGATTCTTTTAGTTAACTGTCATACCGATACATGTCTGGGCGATCGTGTCTTTCCACAACTTCCTTACCTAAATCACTGTTGACTCTTTCGAATCATGACTGACTAGGCTGATATTGTCGCACTAGATTTATGTGATAGATTGGTTGCCAACCAAGGCTATAAGACCCATTTTGTCCTGTTATTCAACCTATAACTGGAGTGGGGAGAAAAAACGGATATATGCCTTTCCCAAGGGGATTTGAATGTAATTGAATGTAACGAATCCGACTGGAATTTGAACTTGCCTCTCCGATTTCTCTCAATGGTTGCTAAAAAGGAAGTGGAATAAAATATACAGAACATAGAAAAAACATCTTGGAAATTCGCTTAAAAAATGCCACGAACGTTTGTTCCAACCCAATATATTTTTTAATTTAAGATCAAAATTCAAATACACTATTTACATTATTTGGACTATTGTCCTCATCTTTGTCGCCATGTTTATTACAATGTTTCTTCAGGTGGTTGGAATGTCGAACTGAGCCCTTTATTTCGCTCCCTGGGGTAGACTGTTCTAGTTCCACGTGCCATGTCTAATGAATGTCAGTTATCAGTTATTTCCTGTTAATTCCCCCTTCTCAAAGTTCTCCACTGCCTTAACCAGGTATTGAAATCTCACTCTTTGGGTCCTGTCACTGGATCTAACCAGCACCTTTATCCACTGCCATGTGTCCCCAAGAACTTGGAGAGGGGATTAACAGGAGATAAATGATAACTGACATCCATTAAAAATAACATGTGGAACTAGAACGGTCTACACCAGTGAGCGAAATAAAGGGTTCAGTCCGAATAATGTAAATAGTGTACATAATACCTCATCTCAGAAATACAGACAGATAATGAAAGGCCGAAACGTTGTAATAAATATGGCGACAAAGATGAGGACAATAGTCCGAATAATGTAAATAGTGTACATAATACCTTATCTCAGAAATATAGACAGATACTGAAGGGCCGAAACGTTGTAATAAATATGGCGACAAAGATGAGGACAATAGTCCGAATAATGTAAATAGTGTACGTAATACCTCATCTCAGAAATATAGATAGTTATCAAAATTCAAATGTATGTAGTAACAAATGACTTTTCATGCCACTTAACCTGAAAAGATAAACAATTTATTTTCTTTCATCTTTAACCATTTTCAACTTACAAGAAAATATCATTATTGTGAAAATGCCTTAAAAGCTGCTGTAATTGTAAATTTCTTACTGACCTTCTTCAATCAACGACGTGATTTGGCGAATATTTTTGCCGAAAATAACTAAAATCGAGAAATTCGTATTTTTTTTATTTTTCCTAATGCCAGACCATTTTAACCAATTTCACTTTGCAGGTTGTATGAAGAACTGAAAGATTTCTTTGGTTTTGACCTTGAAGTTCCTTCATCTGATACTGCCATCGTCCAAGACTTGTCTCAATGGCTCCAAATGGCAGCTTCGATCAAGAAATGTGTGGTCGTTTTTGATGCGCTTAATCAACTTGATGATGGATCAGGAATCGGAGGTCGGTAGAAAATGCTGCCCCGCCAAAATACTACCCACTTCAATGCTCTCCCCCCAAATGCTGCCCCCTCAATGCTTCCCCCCCCAACACTTTTTGATTTTCAATGGTATTTAGATATTCATTTTAATCATTTAATTCGTTTTAATTCGTTTTCATCATCCAAAATTGTTATTTAATTTAACTTTAGATTACTTTGGGTTTGCATTAACTTTGGGTTTGCATAAAAAAGATTTTCAATCCCTGATGCCAAAGACATTCCAAAATCAAGCAGACCCTGAACATTCCCCTCCCACGATGGATGGATCTACTCACAAGTTAGCTCCTTGTTTTGAACATCTATTGGGATTCAAGCTGTCCCCGGAGCTCTAGTGAAACTCATATTTAAGATCTATTGCTAAAGAATGGTCAATGAATTGTATTGATCTGCTATACTCTTTATAAAATATAGATAAGACTAAAAATGGAATATTGCAGCCATGTTTGGAATGGAGCTATACAGTCTTCACTTTCCTGTCTTGATAGACTTTAAAAGTATCTATGCGGCCTTGTGGGTGATTAATTATTTACCAGCTAAAAACACATTTCTTACAAAAAGAAAATTCCTTGGTTCCACCAGCCGTAAAATTCTTCGGTTCCACCAGTCGTAAAATTCTTTAGTTCCACCAGCCTTAAATTCTTTGGTTCCACCAGCCATAAAATTCTTCGGTTTGACCAGCCGTAAAATTCTTTGGTTCCACCAGCCGTTATATTCCTTGGTTCAACCTTTGAAGCAAGGACCCACCGTACCACGTACACAAGATGAAATTCCATTAGTAAGGAGGAAATTCCGCTCAATCAAGTTTATACCAAGAACTGCTGCTTTGTGGAACAGACACCTAACAGGATGTTTTCCCAATCCCTACAATTTTAACCTCTTTAAGTCCAGGCTTAACCGTTATCTATCCTACATAATTTGCACTTCTTATCTTTTCTTTCGCTAATGCATCACACAGTGACCCTCTACATTGAGTCGCTCTTGGGCCTTGTGTTGGGGGAACATTAGTAAAAAATGGGACTAAACAAAAATTAAGAAATAGACTGCAGAAGAGTTTGTGAAATGAAGACAGAGAAAAAATGTTTTTAATACGAAAATTCATCCAATACAAGGCGAGAGAGCTACTCCAGGTAGAGGGTATGTGTGAAATATGAATGAAAAGGGAGGTGGTAGGAAGTGAAGATTATGAGGATAAGTAGGATAGATAACGATTGACCCTTGACTCGATGATTAAGTGATTAAGATCGTAGTATATAGGGTTACTGCTGAAATGGTTATGGTGAATGAGGTGTGTGATATGAATGAAAAGGGAGGTGTGAGGAAGTGAAGATTATGAGAGGGGGATAGATAAGAATTGGTCCTTGATCTGAAGAGGTTAAGAGGGTATTGTTTGAGGAAGCATTCACATAGGAGTCTTTTTTCATAAAGTAGCAGTTCTTGAGGAAAAAAAAGTCTTCTTACACTTGGAACGCAGCGGAAATTAGCGGATCCGACACTGTGTAAGTAACCTAAAATATCCAAGCTATGAAGATCTTAACTAAAGAATAGATTGCATATGAACATTTCCCCTGGAATTAACCGATGTTGCACGAATCCGTCTCTATCTCCTTACTGGTTTGATCTGGTATAGAAACTTTGCTTAAATACTCTTCAAAGGGATCATGAAGTATTTTTTTTTATTGTCCGTAGGAACGCAACTCGTTGGTTGGAAAATGTTAAATATTTGTTTTCAAAGGATTAATTTATTAACCGGAAGGATGCGCGAATCGTCCGATTCAGAAACCATTTTTTGTCATTTGATGATTGACTGTCTTGGTGTTTATTTCCGTTTTCACTCCACAAATATATGAGCTGTAAGCTTCCGATCATCATTGTTTTATGAAGAGTTCAGAGTTCAGAAGACGAGACATTCGCAATGACCTTCACGGGTCCTGCCCGAGAGAAAACGAAATATATTTGTGCATATGTATGTTTGAAGATCTTGCCTATGTATATTCTATAGTGAAGTTTTTTTTCTCATTTCTTACTCTTCATTTTTTTGCCAAGTGTCGTGTCCATTCAAGATGTTGTACGTTTTTGTTTCCATTTTCCTTAAAACTTACTCTTTACTCACATGTTCAGTCCATGGTATTCTCCATTAAGATCGTAATGAGCGAAGTAGTATCCTTTGGAGAGTTTGTTCCATAAAGTAACAGTTCTCGGAAAGAAATTGAGTGGAACATCTTCCTTATCAATAAACTACGAAAGGAATTAGGATGATTCAAGCACGTGTATGTGATTGGTGGGGCCTAGCTGTGAAGGTCTGAACTGGTGCAATTAAGGAACGCAGCTCATTTGAACATTTACCTTGGAAATAGCAATAGAATAGCGAGAGGCTACCAATGTTTTGCCTGTGGTAAAAGGAGTTCTAGGTTGAAAAATAATTCATCACCCACAAGGCCGTGAACTCTGTCATGGCTGGAAAGTGAAGATTGGACAGCTCCAGCCTAGATATGGCAACAATACTTCATTTTTGGTTTCATCTGACTTTTGTAAATATAGAGCAAAGCAGGAGGAGTCCAGTACAAGGAACTGAACAATTTACGCCAACGGGCCTCAATGAGGTTACAAATCATCATGGCTGGAGAAAATTCAGCGTCTGCTCGGTGATGAGGAAACCATGATAGTTTGGTTTTACGGGCATTAAGTGTTACAAACCAGATGCCAATCAATTGTATTTAATCTGAAAGATTATTTTTAATACAATAAAGATTTTTTCAGAAAGTCTCTCTGTTTATCGCAGGCCCTGAACAAGATCTTAGGTGGATACCAGATCCTTTACCCTCAGACAATATCAAGATTCTCATGTCGACATTACCAGGCAAGGTAAGAACATAAGGGGCTTTGGTTCACTTAAAAGTTGGGTCAATTAGGTGTGCCTATGGTGTAATGGATAGCGACTCCGAATGAGAAATCAACGAGACGAGTTCGAATCCCGGTTGTGTTCGTTGTATTCACTTACGCACAAATACTCTTGAGAAAAGTCCCTATCTTCTCCTCAGCCATGGGTTAAATACTAAGACTTGTATATAGTTGAGAAATGTATCTCTCCCCCAGCCATGGGTTAAATAGTAAGACTTGTATATGGTTGAGAAAAGTATCCATCTCCTCCTCCAGCCATGGATTAAATAGTAAAACTTGTATATGGTTGAGAAATGTATCCATCTCCTCCCCCAGCCTTAGGTTAAATAATAAGACATATGGTGGAGAAAAGTATCTATCTTCTTACCTAGCCATGGGTTAAATAGTATGATTTGTATATGGTTGAGAAAAGTATCTATCTCCTTCCCAGCCATGGGTTAAATAGTAAGACATATATGGTTGAAGAATGTATACATCTCTTCCTCCAGCAATGGGTTAAATAGTAAGATCTGTATATAGTTGAGAAAATTATCCATCTTCTCTCCCAGCCATGGGTTAAATAGTAAGACATATGATTGAGAAAAATATCTATCTTCTTACCCAGCCATGGGTTAAATAGTAAGATTTGTATATGGTTGAGAAAAATATCCATCTCCTCCCCCAGCCATGGATTAAAAGCTAAGACTTCTATGCGGAAAAATCGTTATTATTCTCAAAAAATGTTATGCAATATTCACTCGTAAAATAAAAATAATTATTCTTTCAATCTAAAATATATCTTGGTTTTAAATACGGTACAAAAGGTTGATAAGCCATGAAAAACATTCAACAAAGCGGTTGAGAGGATGTAAAATGCGTTGAAAGAGAGAAATAAATTTGCTGCACTAAAAGAAAGATTGAGTGATTAAAAATTTCTTTTTTGTGGGTGGGGGGAATAATAATAATTTACTGACACAAGTCTTACTAATTAACCCATGCCTGGGGGGAAGAGGTAGATTCATACATTTTGCAAGGGATTTTGCATGTAAGTGAATATGATGAACATAACTAGAATTGGAACTGGACTCTCTGATTAACAATTATATATATATATATATATATATATATATATATATATATATATATATATATATATAGATAGATAGATAGAGAGAGAGATAAAGAGGAAGAGAGAGAGAGATATTATTATTGTTCAATACATACATATATATATATATATATATATATATATATATTTCCAAGTATTTTCAGAGTGTAAGTTTTTATTTTCGATAATAATTGTTAAGTGATAAATGTCTTACTACTTAATCCATATCTGAGGGAGGAAGGTGGATTCTTACCTTTCCCAAGTCTATTTGTGCGTAAGTGAATATAACGAACCAAACGGGGAATTGAAATGAACAATTCTGAGTCATTATCCATTACACTACCCGCACACACAGGCTGACAGCACATGGCATTCCCAAGGGATTACCCATCTATGTAGTGATCAGACTCGACGTTTCTTAACTTCAGTTATCGTACGGGAACCGGTGTTTCAACGTGATTTAACTTTAAGCAGAAGAGACAAGCATTAAGTTCTGGTGTTTTCGTGGATCCACGTCGAATCATTTGATTGTGGTTGTTAAAATAAACGGGTCCATAAGTTTTTTCTATTGGATTGTAAAAAGGCTCAACAAAATATTAAAGATTCAGCTATGAAACTGTAACAGAAGAAAAATCATCTTTGAGAACATGATCCACTCTAAGGGGATACAATCCCAATCATAGAATAAATAGATTCAAAATTTTCTGTAACTTTTGGACTTTACTTGCAAAGCGCTTCCAATGTTCAGTTTGTATTCTATTTCCAATTTTATTGAAGACCACAACTTTCAAATCTTTCGACTCAAGCGTTCCTTTGATTAGAGTCAAATCTTCTTCTTTAATGAAACGCCATCTTTTGTCAATGATGCGTATTCTGTGAAGTTTTTTTTAAAAAAAGTCGTTCTTTTATTTGTTGATTTAATTTTTTTCAAAATATGTACATTATGCAGCCTAAAAGCAAACAATTTCGACGTTTTTTCCTTCTTCCCGCCCTTTTCAGGCCATGGACAGCGTAAAACGTTTCCAGTGGCCAACTCTAAAGGTGGAGCCTCTAAATACAGAGCAGAAAGGGGAGATAATCACTGAATTTTTTGAGAAAATCTATGGCAAAACTCTGAGCTCTGAGCAAAGAGAATTAATAAAGAATTCACCACAGACGGACAACCCGTTGTATCTACGCACCCTCCTCGATGAAGTGAGTATTGAAATGTGATGTTGGGTTGTTTGTCTTTTATGATTAAGGCTTCTTGTATTTGTAATCATTGTTTTTAACAGCTTATATAAAATACGCTATTTAAAAACGAAAAAAAAACGAATTTCGCAAAAAAACAAAAAAACAAAAACCAAACATTTTCATAATGGCTTATGAAAGCCTAAAATATTCATTGTATAATTTATATTTAGATGTGTACCGGAAAACAGAAAAATCACCCGAAATATTGAAAAAATAAATGAAAAACAAAAAAGAAACCATCTTTAACAAAGGACATTCGTTGTATTTTAACCAAATTTGTATAAATTAAAAAATGACTACCCAAAATGCATCCAATATATAGCCACGAAAGGATAACCTTTGTGGGGTGGGGCACTGGATTTGATACGTTCTTTGGCTTAATTAACCCCTACTAAGTTAGAGTGCTTAAACTATTTAACCCATTGATGCAAGGCATCTGATTTTTTTTAGAGAGGGGTTAATATAAATTTAAAAAAAACACCATAAAAATCAAGATAACAATGATTCAAATAAATCAATGTATAATAATAATAATAATAATAATAATAATAATAATAATAATAATAATAATAAATTTTATTCATGTGCCGAATATATAATTTCTCATCTGTTGACTTATCATTAGTTATTGGAACCTATCATGTTTTATAGATATAGTATCTGTACCTCTAAAGTGGCTATCCACTAAAAATGACGTTCATATATATATATATATATATATATATATATATATATATATATATATATATATAAAAGTGAGCATAGAAGTCAACACTTAGAATCGACAGTCTGTTTCATGCTATATGCAATCGTCAGGTCAGACGTGGCCTGACGATTGCATCTAGCATGAAACAGACTGTCACCTCTAAGTGTCGACTTCTATGTTCACTTTTATATTTACACACGCTCTATCTCTGATATTGAGCATTTTATTCCATAAATATAGCACACCTTAAGACTATATTTCTTCATATATATATATATATATATATATATATATATATATATATATATATGATAAAAATATACATACACATATCATATATATGATAAAAATATACATACACGCACATATACTTGCACGCATGTATAAATATATTTCTTCCTCAGGTGTTATAAATACAGTGCTCAAGCAGAGCTATAGGTATATATTAATGAATATACATAATATCTAACGTCGACAGCACAACTCGGAGTTTCATGCAGTCTTGCAATCTTCAGGTGCTAAGTATATTCTAACCGTTATAGAGATCGCCTTCTCGTGGTGTTGATTCAAAATTGTGTGTTAACACTTGTTTATTTAATTATTGTTGCCTAAATTAATTATTTAATTTATATAATTAAAAGTTTGAAAGGCGAAGAATTAAAAAAATAAATAAATAAAGTTATTTAAATTTAAAATTAAGTAAACAGAATATCAAGAGGGATAACTCTCTTTTTGCATAAAATACCATAGTTATAACAATTAAATTAAACTAGTACTCAGGCTTCAAATGTAATATACGGGTGTAAATATAAAAATGATAGGAAGGAACTATATATCTAATGTGTTTGGAACCAAGCCTTATACTTATAAAAATGAAATTATATATATATACACACTTTATAAATTAATCATGTAAAGTAATATTGAGATAAATGCAATATTTCTTTACTTTTTAATTTAAGCTAAATTATTTCAACATATTATCTTAGTAGGAGAATTAAGAAGATTATTAAAAAGAAGGCATGAAACTTACTAATTACTTATTTTTATCAATGTTGTTTCCATACACCAATTTCACATTATGGTTGCTACGTTCTAGTGCTTTCTTATATTTAGCTTTATTATTGTCGGATATTTCTTTGTTATTGGAGTTGCTCGATAACCTATACTGTAGCGATTTGGACAAAGATGTAACTTATGTTTGTTGGAGAAGCTTATTATATCAAGACACTTAAATAAACCTACCTTGCTGAAACAGAGATCAGAATTGATGTCTACATGGATCCATAAGAGTAAGCACCTGCTCAAACACATTGACCCCGATTAAAAGAGATTACAAAATAGATTATACAAATATTAATATAATATGCAACAACTATTAATATTCTTAGAATCCATCATTAATAATATTTATGATACTAAGATAATATGTTGAAATAATTTAGCTTAATTGAGCATAACGTCCAATTTAATTATTTTTTTAGAGAGCAGGAGATTGCCTAAAATTGAAAATCTGCCAGCACTAATAGCTAGCAAAGGTAGATTAGGCAAAACGAGGTAACATTTAAAAGAGACTTTATATTATAATAATTTTGTTATTATTATTATTTTACTTCTTAGGAAAGTTGAACGCCAGACTTCGGTACATCATACCAAATAATGTGACCATTTGTATCTGTCTATAATGAAATTGTCTATGATTTATATGCAGACAACTTATCATAACCTATAAAAAAATCGGTGAGTTTGAATTTAGCATAGATCACATTCGACTATTTAATCACGGTAAAGCCCATAAGCCTATTGTTAATTATGTTTTTTCTTTGAAAAAGAGGATCTATTCTGCTTTTAAAATTAAATTAGTCGTTTCCTGAAGAGACACATTTGTAATGTTGAAATATAAATGCCGTTGTGTAGCGATTTTTAACATGTTTTTGTTTTAATATCTATGATGAAACGCTTCAGGAAGAGAATGCTTTTCTGGCCCAAGGAAATTAGTTTTGAAAAAAGACACACGGCGTTCAATTTTCAGTCATCGAAATCTAAAATGTGGGCCCCCACACTTTGGACTTCAGCATATACTGTAGAATTCCTCAGTCTTTAACTCTTACTCTTTTTCTTCTTCTTCGTCTGCTTTCCCAGATTCGCATGTATGGAAGTTTCTTCACTTTGACGGAGAAGATCACCGAATATCTCAGTGCTGATTCCCCTAAAAGTTTATTCACGAAAATTTTGGCGCGTCTCGAAGAGGATTATGCCGATCAAAAGTTCGTAAATTACCGAATTGGCCATTTGTTTATCCTCTTTTCAAAATGATATATTTCCATCGATTTGATTATCTTAAAGAAAGGAAAGAAAACAATTCTGAAGTCTCGAACTATATAATTGTGTACTTGACTAATTGAATGACAAATTACAAAAAAAAGTCATATCTGATGTGTTTCAACCTTTAAAAGGACTTCTTCAGATTAAATAATATTTTAGCGATAGAATCATATAGGTGTAAAGGGGGAAGGAATGAAATACAAACAGACATCGGTTACAATTACATATGTAGGAAGGCTAGACTAATTGAATGACAAATTAAAAAAATATCGTATGTGACGTGTTTCGACATTTAAAAGGACTTCTTCAGATTAAATAATATTTTATTGATAGAATCATGTGGGGAGGAATGAAATACAAACACACATCGGTTACAATTACATAGGCAGGAAGGCTTAGCGTTAAAGTTTACATTTTCGGCGTCAGATGTGTCTACTGCTTCTATTTTTGGTTTTATCGCTGTTTTTAATTAAAAATGAAGTCGGAAGGAAGTTCCACATGCGAGAAGTGTGAGAGAAAAGACTGTTAGCATAGAACTTACGGCTATATCTAGCCAGCTCAACTATACATTGATAAAATCTCAATGTTAGTCTAGTGTTGCGCTTAAATTCAAAAAGTTTCGGTACCATAGCGAAGAGCTCATTCAAACAATCACCATGAAAGTATTTATAGAAAAGGCAAAGAGAGGCAACCTTACGGCGGAGGGAAAGTGACTGGAGCTGAGCCGCCAGATCAGGACCAATAATATTGCAGATTCTTCTTTGAATTTTATCAAGCTCAAGTTAAATAGCAGAGGGGCCGTACCATATGTGCTAGCAATATTCTAAGCATGGGCAAATGGTAGACATATATATATATATATATATATATATATAGATAGATAGATAGATAGATTCTGGAAAGAAAAATTAACTTTGAAAAAAGTTTAACGTATATTATTACTTGACTGTGCTTTCGAAATAAGGCAATAATTAAGCACACTGGTTCACTCGTAAAAATTAGGGAAAAATCTTTTTAGAAATAATTTTGTAGATTAGAATCCGTAAACCTCCAAACCACAACATTTGTCGGTATTGATCATTGAATTTTTACAGACTTCTTCAGACTTAAGTGTTCTGCATACGAAAACAGATTTCTTTTTTCACTAAAACATTTAAACCAAGAACAAACGAATATATAATTTTTTTAATAAAAGAACAATATTTTTGCATAAATTTCCTATGTCTTTTCTACAGGTATTTTCATGACCACTGCTCTGACGATCTTTTTTTCCCTGATGCCCCGACTACATGAATTTAAATGAGCTACTAGATTGGCATTTAGGTCCCACCTGTTTACTTTAAAATAGCTAAATGCAATCTCTACTTCTACTCCAACAGTTTTTTCTCGCACTTCCAGCCTATGGAACTCCCTTTCGTTTCCTTGCTTCTCTGAAAACTACAAACTTCAAAAATATAAATACAATGTCAATCGTCATCTTCTATCTTCTTGAATCCTGTTCAGCTTTTCTCTTTGACTCAATCCTTCATATACTCAGTCTTTTCTCTCACTCACTCTCTGTAACCCCTGTGTACTAATGGCATTCCCAATAGCTCTGTTCAATGATTGGGTAAAAGGTAAGAGAATTGATTTTACACTATATCGATATTATAAACGAAGCCCCCAATTCTAAAATGATCAAAAATAATTATTTATCGATTTTCATTAATGTTGTGGAAAGTTTAAAAGTGAAATGTCATTTTACCTGGAAAGAAACAATGCAGTTATTAATAAAAAGAGTTGAAATGGATACATGCAAGAATTCACGGCTCTAGCATCACTCCTTCATAGTCAGCCTACAAACTTTTCATCCCCTCTCGTACCTAGAAAGAAACAATGCAGTTATTAATAAGAAGAGTTGTAATTAATACATGCAAGATTTCACAGCTGTAGCATCACTCCTTCATGGTCATTCATTAATTCCACCAGTTCAGACCTTCACAGCTAAAACCCATCTTGGCACGTACACTGGGACGAATCATTTGCATTCTCTTCCTTATTTGTTGTGCTACCTATTCTATTGTAATGGACTCTTCCAGAGACAATAAGTAGCAGTAGCGGTCGCCAGTTCGAGGTAGGTGGTGTTGAGCGAGTCAGACGATATCGGACATTGAAGTATCAACCATCACAACTAAATTGCTGTGTCCTTAACTCTTATTTCCAAGTTCTAACGTTTTGTACGTCGAACCTAATTTAGGACGACTTATTGAAATACAAGCCTCCACTGTGAAACGACTCCACAACATTATTGAAAAAGAATATTCCATTCCGAAAGCTTCTTCCTAGGAAGCACTACTTTGTGGAAGGAATGACGCTTCGCCGATTACTCAATTTTTAATCACTTCTAGTCTAGGGTCAACCTATTCTTCTTCTTACATATGCTCATTATCTGCACTGTTTAGTGCCTGGTCTTACGTTCAAACAACCTCATTCAGTAAACCTCTACCATGAGTGAATCTTAGGCCTTATATTTGGTGAGTAATAGTAAAAAAAGTTGTCGCATATTCGAATCATATTTATAGATAAACTGTTTAAAGTTCATAATGATTTTTTTTTCAAGAGCTTTCGATCATTATAAGGAAGTTTAATCTTGTCAGTGCCACAATTTTGATTCGCACGTGCGACACGTTTAGATGCCAGATGTAAAAATGTCATGAAGTAAACCGACAGAGCTTTGGTCAGTCCGACTGTAATAAAATTTGTTTCAATGAATTCCAGATGATCGAAAATAGTCAAAGAAAAATTTGAAAAACTATTTCTCCACATTCCGGATGGCCGGCTTTATAAAGAAACTGAAAGATCTGTCATAAAACTTAAAACAGTTGTCGGCAAAACTTTTATAAAACATAAAACATGTCTGAATAAACATACACACATACACACTCACGTGTCTGTGTGCGGGGTATGTGTTTCGTTGAACAATACTGACAAGGTTCTTTGATTAGTTTTTTTTTAATTATATTTTTTTTTTATGTCTACAAATGTCTTTATTCCTGGACTTAAATGACTACAACAACTGGCGAAATGCTTGCTGATTTCGATCGGCTTTCGGCTGGTTCATATTTTAGCTGAAAGGCGCTTGAAATCAACATAAGTTTGGTCAATGTTCACATTCATTAAGTCCAGAAAAGACATTTATATGCATACAAGAAAAATATAATAAAAAATCTAAGCAACAAGATATGTTTTAGGGTGGGGAGTGCTAGACAAATACACAAATATATATGATAAAATAAAACACAAATAGGACATGTGTTTTGACTTTATTTAAACTTCATCAGAAATGTTTGGAAAAGATTTCCCCAAAATTCTGATGAAACTTAAATAAAGGAGAAATATTTTAAATTTATTAACTTATATATATATATATATATATATATATATATATATATATATATGTATGTATGTATGTATGTATGTATATATATGGTGTATCTATAAAGGGACAAAATGAATAAAAAGACAAGAGGAAAAACTATTCTTTGCCAACGCGTTTCGTCCTCTGAAGGACTTTATGAAGACAAATGTAAAACTTTATTTCGTTACACTTGTTTATATACAAGAGCAAAGATGTCATTAGTTTATCAAGGCTTTTAAATTTGAGTAGGTTCACGAATGTTCAGCAGGTGGTTGAAAGGTCAGTCAAAATATATGGAGGACACAAAGTGCCATAATTCAAGGTCTGCTAATACAAAAGTGAGCGAGTAATATTTAAGAAATATGTTTTTGAAGAGGTACAACACAAACTTCCATTCCAACCTATGATAATCTGATCACAATTTAAACAATATTCATCTATTCAAAATAATAATTCTTGAATATTAATTGCTTACTTTTGCCTTATCAGAGTTTGCATTATGGCACTTTGTGTCCTCCATATATTTTGACAGACCTTTCAACCACCTGATGAATATTCATGAATGTTCTCAAATTTAAAAACATTGATAAACCAATGACATTCTTGCTTTTGTATATAAACACGTGTAACAATCCTTACAATTGCTTTAACAAAGTTTCTGCAGAGGACGAAACGCATCGTCTAAGAATAAATTTCCCTCTTTTTATTCATTTTGTCTCTTCACAGATACATTCTGTCTGAAAATAATTTACATATGTTTTTGTTCAGCTACTTTCGATTTTCTGTCGTGATTACCAGAGGCGTTAATGTTTTCTTTTTTGTTAAATTTTTGTTAGGAAGTCATTTGTAAAAGAGACAACGTGTGCGATTTGGTGTTCAAAGCAAGGAATGTCTGAAGAAGAACTCCGGTCTTTCGTGGATGTGAGTATTGCTTTCATGGAACCGTCCAGATAAGAGAGAGATAGAGAGAATGCTAGAGAGAGGGAGAGAGAGAGAATGCAAGAGAGAGAGAGAGAATGTAAGAGAGATAGAATGCAAGAGAGAGAGAATACAAGAGAGAAGGAGAGAGAGAGACTGCAAGAGGGAGAGGGAGAGAGAGACTGTAAGAGGGAGATAGAATGAATGTAAGAGAGAGAGAGAATGCAAGAGAGAGGGAGGGAGAGAGAGAATGCAAGAGAGAGGGAAAGAGAGAATGTAAGAGAGAGAGAGAATGCAAGAGAGAGGGAGAGAGAGACTGCAAGAGGGAGAGGGAGAGAGAGTGAATGCAAGAGAGAGAGAATGCAAGAGAAAGCGAGAAAGAGAGAATGCAAGAGAGAGGGAGAGTCAGAGAAAAAACAAGAGAGAGGAGAGAGAGAATGCAAGAGAGGGGGAGAGAGAGAATACAAGAGAGAGAGAATACAAGAAAGAGAGAGGGAGATAGAGAATGCAAGAGAGAGGGAGAGAAAGAGAATGCAAGAGAGAGAGAGAATGCAAGAGAGAGGGAAAGAGAGACTGCAAGAGGGAGAGAGAGTGAATGCAAGAGAGAGAGAATGCAAGAGAGAGGAGAGAGAGAATGCAAGTGAGAGGGAGAGAGAGAATACAAGAGAGAGATAATACAAGAGAGAGGGAAAGAAAGAGAGAGAAGGAGAGAATGCAAGAGAAAGGGAGAGAGAGAATGCAAGAGAGAAGGAGAGAAAGAGAGAAGATGGAGATGGTAAAAATGGAATCATAGTGAGGGTTGGAGTAATCAAAGTACGTTAAAAAGGACACACATGCGAGGGGGAGAAACAGTATAGAGGAGATAAAAGAAGGGGAAAAAGACAGATGAAAAGGAGAAAATAATAATTCTGTGACAATATTCTTTTTCTCTATTCCGCTGACGTGTGGAGACCAACCGTAGAATAACGGGGGAGCGCCCAATGACGAAATTGCATCGCTGGAAGTCAGGTATCCATCACATCGATGTGCGGAGAGGAAAAGCAAGCCAAATCGCAAAAGAAGATTTTCGCGCGCCCGCGCACACACGCACACACACACACACACACACACACACACACACACACACGCACACCTATCTATCTATCTATTTATCTATCTATTCATTATCTATCTCAAACTCTCCATATCTATCTATCTATCTATGTTTGCTCATATCTATCTGTCAATGTCTGTTCATATCTATGTATCTATCTTAGGATGTTCCTATTTCAATATACATATCTGTCTATCTCAGACTGTTCATATTTATCTATTGATGACTTGACTAACTTGTCGATGTAACAAATATGTCAGTGGAGAGACACGTGGCGAAAATAGTTGCGTTTTTTAGGAACGCTAGGGATCAGTAATCTAACCTATTCACCTCACACCCGACAGCCCAAAACAAACAGTATTTTAATGTTTATATTCAAATTAGTTAGATCCTCACTATTTAGGAGATTGACACAAGACAATCTTCCTAGCTATTTCTTCCTTTCTGGACTTGTGCTATTCTAAGCTTTGTTTAGTTTGTCTTTCTTTGTTTCACTCTCGCACACATCCTACATATGTATCTATCTATCTCAGTTTGTTCATTTATATCTATCTATCTATCTATTTTCATATGTATCTATGTTCATATCTTTCTATTCATCTATCTCAATCTGTTTATATATATATATATATATATATATATATATATATATATATATATATATATATATATATATATGTTCAAATCTATCTATCTCAATCTGATCATATCTATGTTTGATCATTTCTCTCCCTCTCTCTCTCTCTCCCCTCTCTCTCTCTATCTATCTATTCAGTAAAAACGGAAAGCATAATTACTTTCTAAGTATCCGATGAAAGGGCGTCTACTCAAAAAAGAAAAAATTACCCGTAAACAGCTTAAATAGAGTTCGCACCGTTGTGATTGGCTGTTGGTCAACCTCCAATCAAATGTGTGATAACGGGGTACATTTATAGAAGTCAGTGGCTACAAGCATTTGTTAGAGCGCGTATCAGAGTCTGATCAGCTCTGATGCGGTCGACTTGGCGAGGTCAGTATGATGTTTGAAAGACCCGAAACTGCCCAATGATCCAATTCAGAACATCACTGACGACGCCCTCTAGCGCTAAAAGGGCATATATTCAAAGCAGTATCTATCTATCTATCTATCTATCTATCTATCTATCTATCTATCTATCTATCTATCTATGTTTGTTCATTTTTATCTAAGTCTGCTCATATCTATCTATGTCTGTTCATGTGTATCTATCTATGTTCATATCTATCTGTTCATCTATCTCAATCTGTTTATATATATATATATATATATATATATATATATATATATATATATACATATCTGTTCAAATTTTTCTGTCTCACTGTGATCATATCTATGTATGTATGTTCATCTCTCTCTCTCTCTCTCTCTCTCTCTCTATCTATCTATCTATCTATCTACATGTTACTCATAGACTGTGGGACTTTGAACAGCCCGATCAGTAAGAATATAGTATGTTCTTTTGTCGTTTTTCTTTGTAAGCTGGAGTGCAATTAGCATTCGATGGACATGGTGAAAACTAGATAGGTTAATTTTATCGTCATCGGTAGCACTTCATATGTATATATATATGAGAGAGAGAGAGAGAGAGAGACACGGGGAGAGAGAGATATGGAGAAAGAGTAATGGTGGAGTGAGAAGCATATAAAAAATGATAAAGAGAAGTGCATAGTGAGTGGAAGTAATGGGGGAGAGAAGCATGGAGAGAAAATAATGGATGGAAAAGAGAAGCATAGAAAGGTATATAAATACAAATAAAGAGGCATCGAGAGATTAAAGAGAGAATGAAAAGAGAGAGAGAAAGATAGAGAAAGAGAGAGGTAGAGAGAGGAAAAGAGAAAGAAAGAGAAAAATAGAGAGAAAGGGAGAAAGAGAAAGAGAGAAAGAACGAGAGACAGCGAAAGAGTGAGAGAAAGATAAATAGAGAGAGTAATTGAGTGGTAGAGAGAGAAAGAGAGAGAGAGAAGGGGAGGGAGAAAGAGAGCGAAAGAAAGAGAGCGAAAGAGAGAGAGAAAGATAGACAAATAGAGAAAAAGAGAGAAATCGAATTAGAAATAGAAAGAGAGAGAGAAAGAGAGAGCAAATGAAAGAAAGAAAGAAAAAAAGGAAGGGAGAGAGAGCTAAAAAGAGAGAGAAAGAGGGAGAAAAAGAGAGGGAGAAATAGTGAGAGAGAAAGAAAGAGCGAGAGAAAGAGTGATAAACAGAGAGGAAGAGAGAGCGATAGAGAGAGTACGAAAGAAAGAGAGAGTGTGTGAGCGAGAAAGAGAGAGAGAGAAGTGTACTCTATTTTAATGTCATCATTTTAATTTGATTATTTGTTAATATTTCTTTTCCATTTCTCTTCCCAGATACCAAGCGCAATATGGTCGCCATTTTACTTGTCTCTCGCCGACAGTTTGGTCAACAAAAATGGAATCTATAATTTCTTTCACGATTATCTGCGACAAGCAGTTGAAACCCGTTATTTAGCAACACCAGAACACAAGAAAAAATACTATAAACGCTTGAGCAAGTTTTTTGCCTCAAGACCAATGAGCGATCGAGTTGTGAGTAGAAACTCTGTTCTTAAATTTACAGGACTGACCAATCAAAAGCCAGAAAATATACGAGTTGATGAATTTTTATTCTGATTGGTCAATTTTTTTCTCATATAAAAGCCTCATAACCAGCATGACCAGTCCCATGGCCAACTAGTTGGTTGGTTGTTTTTGTTTAGCGGCATATCAACACCTCTATGGGTCATTTAATACTGAAATCTAAATATTTTCAACAGAATTTTATGGCTTCAACTAAATATATTTTGAATGAAATTGTATGCCTTCAACAACAGATAAAATGTATTGTTGGCAATTCTACTATAAAATATATTGTTTATCGTTATGCTTTAAAATATATTGTTGCTAATTTTACTATAAATATCTATTGTTAGTAATTTTTTATATAAAAATGCTTTTCTGGTATTTTTTACTATAAAAATATATTTTTTTTACTTTCATAGTATTTTGTTTTTGTTTGGGAGCTCACTATTTGCCCATAGTTGGGACCCCAACAGCTGCTACCACCCCGAGTCAGGATGGGCCTGGGAAAAATAACAATCAAGAAGTGGTTCCACGCGTCTAAAAACCTCCAATCTCCCTAATAGTTAACTTGCTGCCGGATGTAGTTTATCGTCATACCCAGGACTACAACCAAGCGTGGTTGTAGAATCACTGCGTAACAGAACACCTCAATAGTTTCTTCAAAATGCCGAGATTATAACCGGAGAGATATTCATTCCTGTGGTCGACTTGCGCAAGTCGACCACAGTCGATGGCCTCCAACGTCGAGGCTCACGTTGGTCACGGACACGTGCTCATTGATTCCAGTCTAGGAAGCGTATCATCACCGCACTGGTCGCATGTGGAACCCAGTCCATACGATTGTGCCCGATGGCCTTTGACCATACAAGAAGGTACATTTACCTTTTGATAGGTCTCGTTTTTAATCCCAATGGATCTCTAGTCACTCTTCTCACCCGAGAAGCCTGGAGAGGTTAACGGGTTTAGTCACCGATAACCTGACCATGTTGCAGGCAGTACTGGGTAACATGGTACCCATAGCACTCGTAGACATTAAAAGAAGCCCCCTAAAAGAGGATAGACGATAAATCATACTTATATCATCTTTATAACTGAGCAGATACAATATTATGAGAATTAACCTATTTACAAACGCACTAGTAACTTCATCTTTGTTGCTGTTTCTAATCACAACATTCCGGCCGTTGTGTACTCCAGCCTTCATCTTTACGGAATTTCTAACAGAAACCTTTCTTGTAGCTAAATTCAAAATTTAGTAGCCATCGGCTCTCAACAATAGTTAAATCTGGTAACCTGCTTTTCAGAAGAGATAAATATATATATATATATATATATATATATATATATATATATATATATATATATATGTATGTATGTATGTATAGTTAAATTCCCAGATGAATTCTGTGGACAAGGCAGATTGGCATCAAAGGACAATTGGAAAAAAATCTTACATTTTGCCGACGCGTTTCGTCTTCCGACTTTTTCAAGGCAAAGATGAAATCGAAATGTTTTTGTTGTTATAGTTACATTAAAAATCCAAATTTAAAAAGATAGACGCTTCTGTCTAAGCCTTTTTTTCTGGTTAATGTAATTTACTAAAAATCCCTTACTATATAAGGGATTTTTTTTTTCGGAAGACGAAACGCGTCGGCAAAATGTAAGATTTTTTTTCCAATTGTCCTTTGATTCCAATCTGTCTTGTCCACAGAATTCATTTGGGAATTTAACTATATTGTCGACATGGAAAAAAAATACAAATAAAAAATAAATACGGTGGCTGTAACAGCAAAGATGAGATTATTAGTTAGTATTTAGTAATTAAATAGTGTAAATAATGATAACTTCTCATCTTAGAAATTCAAACAGAAACTCGAGACTTTTGTTAAAAAATTCTCTCTCGTAAAAATTCTTGCCACAATGAACTAAACTATTTTCTTTCTTTTTCAGGCCACGGAGTTACCATACACATTGGCGAAAGCCGATGAAAAGGAGAAATTGCACAAATGTCTTTGTGATCTGGAACTGTTCCAGAGGCTGATCAAAAGCGAAGAAGGCAAGTTTGAACTGATCAAATTCTGGCAAATGGTAAGTAAAACAATCCATATCATTATCACGTTTGTCTTTTATGGTTCGAAGATAGTCATAACCTCATTTGAAATTTGAATTTGAATTATATTAGGTTGGTGCAAAAATACTGACGTAATAATGTCGTTTTTTTTTACGTATTTTTTAACGTCAAAAAACGACATTATTACGTCATTATTTTTGCACCAACCTAATAGTCTAAGACAATTGCGTACATCGTCAATTCACAGGATATATTTATCAAATAAATATGCTTATATAGTAATATCTGTCTGTATTTCTAAGATGAGGGTATTGTAACAATTTACATTGTTCAGACTGTTATCCCCATTCTTATTGTCTTATTCCCGACATTTCGGCCGTTGTACTCTCCGGCCTTTTTCAGGATGTATCTCTATTTCTGAGATGAGGTATTGTAACTATTTACACTATTTACATTGTTCGGACTGTAGTCCTCATCTTTATTGCCATATTCCCGACGTTTCGACAGTTGTACACTCCGACCTTCTTCATGTGATATACGTTGCAATTTCAAACCCAGTAACTTGACCCAAAGAGTTGTGAGTTCAATACCTGGCCACAGAAGAGGTGATGAGAAACTATGGAGAGTTCAGTTATTAATGGGAAATAACTGAAACTGAGATATTCAAAAAAGACATGGCACGTGGAACTAGATCTACCCAGTGGATGAAATAAAGGATTCGGTTCGAAATTCCAATGTATATCAACTGAAGAAGGCCGGGGCGTACAACGATCAAAACGTTGTTAATATGACAATTAAGATGAGGACAACTGTCCGAACAATTTAAATAGCGTAACTAGTTATATGTTAATGGTAATATTAGCCGTTACCTCGTAAGAAAACATTCAGAATTCATTGACCGAGCAGCCAATGATACTTCAGCTACGCTTTTCTTCACTCCCTGGTCATCGGACTGATATCAAAGTGTAGTATCTGTTCTCCTCATCTCTAATTGTAATGGTAATATTAGTTGTTTCCTTATAAGGAAACATTCGGCATTTATTGACCGAGCTGCCAATGCTGCTGTAGGTTAAGATGTATAAAATCTTTATTTTAAAACAATTTTTCAGAAAAATACGTTTCTCGTCTCCAGTAGCTGTTATTGCTCTTTCAAGTATGAATGGGGTTTCCTCCCTAACCTTTTTATTTGAATGTCTGTCTATATTTCTAAGATGAGGTATTTTAACTATTTACACTATTTACATTGTTCGGACTATTGTTCTCATCTTTATTGTCATATTCCCGAGGTCTCGGCCGTTTTAAGGTCTGACCTTCTATCCGGGTGAGCGAAATAAAGGATTCACTTCAAAATTCCAACGTATATCAAAAAGACAAAGACTGTAACTTACAACGACCGAAACTTCGTGAATATGACAATAAAGATAAGGACAATAGTCCTAACGATGTTAACAGTGTAAATACTTTTATTTGAAGTCGTGTGGAGTGTCCACATCTTAATTATGCCATTATTTTCCCTTTCTGTAACATGTGATATCCATTTTAGTTGTTACGATTGTTAAAAGTCCTCACGTGATATGGCTTCTGTTAATTGGTACAATTCTTTGTACCAACATTTGTTGGTTAATACCAATGTCGTTGTGAAAATATGGACCTCTATAATAAAATAGGACGTGTATATTTCTGCAAAACAATGATACATACATACATACATACATACACATATAAACATATTGACAGATGGACACCGATACATGCTCATTTAAATATATGTATCTATTACAATCATATACTTGTAAAATATATATGAAAATAAAATAAACATGCACGCCCGAACGCATACATCTGTATATATATATATATATATATATATATATATAGACATGCAGAATTATTTAAGCATTTCAAGACAGGAGTGCCATTAGCACGCCTGGTGTTTACGGAGAGTAAAAGTGAGAGAAAAGACTGGGTATAGACGTAAACGAAGAAAGGATAACAGCTGAACGGAGTTTAAGGGAACAGAAGATTTAAATTTTTAAAGATTGTAGTTCAACAGTAAAAGGGCGGTACCTACGTGCCAATCTAGTAGTATGCTTAAATTTATGTAGTCGGGGCCCCAGGGTAAACAGCTCGTCAGAGTAGTAGCTATGAAAATATTTGTAGAAAAGACAAAGAAAAGTCACATCACATATGTAAGACAGTTTCTGAAGTCGAGAAGCTAAATTCAGGACCGATTACATTGGAAATCCTTTCTTGGATTTTATCAAGAACCTCGAGATGAGAAGCAGGGGCACCGGATCAGATATGGCAACAGTATTCAATGCGAGGACAAATTAGGTAGATTTGTAGATGTGTAAGATGGAATCTGACGAGAAATACCTTCTGGCATGACACAGTAAAGAAACTGCCCTTGCATTAGATGCAGCTATTGATCCAATGTAATTGTTCCTCTTCAAGTCAGTTGAAAACGTGAGGCCAAGAAGGCGCAGTGAGTCGCACTCATGAAGAAGAGCATCAACCGTGCTGATGGGGGCAGGGACGATTCTCTATGGTCGTTATATTTGGACATATATATATATATATATATATATATATATATATATATATATATATATATATATGCATTCGTACAAGTGCACACATTCATACAAGCGTACACATATCTATGTTTAGACACACACACATACACACACATGTATATATATATATATAGAGAGAGAGAGAGACAATGTGCACATAGTAGTCAGTATTTGTGTATATATATATATATATATATATATATAAAAGTCAACTTTGAAGTCTGTTGTGAATTCCGGGTTGAAATCCTGTACCAATAAATAACAAACGCCAGGAATGAATATATGAAAATAATGTATTGACATAACAATACAAACTGGTAAAGCAGGTTAGTAGTTCCAGGAATACGGGTTGGTAGCAAAATATATATACAGTCTTTGGTATTGAAGTATCGCTGTATGACTTCTTACTGAGTCTACGTGTTACGCTCACTGTGACTCCTACAACGCTGTTACCTCACCCCTCACTCTTCCGGTTACCTACAACCTTTTACTCTGTCACTCTGGACTCGACTCTTCGGTCTTGCTCTATCTTCTTCTTGTCTCTTCCCGTAGCAGTAGTATACTGGGTGAGTCTATTTGTGTAAAAAGGGGAGTACCTCTCAACAAAGTCAACATTCAGAGGCGACAGGCTGTTTCATGCCGTCTGACGATTGCGTCTAGCATGAAGCAGCCAGTAACCTCTGAGTGTTGACTTCAATGTTCACTTTTATATTTACATACGCTCTATCTCTGATATTGAACACTATCTCATAAATATAGAACACCTTAACCCCCCCATATATATATATATATATATATATATATATATATATATATATATATATATATATATATATATATACATTTGAATAAATACCTGATACCAAAGAACTTAGAGATAGTTTTAAACCGAATTGTTCTCAGCGAGACTATCCTTGTCAATCTCTTCCTCTGATTTATCGATTCCCGGCTACCTTCCTCTCTTTAGAAAGGACTCTGAAATTCACATGCATGGCCTGGGAGTTTATGTCTAGGGAACTCTTTTGGGAATCTCCAGATCATTCGGATATGTATCTCCTCTTCTTTCTTTACCGTTCCCCTTCCTCTCAAGATTGTTGTGTACTCGATAGCATTTCTGATAATATAGACAAGGCCATTTCTCTACACCCGTTTGCTAACATATTCGTGTTGGGTGACTTTAATACCCATGTGGCTTAAACACTCTGTACCTGACCTCGATGGTATCCAAATCCTTAATTTTTCAATCACTCAATCCCTTACGCAAGTGGTTGACTTTCCAACGCGTTTCACCAGTAACTCTGACGGTAAAGCTTTCCTTCTCGATCTCTGATTTACCTCCAACCCTGACTCTTGTCGCGCTACGCAGCTCTGCTCTTTCGGCAATTCTGATCCCGCGGTAGTGTTTAACATCTCCTTCCTTCCCCCTCGATCCATGAACCTCCAGCTAACAGAATATCTTTCTGTTATCGACAGGCAGACTGGGACTCGTTCCGTGATTTTCTTCGCGTCGCCCCCGAGTTCTCCTACTGGATAAAAGCCGGCATCGAGGCTTTCATCCTAGCAACAAAATACCAAGTTAAATCATGCCCATCTCCTTGGGTCTCACCTTCTCGCTCAGCCGCTATAGCCCGCAGGAATTACTTCTCTCCGTCTGTACCAGAGTGACATGTCTGATTGCAACAAACGTCTCTTTGTCTCTGCTCATAATGAGTGCAAGTTTGTCCTCAATGAAGCAAAGTTACTATTTACTGATAGAATGAAACAACGTATTGCATCTCACATGTTTCGTTCTAAAGATTATTGGCGGCTCTGCAAGAGTGTACTGAATAACAGGAAATTCTCAATCCCTCCTCTATTCAATCAATTCGAAGTCCTAACATCCACAGCTGATAAGGCTGAATGCTTTGCTCAGAAATTCTCTTCCAACTCAACACTCGACTCATCCGGAGTACCCATACCTGATTTTCTCCATAGAACTGAAGCTCAGTTGAGTGAGATGAGCATAACCCCGTCGATGGTATTGGACATCATCTCTAAATTAGACTCTAGCAATTGGTGGTGACGGGATACCAGCCGTAGTCCTAAAGAAATGTTTCCTCCAAACTATATAACTATTACCTTGCTCATTCTTGCTTTCTAGCCTGTTGGGGGTCCTCTTTTATTGTCCCTGTTTTCAAGAACGCTGGACACCCTTCTGAGACATCTAACTACCGTCCTATCAGCCTCCTGCCACTCTTTAGGAAAGTCTTCGAGGCTTTAATCAATACCGAACTGGTTAAGCACCCTACCTCTCATGAACTACTCTCTGACAAACAATATGGTTTCCGCTTTACCCTGTCTACCGCTGACGTGCTGATGGCCATAATGAATTTGTATACCAAGATTTTGATAATAACCGCGAAGCTCGACCTGTGTCTCAAGATATCTCGAAGGCGTTTGACAGGGTTTGGCATGCCGGCCTTCTACGTAAGCTTCAGGGATACGGTATTACAGGACGATTATTTGATTTAATCCAATCATTCCTGTCAAACCATGAAATGAAGGTCGTCCTGAATGAATTCTCTTCCAGTTCCTATCATACGTACACTGGTGTTCCCCAAGGCTCTATCCTGTGTCCTACACTGTTTCTGATCTTATTGGTGCCATCAGTTAGGCATCTACGCAGACGACATCATTTATTCCTGTCTCAATAACCAATCCAGCATTGCTGACAAAGTTAACGTAGGACCTCCAATCTGTGTTTAACTGGGACAAGAAATGGCTTGTAAATTTTAATACCTCCAAAACGAAACTGCTCACATTTACCCACCATAGAGAACCCTCCCCGCTTTCTATCAGCATGTTTGATGCTAAATTTCACGAGCGCTTCACCCTGCGCCTTCTTGGTCTCATGTTTTTAATTGACCTGAGGTGGAACAACTACATTGAATCAATAGCTTCATCAACCACAAGGAAAGTTGTGTCGCGCCAGGTCTTTCTCGTTAGAGTCGATCCTTCATATCATCAAATCTACCATACGTCCATTGACTACTGTTGCCATATCTGGTCTACTGCCCCCGCTGTTCATCTCGAGGTTCTCAACAAAATCCAAAGACGGATATGCAATGTGGTCGGTCCTGACCTGGCATCTCGACTCCAGTCACTGCATGAATTTAATCGTGCTACTAGGTTGGCATCTCGGTCCCACCCCTTTTAATGTCGAAACAGTTAAATGTAATCGGCTCTTCTACTTCAACAGCTTCTTCTCTCGCACTTCCCGACAGTTGAACTCCCTTCTTCTTACTTGCTTCCCTGATAAATAATCTTCAAAAATGTAAATGTAATGTCAATGAACATCTTCTGATGCCTTGGTCTTGATCCCCGTTCTTTTTTTTATCCTTTCCTCACTCCCCCCAATACCCAGTCTTTTCTCTTACTTTCACTCTCTGTAACCCCTTGCGTGATAGTGGAACTCCCTCCTTAAGCTTATCTTTTTTCGGCCAGTGCCTTATCAGAAACAACATTGTACGACAGACAGAATTGTAGATATACCTTTTTGACTTTAATCAAACAATTTATGCCAAAGGCGAGTATGATAAGGTCTTGGCCGAATAAAGGTCACCTATTTTAAAGGAAGATCATACCTATATATATATATATATATATATATATATATATATATATATATATAGAGAGAGAGAGAGAGAGAGAGAGAGAGAGGTGTTTGTGTGTGTGTGCGCGCACATACACATACAAGCAAAAGTGTATAGACATAGGCTCCAGCTATAGAGCAATTGCCAATAGATTAACAAGATATTCTTAAATTGTCATTCAATGTCTTACAACTTTAGCCTTGTGTCAGACTTGGCAGCATTTAGTAAATATCTAACGGAATATTTTTATATAATAATATTTTTTTATAATTTTTATATGACCCACATAGATATCAGTGTGTCGTCAATACGCAAAGAATTGCATAATGCAATCGCATTTCTATTTTTCAGTTGGGTGACTTCAATCAAGTTGATGATGTTTACATAAAACAACTTGAAGCCTACAAGGGTGACAAAATGGACGATAAATTCCTCAACTTGACGAAAAGTCTTGGAGAATTCTTCATAGAACTTGGACTCTTAGATGGTGCCAGGTAACTAGAAATGTTTACTCAAATCGTTTACATTTCATAGATATTGATTTTCCAGGGAAAGTGGTTGGATAAAAATCGTGACTATATATATATATATATATATATATATATATATATATATATATATATATATAACATAAATACACCATTCAACACCATCACTTGATAAGATATCAGAAGTGTTGAAACAATTTTTTTTAGTGATTTTATAACATATTTATGTTATAATTGTCGAATAAATTATATTTGCTCTACTTTGTATTGAGCATTCTTTTAAAAATAGTATTTTTTTGTTATAATCCTATACTTGGATATATATATATATATATATATATATATATATATATATATATATATATATATATATATATATATATATTACTTCAAAAGTTATCATAGGCGACACTTCGTATCTGAAATAGACGCCCCATTTTTATTTTATTAAACAGTGTGCATATCGGCCTGCACACTCGAGGAATCTTAGTGAAGGGATCGTTGGATCCGGTGTGCTGTACCACTCGGCCTCGTAGAATGTCACAGTTAAGCAATGCGCTACCTTTGATTTTTAAGGAAAGTACGTCGATTTCACTCAGGTCATTTTTCTCAAGAGCCTCTATCTGTTTAATTTTATATCAGAAACGTAAACAAAGCAAATTCTAAAGAATTATTTCATTTTTTTTTAATAAAAAATTAAGCAACTACTTTTTAATAAAAAATGGAGCAACTAATTTTTTAATAAAAATGTAGCAACTAATTTTTAATAAAAATCTAGCAACGAATTTTTAATAAAAAATGTAGCAACTATTTTTTTTAAAAAAAAAATGGAGCAACTAATTTTTAAAAAAATGTAGCAACTAATTATTTAATAAAAAAACGGAACAACTAATTCAAATATTAAGTGGCAACTATAATAACGTTTGAAGTAATAAGAATGTCATATTAAAATAAATATTTTTGTTTATAATGTGGATTTTTTTATATATATTATACATAATTTTTCATATTTTTTGCTACACATGTTTTAGGTCTTGTCATCTTCATTGTGACCTTGTGTATGGTAGTGTTATAGTGGCACACACCTATTCTATAATTAATAGAATCTCCCAACTATAATAAGTAGGAGTAGTAATAGTAATGAGGGAGTCGCTCAGTGGTTCGGTCTGAGTTCAGTCGGAAGTCGGACGACCAGCTGACCGGTTGAACTCCTAACCTTCGAGCGGGGAGGAACCCGAACGAGGCTACGCCTTCGGGCGGAGTCTCTTTCGGGGAGGTAAACCGACCTGAACCCGTTTATACGGATTTTAAAAGGGCATATTTTTGGCCGAGCCCACGGGCTCAGAGATCCCACGTTAAATCGGCCTAACGTTTTGTACGTTGAATCTATTTTAGGATCGACTTAGTACAAATACAAGCCTCCACTGTGAAACCATTCCATAACAGGTAGTAATTGAAATTCTTCTTGAACTGCCCAAGAAGAATTTGGATTACCATTACAGACAATGGTTAAACATAAGAAAACATAAGAAAAATTATTTCCTTTAAATAATATGTGGAAATAACCATTATTCGCCTGATGAAGTATGGAAAATAAAGAATAATTAATAAAATAATGTACATTATAACATAAACCGTTTGCGGCTTTTCTTTTCTCTTTAATGTATTCGTTTAATACAACAAAGAATACATAACCTTCATTTAAAACTTTGTAGAATCGCCATTATTCACTTCTACAGCAACCAACCTCTTCTTGTAGTACTCAATTAATGATTTGCAAATTTTAGTTGATATTTTGTTCCATTCTTCTTCGCATATGGTCTTCAGATCCGGGATGTTTATTCGAGCTCTCGATTGGATTTGAATTTTCAAATAATGCTACAGATTCTCGATTGGGTTTAAATCTCGGAACTGACTTGGCTGTTTAAGGATATTTACATTATTTTTAGCAAGCCATTTCTTCATAGATTTTGCAGTGTGCTTAGGATCATTATCTTGCTTGAAGATCCAATCAGCAGGAAGTTCAAGATTTTCAACCGAAATCATTAAATTTCCTTCCAAAATATTTTGATATGCTACGGCATTCAATCTATAATCTATTACTGGTAGGTCGCCAGTCCCCTTTGCAACAAAATATCCCCTAAACCATGATGTTTGAACCATTTGTTTGAAGGCATCGCCATCTTTCCTCCATAAATGATTTCTAGAATTACGTTCCAACAACTCAATTTTGGTTTCGTCTGTCCATAATACTGTTTCCCAATACGATTTTTCCTTATCCTTATGGTCACGAACTAATTTCAACCTGGCATCTCTCTGTCTTTTCAATAGCAGTGAAGTTTTCCGAGAGAGGGGTAGGGATCATGACTTTCGATTGTTCCTATGAATTTCATTGCTTATTGTCCATTTACAGACACGGATTCCTGATGAAAGCAAATCATCCTGCAACTCTTGACGAGTAACCATTGGATTTTGTTTAATTTAACGCATTCAGAGCATGAATATTATAAATTAACTGATTGAAAATATGGTTTCTTCGCAACACAGTAATAACCATGTTTCAGAAACTGAAGCTAAAACTTCAGATTTAATTATATAATTAAATTAAAAGCATTAGTTTTGTTTCATCTTCAAGCGAATATATATATATATATGTATATATATATACATATACATACATATATATATATATACATAGACATATATATATACACACACACACACACACACATATATATATATATATATATATATATATATATATATATATATATATAATATAAAAGGCACAAACACTAATATTCCATGGTTATAATTTATTTCATTGATCCAAATATATAATTATAATTTATTTCACGATTTCAGACCTGCAAATGTTGATTTGGATCGTGATTATGATTCTAATGAAATAAATTATAACCATGGGATATTAGTGTTTGAGACTTATATATATATATATATATATATATATATATATATATATATATATATATATATATATATATATATATATATATTACTATAAACGTTATTTTCATTGGGTACACGTGTTTCAGTTTTTATGAATTTTTTGTTTATTTTATTAAATAGTGAAAACAATAAGAACTGGCCTGAAAAACACACATGGGTAACAACCCCAAAAACGCTTACCCCTGAAAATAATGTTTATACTAATAAGAAATCATGTCAAATAAAAAGATCCATTCAAAAATATATATATCTCACAATTAAGCAATTCATCGAGTCTAGAACCAACCTCAACAGAATGCACCGGACGGCCGTTTCGTCCTATATTATCGGGACTCATCAGCAGTGCGTATCCACTACTGAGAATTGAAACCCGGACAGCTATGTTTGCAGGTAAACATCAAACCAGCTGTACCATCGGGGTTAGTTAACAAAACGGTAGCGAATTAGACATGATATAGCGTCGCTCGATCACACAGAGAGACACACGCACGCACGCACGCACACACACACACACACACACACATACATACATACATACATACTTACATACATATATATTTAATAATGAGGATTTGAAATAATCATAATTCAGTAATTCATCGAGTCTGAAAGAAAGCTCAACAGAATGCGGAAAGCACTGGACGGCCGTTTCGTCCTAAATTTGGGACTACCGAGAATTGAAACCCCGGACTGTTACGATATGAGGCAAACGTCATACCGACGGGCTTCGGTGACGAAAAGGTAATGAATTAGACTCGACATATATACATATATATAAACTAATTCTTTATAGTAAGACAGTACATATGTATGGAGAAGGAATATGCATACACATACAAGGAAAAACACACATGCACGCACAATGCACAAAAATGAAGATAGGTCTAAGAAGATACAGAAGTCATAAAAAGATAAGGACGAAGACCTCTTTCCTTCATCCTTTCTCTGACTAATCCTAATTGTTTTATTACCACTTAAGCAGAAGAATACTTTCGCCACAAGTCCAAGAAAAAAAACTTCGGTTACTGCTACAGACAATGGTTAAATATTGGAAAACATAAGGAAAATGAATTCCTTTTAATAATTTTGTGGAAATAACCACTTTTTGCTTGATGAACGTCGTAAGACCGGAAACTCGTGTAGCAAAAAATATGGAAAAGAAAGCATAATATATATATATATATTAAAAAATTCACATTATAAACGAAAAAGTTTGCGGTTTCTCTCTTCTGTTTAAAATATACACTTTTTTCTCGTTGGAATAACTATAACCTTTTTCATATATATATATATATATATATATATATATATATATATATATATATATATGTATATATAAGCATTTTGATACACCCCGTATATACATAAGTGGTCCTGCACGAAACCATCACCATTATAATCAAATCTCTTGTGCTGTTGTCGGGCCGTCGGTTTCCTGGGAACTGATCTGCTTGACCCCCATACGTCGAATTCAACGGGAGAGTCGACCATATATATATATATATATATATATATATATATATATATATATATATATATATATATATATATATACGGGGTGTATCAAAAATGCTTTTACAATCTTTGGGGTGGGTTCATCGCACCAAAACATTAAAAGTAAATATAAACATAAGTCTGCAAATCCTTCGTTTTTGAGTTATTAAGTTTAAAGAAAGTTCAGAGTAGATGACGTTTTTGCCATATAGACTAGGTTACATTTGTCATTCATGTACATTTGTGCCTAGTCTGGCTTCAATGTTTAACTTGTGTAGTAGTGAGTAAACTGAGAAATGTTCCGTTTAACAATGATTGGATATTCGTATCGCGAGCAGGTAGTTATGATTTTTACATACGGTCGTGCGAATGGTAATGGCTGTCAGGCTGCGCGGCTGTATCAGATTGCGTTTCCAGAACAAAGGCAACTGTGTCATCCAACCTTTGCTACTGTTTTTCGTCGCGTTGCTGAGACGGGAAGCATGGCACCACAAACTATGAATCGAGAAAGATTGAGATCCACTCGTACGCTTGAACAAGAAGAACACATTCTACAGGCTGTCAGATACGATCAGCACACGTCATTGTCCTAGCATTTTGTACATCTCATAGTACCTTCAAGGTACTTCAAGGGCAGTTCCTGTATCTATATCGGCCTAGAGATTGAGAAATCATATTAAAGAAAATATTTTCACATAGCCTAATCGATAAGGTACACTTAGCTTAAAAGTGATTTTTTTGATAGAAGAGGTTATGATTCGAGTTTTCCCTTCTTCATCACCACCTGACTTAGCAGCTTCAGACTTCCGTCTCTTTGGCCCAGTGAAATAGGTACTAAGAAGCAAACATTATGGTGGTGACGAAGAAGTGAAAATTGCTGTAAGGAACTGGCTACATCAGCAGCCATCTGAGTTTCACGAAGCTGGGATACATGCCCTCATTCGGAGGAGGAACACTGCCATCTGAGTTTCACGAAACTGGAATACATGCCCTCATTCGGAGGAGGAACACTGCCATCTGAGTTTCACGAAACTGGGATACATGCCATCATTCGGAAGAGGATAATTGCCATCTGAGTTTCACGAAACTGGGATACATGCTATCATTCGGAGGAGGAACATTGCAATCTGAGTTTCGCGAAACTAGGTCGCATACCCTCATTCGGAGGAGGAACATCGCCATCTTAGTTTCGCAAAACTGGGATACATGACCTCATTCGGAGGAGGATGCTATTGAAAGAGGAGATGACTATGTTGAGAAGTAGGGATGTGAACCTATGATGTATAGCTATATCTTGATGTACGATATATTTGACTGTGTTGCTTATTTCTTGTATAATCAAACAAATTGCATTACTTTTTCACTCACTCGTATTTTGTCATGGATAATAGTTTAAATTGAAAATCTTAATAAAGTTATTTTGTCTATTTTAAATGATTCGATTAAATTAATTTTCATTATCAAATCTCTTAGGGGGATGGTTTTAGAATGGCTTCTTCAAAGTCTGGAACAGAAGTACTGCTTGAGTCACGTGACGATCGTGTACAGTCCGACGAATTTCTCATGGAAACGACGCTGTTCTCATCAGGCGGTGATTGACGTAAGCTAAATTGCGATTGATTTTCTTTAAATGATTACCGTTTGCAAGCAATATGAAATGTTAATGATGCAAATGTTCCGATGTTTGGTAAGAAACGGTTATAACAAGAAATCCTGTTTTTCCTTTGGTTTTCAGTTGCTGGAATTGCTGGGTCGCGTCTGTACAAAACAGGGAGACCTGGTATTGGCGAGTAAATACTACAAAGAAATGCTCGCAAGATTAAACAGAATAAAAAGCGTTACCGAAAAACTTCAGGTAAAAACAAAATCCCTGTTCTGCCAACTATTTACACAAACGGATTAGGTAGCTAACTCGCAGCTTTCCCCTGCTTCTCCAGCATTCGATATGTCCTGTGAGTGCCAGATTCTCCAAGCCCTCTTTCCTCATTATGTATCCGAAAAATTTCAACTGTCTCTTTCTGATTCTAGGTATAAGTGTCCTTTTTGTTTCCATTTTCCTTAAAACTTCATCGTTAATCACATGTTCATTCCATGGTATTCTCATCATCCTTCTGCAGAACCACATTTCTGTTGATTTCAGTTTTCTCCTCGTTATGGTATCTAGACTTTATGAATTTAAGTGCAGTACAAGAATGGCGGTTAGGTCTCATCATTTTACATTTGAAATGGTTAGATGTTTTATGCTAAAAGTTTCTTTTCTCGCACTTCTCACTAGTGGAAATCTTTTCTGGCTTCTTGCTTCCCTATGACTTTTTATTTTGAAAAATTTAAATGCAATGTTAAATGTTACCTTTTGTTTTCTGAATGCTTGTCATTAGGTTGGTGCTTTTTTTTTGACGTAATAATGTTGTTTCTTGACGTATTTTTTAACGTCAAAAAACGACATTATTACGTCATTATTTTTGCACCAACCTAATATTTTATTACCTTCCCTCCTTAATATTTTCTCCCCCCCCCCTTTGTGTCTTAGTGGTTTTATTGCCTTGCTTGGAGTGAAATGATTAAAAACAAAATCAAGGTCAGGATAGAGAAATCACATGAAAACAGTAATGCTGGATGTGTGGGCAGCGGCTGATGAGACGGGTAACCACATGTTACAGGCGTCGATATGACTGGGTTGGTAAGGGACTCCCCTGCTGTAGTTCCATTCTGAAATTCTATGAATATCAACCAGAGGCAGTGGTAGGAAATGACAGAAACTTATCATGGGATTTCGCAATCCGTGTCTGATTGTGTCGTTGAAGCCTGGAGAACCCGACATTATTGTTCTAGAATAAGGAAGGGTAGTAAGTGTCAGATTATTGATTTTTTTTTTGTTTTTTGTTTTTCGTTTCTCGTGACACAAGAATGGACACGAAATAAACCGAAAAGATTGAAAATACCAAGATGTTTGTAGGGAATTAAAAAAAAAAAGCTATGGAGCACGACTGTTGAAGTAACTCCTGTAGTGAGGAGTACACTCAGAACACCACATAGACATTTGACACTATGCCTCAAGAACAGAATTTCCATCGATTATCTGGATTCTGGATTCCAAACTTCCGCCAAGTGACACAAACATAAACTGGAGAAGACATTTGAAAAAGAACGCATAAAACTCCCATATGACTTCATTCAGGCTGGCAGTGTAATTGAACACACCAGGCCAGAGAGAAGTTTGATCCTAAGAAGATCTTGTGATATCTCTGTTGATAGATTTGACTTTCCATATAGATCACTAGATTGAAGGTAAAGAGTTGAGGGTAGATGCTGCGCGAATGTGGGTATGTATATGCCAAGGTTGTTGTGCTATAGAGAATCCTGTCTCTCCAAAGAATTTTAAATTATCTATGAATTTTGACTTCTTGAGAAAAAGAGTACGGTGGTTTCTCGTTGCTTTCTCCACGGTTCTAAATGCCGCATTCCTTCAAGGCGTAGATGATAAGAACCCTCCATAGCTTCCTTTTCTTTGTCATGACTTCTTGAGAAATATAGTTGTATAGTTTCCTGTTGATGTGTCAACATTTTTAAATGCCATGTTCCTTGAGGATTCGGTTGATCATGGCTCTCCACAACCTCATTTTATTTATTATCCTAACTGCCATGACTTTCTAGGAAAAAGAGTGCAGTAGTTTTTCAGTTTCCACGGTTCTGAATGCATGTTCCTTTAGGATTTGGTTGATCATGTCTCTTCACAGCTTCCTTTTCTTGCCATGACTTCCAGGGACATCGGGTGCAGTAGTTTTCTTTTGCATTTCCACAATTCTAATTGCCATGTTCCGTTAAGATTTGGTTGGTCATGGCGCTTCACAGCTTCCTTTTCTTTTCCATGAATAATGGTGAAAGAGGACGCAATGGTTTCTTGTTGTCTTCGGAACTGATTGGAATTCGTAGCTTTCGTTCTTCTAGACCGGATTCCAACCAGAGCTCAAGAACTTAATCTATCAGACAATTTAACCAATAGCTGGACAGGGAAAAGAAAAAGTGGAGGCTTCATTTTTATTTTTATTTTTGGAACATTTCTGCGAAAGTGAAAGCAACGGATGAGACCAGAATTTGAACTCGCACCACAAATTCCGTTTTGTCCATCGATAACTGTTGGGGCAACCATACAACATGGGCGTCACTAAAGACGCCATTGTAAATATTTATAATAAAGGAAGATATGAGTTATTTCCATGGCATATTTATCATATATATATATATATATATATATATATATTGAAGTTTTTGGCTCTTGTTTTTGAAACATGAGAACTCTTATGTAGCGAAGGAATCATATTTTTAAAAAATAATTATAATATATATATATATATATATATATATATATATATTCTGATCTTTTTTACCAACAAAGGTTGGTTAATACCATTTTTATTTTGTATGAAAAAAATTGACTTGCATTGTCCAGGACTACTGGATTGGCTTATGGCCACATCACGTTGAATCACAGGTTCACCTACGATCATCGAAGTTAAGAAACGTTGAGCCTGGTCAGTACTTAGATGGGTGACCACTTGGGAATACCAGGTACTGTAAGCTTAGATGTGCAGGTGGTGTAACAGATAATGGCGGGGAATTTTTAATCGGAGAGCCAAGTTCAATTCCAGTTGGGTTCGTTATATTCACTTATGTGAAAATACGTATGGGATAGATTTGAATCCACCTCTTCACTCCCCAGCTATGGGTTAAATAGTAATTTTATCACTAAACCATTATTTGTCTATATTTCTGAGATGTGATATTTATTCTATTTACATTGTTTAGACTGTTGTCCTCATCTTTACGCTCCGACCTTCTACAAAAAAGTCCACAAAAATCTCCTCAGCCGGCCAATCGTAGACCAAAATTTATACACTGATGTCCCCAAGTACACATGGATTAAAACATTGATTGAAGTAATCCAGTGACTTGACACAAAAAGTTGTGAGTTCAATACCTGGCCACAGCAAACCTTGGATAAAATGGAAATAACTGAAATTGAGTTATCCAGAAAAAGAAAAATCAACCTCGGTGGTTGAAATAAAGGACTCGCTTCGAAATTATACACGAAGAAGGCCGAAGCGTGCAACGACCGAAACGTCGTGAATATGACAATAAAGATGAGAACAACAGCCCTAACAATGTAAATAGTGTAAATAAAAAATTATTATTTCAAAACAAATTCTTAAAATCTAAAAATATTTTCTGGCTTAAAGAAAATGAATCATGCGCTTAATTTAAAAAAATATTTCAATCTTTTTTTTTTTTATTGATTTCTTTTCAGCTTTGCAAGTGTTTGCTTGGCTTGGCTACCGTTTTTTACATGCAGGGCAACATGAAAGAATCGAAAAAACTTTTACTTCGAGCGCTAGAACAAGCAACTGAAATCTTGGGACCTGGGCACCATTACGTGGCAGCCATTATTAACAAGGTAAGCTTAACCTGACATTACATTTCATCACTCAGGAGTAAAGAGGGCATTGTCATGGAGCAGGTGACAAGATAATTCGCCGATATAATGTCGCGCATTCACGTTGATAGCGATAGAAAGAAAGATAGGCTAAATGTTCAGAAAAAGACAAATCCCAATCAAAAATAGTTAAAAATGTCTGAATGATGATGTGAATCCTCTTTGGGGATTTTCTCTACGCATATGATTAAATTTATCGGCTTCTGTTAAGTGATTCTGTTTAGGAAAGTAACTGTAGTAATCTAACCATATGAGATAGTAGTAATGGATAGATAACACAGTGATTCCCAAACAGTGTAGCACGCCTCAAAGGTGCAGTTTAAGAGAATAACAGGTGAGGCGGAAGAGGATAGAGGGTGAGGCGGAAGAGAATAGCAGGTGAGGCGGAAAAAATAACAGGTGAGGCGGAAGAGAATAGACGGTGAGGCGGAAGAGAATAGCAGGTAAGGCGGAATGATTGAAAGACAATCACAAATTTAGAAACAGTTTAAAAAACTCCTATGACAAAAATAAATATTATTATGGATTACTTGTAATTGCATCCACGAGTTCAAGTATAAATAGTAATTAATAATTATTTACCGATTTTATCATTGTGATATATTTTTCATTATATCAAGTGTTAAGAATAGAGTAACTAGAGTCCGCAACTTGGAAAAGAAAGTTATCAATGACTTCGAATCCATGGTTATCTCTCTTTAACTCTCTCTATTTTAAAAAAATTTTAATGTACTTTTATCATAAAAAATTTGGTGAGGCGCGAGCAAATTTTCATTCCAAAAATGCGGCCCAGAGAAAAAAAAAATTTGGGGACCAATGAAATAGTTCAACATGAGAAATTATCATAATTTACATACGGACATGTCTTTGCCTTCTTCTTCTTCTTTTTTTTTTATCAAAGTGCTATAGTAACAGTAGCAGCAGCTGCAAGAGAAAAGAGAAGCCTCGTTGGGTGCAGTCAAGCGTAACAGTCAGCAGCTTCAGCTTCAGCTTCATCAGCAGGCAGATAAGCTTTTAGACCCCAAATTCTATGCTCAGGATTGTCCATAGACCTTTGGTTCAAGAATTTGATGACATCGTAATTTTGGGTTTAATCCCTGGGTTGGGTGGTGCCGGCATGAACTCAGTGGAAAGGGGACGAACACGAACATAATAATTAAGAAGTACTAAATAATTAAGAAATACTAAGTAATTAAATAATGCTAAATACAAAACTTCATCGATATGACAAAAATTCTAGGAAGCAAAATAAATTCTACTGAAGAGGACGTGAAAACTCGCATAGCTAAAGGTTAGCCAACCCCCACCTTGAATAAAATGGATGTAATCTGGAAATCTGATCTACCGGACAACCTCAAGCGGAGATTCTTTCGAGCCACTGTAGAGACGGTGTTAATGTCTGGTGCCAATGCCTGGACGTTAATTAAAACCCTAGATTCTAAGCTTGATGGAACCTACACTAAGATATTGAAAGCTATACTTAACATCTCTTGGACAACATCCAACTAAATCACAGCTCTATGGACCCATCCCCGCTATGTGAATACAGAATATACCACCTATAGTCGTGTCATGCGGCCTCAATACACACCACTCCATCCACCTTATATATTATGTATATGTTTATTTATTATAACAATGATATACTTGTAAAATCAATTTAAAGGAATTTTAATTTTGATATGTACACTTCGTGTGCTTTGGACTTCTTTTGAAAATAATTAATGACTTAATAATATAGGTTTCACTTCATCACCAAGACTTTCAAGTTGATATCCTGCAAAAAATTTGACCAATGTTGACTATAAAGATGACCTAGCTATCACTGCAGACACCATTACCAATGCCATAGTTCTCTTACATCATTTAGAAAATGCTGCCGATGATGTTAGACTCTGTCAATGCCTCTAAAACTGAATTCATAAGCTTCAACCAGAAAGGCTCAATACAAAATGTCTTGGTGAATCAATAAAATCTGTTGAATCTTTTATGTAGCAAAATAAATTCTACTGAAAAGGATATGAAAGTTCATATAGCTAAAGCCTGGAAATCTAATCAATTAGACAACCTCGGAGTTTCTTTTGCACCACTGTAGATTTGGTGTTAATGTATGGTGCCATTGCTTGGACATTAACTAAAACCCTAGAGTCTAAGCTTGATGGAATCTACACTCAGATATTGATAGCTATACTTAAAATCTCTTTTAAGGCAACATCCAACTAAATCAATGGTCTATGAACCTAACCTTGATATTTCTACAATCTTACGGGAACGCACAATACGTTTTGCAGGACACTGCCAGCGAGCAAAACAAGTACTCGCAAGCGATCTACTATTCTGGACACGTAACCATCGCGCAAGACACAGAATACAAGCTTAATGACCTTCCGATCTTGATTAAGGCCGTGATGGTTAGTATGATAGACTCAAGATGTCCGAGATAGCTCAATCGAATAATAAAATAAAAAATAAAAATAAAAGCTATACGAGATAATCAGAGACATGGTCAGCGGAACAGGAACGGTCTATCCCCCCTACTATAGATTAAATAACAGGTTCAGTTTGAAATTCCTTGTAGCTTACCCGGATCCATAAGTAGAGAGCACAACGGGTAAAATGTTCGAATAATAACAAAGTAAATGAGGACAATAGTCGGCATGTAAATGGTGGCTGGCCTCTCGTATCCGAGGATGTCTGTCTGTTAGGGCGGCTAGCCAGTCCATGTTGCAGATGCATACTCACAGACATTTTGTATTTGTTCAACACTCACAGAGTCCACCTGTGGGTTATACTGAAACTATGCTGAGCGGATCTTAGTTACTGTCGAGTGATCAACAGTCTGAACAAGGTCAGTCCGCTCAAACTCTTGGTCATGATGACTTGCAACTTTGTGCTAGTTCAACTGTCGACGACTCCCAAATATTTCCGTCTATCCAATTTCATTCGCAAAACTTGGGTCAACCCGTTGTATGATTTTTCAGGCACTTATCAAAAGCCTATAACATCAAGAAGTCACCTTTGTCGTAAATCGACCATGATGAGATTCGAACCAAGATCTCATGATCAGAAAATGGACCTTCTAACAATTCGGCATGTAAATATTACAAGTAAAGCTGAAGATGCTTACCCAATTCAGTTCACTTTCACTTTTACTTTCACTTTCACTTTCACTGCTGCATTTGTTACTGGATGTGCTGGACCGTTTTCGAAAAATAGAAAACTGCCATTTACTGGAAAGAAATGACTCTGAATCTTGGGCAACGCCATTCTGGTTTTGTTGGGTACCATACAGAATAGAAAAACCACCAACCTACAATACAATAAAAATACGTCACAAAATAGATTGTAGTATACGCTACTATTTGACTAAGCTAGTTTGGAAGTGGCACTGAATGCTAGTTTGTAACACAAGCGATAAGGACTAACATTTTACGAGGTCTTGGAAACTTATATATACGTCGACGGCGTACAATTTCAAGAAAGATGTATAAGTACGTCTACAGCAGTGGACATGTTAATTACATCAGAAAATTATGAATTTGAAGTCGATTCTATCCCCGACACCAAAGCAGAAATTCATATAATTTGATAAAAATCTGTGTGATTAAGAAAACTAATTTTTTTTCTTTTTTGATTCGATCGATCGATCGCGAATCCCTTGACTCCTGAGGGTCGTAGGGGCACCACATGTACTGAAGTCACTGTAGAAGTGGTGTTTCTTGGGCAAGACGGACGGACAGAGACCGACCCTCTGCAGGCTGGTTTGAATTCAGAATTTCCTTTTCCTAGACCGGTTGCCACCCAAGGTTATAGAACCCAGTCTGTTCTGCTATTTACCCATAGCTGGGGGGGAAGAAGAGGATCCATATTTTTCCCAAGGGTATTAGGACGTCAATGAATGTAATGGATCCGACTAGAATTCGAACTCGGCTCTCCGATTCCTCAATTCGAGCCATTATCCATTACTCCACCGTGTCTCCATTTTATTTATTTTGATTATTATCAAATAAAAATTAAAATAAGAAAAAGATTTCTTACAATCCATAAAAACTTTTAAAAAAATAAAAGTATCCAAAACTTCGTTTTATGGTTTGTTAGTCGTCTTTCTTGATTAAAAAAAACAGTTTTAGAATTTCATCATCATCATCATCATCATCCCCTGGATTTTTGTAATCGTAGGGCGGATCTGTATGCAGAAGCCACACTAAATCTGCTCCACAACAGTCTATCAACGGCAGCCATCAGCAATTCTGGTACAGTGATACCTGTCCATTGTTTGACATTGGCTAACCAGTTTTTTTTACGATTGCGTCCTTTACTACGTCCACTTTCAAAGGCGCCTTGCATGATGATCTTGTACAGGATGACGTGCCTTCTAATGTGTCCAAACCACGCCATGTTTTTTTGGGTTTTTTTTTTTTTTTTAGAATTTCTCTTCGAACAAAAACAAAGTTCCTGTTTACATTTGTTCTTTTTCAGTTGGGTCAGTTGTGTTTCCAACAAGGCCGCCTGGACGAAGCCCTCGGTTACTTTCTTCAGGATTTGAAACTGACTCGAAATGAAGTTGGCTCCAACCATCCCAGGATAGCGTCTATCCTCAATGATATTGCATTGGTTTATGACGAAAAGGGGCAGCAGGATGCTGACAAGTTCTATGAGTGTGGACTGGCTCTTTTACTCGG
>OZ010611.1:71487316-71494816 GCA_963932145.1 Acanthosepion lycidas | reverse complement strand
CGGTCATGGTCGACTCTGAGCGTCACAAGAAGAGATTAATCTGAAATTAATCCAAGCGTCCATCAAATCTCCAGAAATGATGATATCACACACACACGCGCTTCTTCTGATGTTTATATATATATATATATATATATATATATATATATATATATATATATATATATATATAAACGATAATCAACTATATATATATATATATATATATATATATATATGAAGAATTATAGTTTTAAGGTATGCTATATTTATGGGATAAAGTGCTCAATATCAGAGATAGAGCGTATGTAAATATAAATATAAAAGTGAATATTGAAGTCAACACTCAGAGGTGACAGGCTGTTTCATGCTAGACGCAATCATCAGGCCGCGAATGTTGGATTTTCCCACAACTATTTATATATATGGGTCAGTGGTGCATTGTGGGTAATCTATTCTGGCGGTAATTTTTTGGGAGTCGCTTGTTTGTTTATTAGTTTGGGTTAATTTATTTTACTTGTTTTTCATTTTCATTTTGTATTATTTATTCTTTTCGGTAAAAAAAATTGGGGGATGAATTGCTTAGCTCGCTTATTTAATAGTTTGTTTTGATCTGGAAAGATAATTAAAGTAATTTATTTTGGTCTGAAAAATTAATAGTAGCTATTTTTTTCCTCCAAGCAAAGTTTACAGGATTTTGATTTACTTTTCCTTATTTTCCATGATATTTTTGGTATGATCTGTGTTTTGTTTTTAATTTCCCAGTTATACTTAGAAAGCATTGTGCTTTTTGCGTATTTACTATTTGTGAAAGATGTTTTGTGTGCATAGTTTCTATGTTTCCAGGGTCCTTCAGTTACACCTATATATACTTTTTCTTCATTATCTGGTGATTTTACCGTGGCTTGGTATATTACGTTGTTTTGTAAGCAATTACCGTTTAAGCGACATTCATTTTTATTCTACAGTTACACGTGGGTTTAATTTGTTCGGGTGGTTTGTTGATAGTTTTCCTGTTGTGCTTTTTTATTATTTGTGCCATGTTCTCAGTGCAACTGTAGCTGATTTTTGCAGTGTTTTTATTGAATATTTTGTGTAGAGTGCTTGATTCCGGGAAGTGTTTTTTTAAGAGTTTGAAGAATATTTTACCTACGTTTGCTTTTACGTTTTTGCTGTACGGTGGGTTGAACCATATGATATTTCTCTTCCTGTTGGCCTTTCTTGTGCTCTGTAGCGAGTATGTGAGTGTTGCCGGGAATCCACTATCGTTTAGGGCTGTTTGGTAGTCTTTCTTAGTTTTGTTAAATATGAGTTCATTGGAGGAATTGTCGGAAAGCCTGCGGTTAATCGATTTTGGTATCTGTTTGATTATAGAAGGCGGGTGATTGGAGGATGCGTGTATGTAGAGTGGTTTATCACTGGGTTTTCTGTATGGTTTATATGTGCCTTTTCTTAGGTTGAAGGTAACATGTAGAAAATTTACTTCGTTTAGGTTAGTTTTTATATCTATGTCGAATCCGTTATTTTTTTAAATCCTTATTATTGCTTTTTCTAGTTTTGTCTGTTTTTGTTTGTTGTAGTTTCTTAAGATGATGAGACCGTCGTCCCTGTAGAATCCTGTATCATTTTTATCTGTTATTTCGCTTAGTCCATGTAGTAAATATATACCTATGATCACGCAGGTCTCTGCACTGTCGAAGATTCCCATTGTAGTGTCAAAGATCCGTTCTTTCTTTATCCATACGACTTCATCGTAGAATAGTAGTGATTTACTGGTGTGTTTAATGATATCGATTTCGTTTCTGTTTATTTTTATTTGTTTCTGGGCTAACGAGATGGCCTTATCTAGCATGGCTTCTGTTATGGATGGGTAAACTTCTTTTATGTCTAATTGTATAAACTGGCAATTATGTTTGTTATTTATGTTGTGGAACCAGTCAATAGTTACTTTTGTGTTTTTCACTGATTTACTCCTAACTTCTTCCTTAGTTCAGAATTCTTTCTAGTATCGTTTTACTTATTTTACCAAATTCACTTTTAGTTGCATTTATGAGTTTGCATGTAGGTTTGGTTTTGAAATTTTCTTTGTGGTCTTTTAGTGTGATACAGGCTTGCGCTTTACTGATGCAACTTATTTGGTCATCTAGGTCTAATTTTTGGGTGATTACTTTAGCTCCCTTATTGATATCGTGTTCTGTTGTTTCCAATGCTTTTTGTATGCTTTGGTTATGCTGCCCTTGCCGTATATATATATATATATATATATATATATATATATGTGTGTGTGTGTGTGTGTGTGTGCGTGTTAGTGTCACGTTCTAAAAATACTTTACAGTTTAAATCTATTCTATTAGGTTTGTTGCAAAAATAATGTCGTTTTCTCACATAGTAACATATGTGAGAAAACGACATTATTTTTGCACCAACCTAATAACATATAAGGGCCTTGATTGAAAGAAATTTTATTGATAGTTGTTTACTTACTTTAAACAAAAAGGGCCTCTAAGATTTGTATTCGTTTTTTACAGTTATGACAGCTGTTTTGCATTGTCGACAAAAAAAAAAAAGAGAAAAAACTGACGGAACTTAAAATGGCAATGTAGATTTATGTTACATGCTTACATATAGCATTTCGCTAAGGGAGATGTCAAATCAATCTTCTTGAGATGAATGGTACGCTCAAACATATATTCTGATAACAACAATTGTATTCCCAATCTAAATATAAGCACTTTCCTAATGGGAAAATATTGCCATATATATGAATTAGCTCATAAATATTTGAGTAATTTTACTTAGTAGGGCACAATTCCATTGAAAATTGAGCACAGAACAGTAGAAATGTTTTATGATTGATTTCTTTTTAAGGTTTATCAATCCTTTATGAGATATTTAAAGTCGAAACATTGTAGGCGGTCACTTACAGTATGCGGTATTTTCAAGCAGTCCCCGACCAAGTATTGACCGAATACGACGCTGCTTAACAGCAGTGATCAAACAGGAATCAGTTTTTCAACCTTATTTCACCGTAGTCGATAAATATTTGAATCACATAAACTGTATTCTAGGACAAAAGGTTTTCTTTCGAAAGTGCAACAATAAATCTCTTTGACTAAAAAATGATTTCTACAATCTTTTGTTTTTGTTTTTCGAAATGTTTTGAATATTTAAATAAAGCGTCATTTTAAGATCGAATGTTTGTTGTTTAATTTATACGAAAGCATCCTAATGGCGTATTTTCTACGAGTATGCGACAAAAATCTGTTGATGATACACACAAAGGCCGACACTAGACTTTTCTGCGCCTAAGGAGAGCTATGAATTCCTTCTACGCAAAAATTGCTTCTTTTAATTCATTAATGTCAACCGTAAAATCCGATATTAATTATAGGCTTATGAAAATTTAGTATTAATTATAGGCTTATAAAAATTCGGTATTAGAAATAGCCTTATAAAAATCGGATATTAACTATAGGTTTATAAAAACGGCATTAATTATAGGCTTATAAAAATTCGGTATTAATTATAGGCTTATAAAAATCTGGTATTAATTATAGGCTAATAAAAATCTGGTATTAATTATAGGCTTATAAAAATTCGGTATTAATTATACTGATTTTCTAAGCGTAGATATGGCACAAGGCCGAAAGTAAGAGTCACCCAATGAGGATGAAACACATTATTCAGCCGTAATTCATTTAGAGAGACAAGCTTGATAAATATTACACGACGTTGAAGTGCCCAATTCAGTATTAATTATAGGCTTATAAAATTTTAATATTATAGTCTTATAAAAATCGGGTATTAATTAAAGGCTTATAAAAATTCGGTATTGATGATTGGTTTATAAAAATATGATATTAATTATTGGTTTATAAAATCCAGTATTAATTATAGGCTTATAAATTGGCGGCATTAATTATAGGTTTCTTATTAATGGCCGCCGTTCGCCATAATGTAATTGTGTACAATAATAGAAAGAAATAATTCCTCAAGAAATAATTCCTCAAGAAATAATTCCTCAAGAAATAATTCCTCAAGAAATAATTCCTCAAGAAATAGGTTTAACAAAACAAAAGACCAGCTTGTGTAACTCTTAAATTTATTTTAAATTGACTGAAAAATTAAAACTCAATTCGTAGCGATCTTTATGAAAAGAAATAGAAAATATTTTGGTACACAAATGCTTAACTCTTCTAAATGTGAGGCCAGCGTTAAAACTTCATCGTCGTCATCGTCATCATCATCATCATCATCATCATCATCCTCTCACCTCGTGTGGTTGTAAGAGCCTATTTCCTCTCCAGGACAAACTCCAGCCGATGTCCTCCAATCTGAAGGCTCGCTTTGATAACAGTTACGTGGTCGCTGATTCTGTCACGGGAACTTCTGTACTGACCACCGACTTTAAGCTTCACGCACCTTTAAGGATATCCGCTATTTATAGTTAACTGTCGTAATTCACGCGTTACTTGGTAGCGGAATATTTTACAAACGGTGAGATAATGAAGCGATCGGAAAACAGACAAAAAAAATGTAAAAACAAATCACAAAGTTTAATTTCAAATGCATCAAAAGCGTCCATTATCTTCGTTTTAGCCAATTCAATGGGATCACGAGATGATGCATGGATATGTGATTCGGCAATGAACACACCGCTGCATACGGACAGAAAAGGAACTGCGTAAAGGAGGCGCAACACAAAGATGTATCTTCTCACTTGATTTATTTTGGCCTTGACAGCAAGACGATCCTCAGGCAACTAGACGTCCTGTTGGGATTGATTACTGATGGACATTATTTTTACAACCTAAGATACATCGACAAGACGATGTTGATAGAAGCCGTAGAAATGAAACAGCAGGAACTCTTAGACAATTTGATAAAGGAAAACCGTAAGGAAGGATTATCAATTATAATGAGTCAGTCAGAAAGAGAGATAACCTAAGAAGCAAGCTCCGAATTGGAGATGTCTATATGAATCAAGCGATGAAATTTAAATATCTGGGATATCTTATAACAGACATCGAAAAATGTGTGACCGAAATCCGAAAGCGCATTCGAACAGCGAAAGATGGTTTCCTAAAGTTAAGCAAAGTATTAAGAAACAGGAAAATTTTGCCAGAAAGAAATGAAAGAACGCTGAAATGCTACATAATCCTACATTGCACTGAATGCTGGACAATTCCTTCGATGAAAAGGCGACTTGAGGCAACAGAGATTGTTACTACAGAAGAATGCTAAGAATATCTTGGACACGTGAGCAACCAGGAAGTTTTACGAAGAATAGAAACAAAAAAGACGGAATCAGAAAGTGACAATTAAAATCTATTGGACGCATAATGAGGAAAGAGGCTTGGAGAATTTGACACTCACGGGACATAGTGAAAAGAAGAGAGACAAATACATGGCAGAACAGGGACGCAGGGGAATAGTAAGAGGACAAACATTGTTTAGAGATACAACGGATAGGAAGTTGTGGAGAGCCTTGATTGTCCATGACCTGAAGGGACACGGCATATAAAAGAAGTGGGTATGTAAGTTTAAATGTCTTTGAGGCTTTAGATAATTATGTTCACCAAATTTTAAAGAATTGTTAAAACATATTGAAGAAGGAGTGAAAGACAAACCGTCCAAGAGATTTGGCTATGATGTGAAGAATTAGCCACTCGTCCGTCGGGTGACTCCCTTTTTCATAGCGTTTTCGGTTGCACCTATATTAGGAGACACAAGGCGTTAGTTTACGTGTTCCAGAAGTTTCCATCTGATTGCAAACAATTACGTCCCAGAACGAGGATTTGACATCCTTGCAGTTAAATGCCACAAGTCCGGCCTGTTAGTGCCTGCTATTGACTACATCCAACATCTTGCTGCCGATGTCTTCACAGCTAATAACTATGTCTCATCCATTGTCCAGTATGAAGGACCTTTTGACTGACACCATTAAAGTTTAATGACCACATCCAACATCTCTGCTGCCGACGTCTCTTCCATTACTCTGGCAGATGATATGCCTTGTCAAAAGGCAACTGGTGATTTCATTCAACCCTACTATTTAACCCATAGTTTGACAGGGGAGAAGAGATGGATTCATTCCTTTTCCAAGGCTATTTGCGCGTACTCGACTGGAATTCGAATTCGGTTCTCCGACTTCCCATTCCGAGCCACTATCTATGACACCATCATCATATCTAGTTCTTATGGCAGCATGAAATTTGTGAAGTCTTTGAGAGAAGGATGAAAATTCCAAAAATTCATATATTCAGCATCTATATATGTTTGTGCCTGGAGCCTTTTTTCAAGTTCTTACAGTCTTTAATTATAATAGCAGTATTAGTTTGATTTTGGGCTCCCTACTGGTCTGGTTGGGTTTATTGATTGATTGGTTGATTTGCTTTTTACGGTTTATCAACCCTTTGTGTGTTATTAAAAGGTGAAACATTTTCTAATTATTTCATCCCAAGGAAGGCAATAAAGCCACTAAGACGCAAGGGTGTTACTGGGCGTGAGAGAATATAAGAAAAAGAAAAACATTATTAAGGAGAGAGAACAATAAAAGAAGATGGATTAAGAAGACAGAAGATAACGTCTGACATTACATTTAAATTTTAATCGTTTCTCCCCAAGCAAGGCAATAAAGCCACTAAGACGTAAGGGATTACTGGGTGTGAAAGAATATAAGAAAAAGAAAAACATTATTAAGGAGAGAGAACAATAAAAGAAGGGGAATTAAGAACACTGTTGTAACTTTGGAAAGGTTACTGAATAGAATAATCAAACGAAGGTTGGTAATGAACAATAATACTTAGGACAAGAACAACACATATAAGATTCGCAAGCGGCGCGTAGAAGTCAACTACTAGAAATGAGTCAAATTAATTCCACAATGAATCTCCAACTGCAGGATATCTACTAACTGCCCCACGCGGTCAGATGTGGCACAAGGCTGAATCTAATTGAGGGGATATGAGCCCATAGGCTCGGCTCAAAGTTCCTCGTAGTCCCCGTATAAAACAAGGTCGGGTAGCTGTTTCCCGAGACGAGATTCTGTCCTTCGACATAGCCTCGTTTGGGGATCCTCTCTGCCCGGAGGCAGAGAGTTTGACCCGCACAGCTAGAGTCGAATCTCCAAAGGCAGACCAACAGTATTTACTATTGTATTTATGTGAATGGGTATAAACCCATTATGCCATAACGACGACAGAAGATAAAGATTGACATTGCATTTAAATTTTAGTCGTTTTTCTCCAAGCAAGGCGATAAAGCCACTAGGACGCAAGGGGTTACTAGAGTGTGAAAGAATATGAGAAAAAGAAAGACCTAGTTGCCAATCTAGTACTGCGCTTAAATTCGTAAAATTGTGGTATCAAAAGGGAAGCTCAACAAAACAACTACCATGAAAATATTTATAGAAAAGATACAGTGAATGAACATTACAGCGGTGTGAAAGTAACTGAATCCGAGATGCTAGATCCGCACTGATAACATTGCAGATTCTTCTTTGGATTTTATCAAAAATCA
>OZ010611.1:71479816-71482316 GCA_963932145.1 Acanthosepion lycidas | reverse complement strand
ACTCCGCAGTTATAAACGCGTCGACTTCGTCTCAGTATGCATCAGTGGTTAGCTGCGCTAGTCTTGTTAACCACGAGAAGTGAGTTCGGTCCTCAGTGTTTGACTCATATCAAAATTCAATATTAAATAACTCAACAGGATTTGACATGTAAATCCAAGCTACGTTGAATATATCAGAATGGAAATTAAATGAACTTTTTGCTAATGGTTTGAACGAAACCAAGAATAATGGTATATCAGGAGGGCGTGTCGTGATGGATACATTGGGCTTTGTATATTTGTACCTCAGTATCACTTTTTGACTATGATGCGCATGTGTGAAAAGCGAAGAAAAAGAAATAATCTTTAAACACAGTTCGACAAATTTTAATAATTTTATTATTCAGTGTAAGTCTTTCAAGTTGAAAGAAACAAGTAAGAATGTTCCTCACAAACAAAGCGTTGTAACCTAAGGTAGATTACTGAATAGAATATTCAAACGAAGGTTGGTAATGAACGATAATACTTAGGACAAGAACAAAACATATAAGATTCGCCAGTGGCGCGTAGAAAAAGTATTCAAGTATATTCCATAATGAAGCTCCAACTACAGACCAACATACAGTATTTACTACTGTATTTATGTGAATGGGGACATACACATTATCATCCGTGGGTATGCTACAACACAAAGTTACCTTTTTGCAACATAAATAAATGAATTGCGTTTTTGTTTTTTTGTTTTTTATCCATGTGTACAGTAGAAATGGTGTTTCTTGGGCAAGATAACCTGACGGATCCCAACCCTCTCCAGGTCGGTTTTGAATTTGAGTTTTTCCTTTGCCTAGACCGGTTGCCACCCAAGGCTATATAACCCAGTCTGTCCTGCTATTTACCCATGGCTGGGAGAAGAAGAAGAGAGTTCATACCTTTCCCAAAGGTATTAGTACGTAAGTGAATGTAATAGATCCGACTGAAATTCGAACTCGGCTCTCCGATTCTTTACTCCACTCCTTGATAGTATCAGTGAAAAAATGTATATGAATACTTAATGCGAAATTCACGTATTTACGTTGTTTCATGTTAATGTGTTGTGTGATTCAAGCAGTCAGCCCACTGAGAACTATATTATTACTACTGCTACACTTCTCTTTCTTTATACATTTCTCTAATATATTTTGGGTATTTTATGAAATCTCTATATAAAATTATGTGAATTCCGTTAGTCTGTTCGTCTGTCATACCCTCTAAAATAGCCATATATTGACCAATCAAAACCAAATTTTGGGAAGAATTGCAAACAGGTAAGGGAGAACAAAGTACTCAACCACCCGTATATCCTTTCGAATGGACAAGAATCTAGTTTGCAGTTCACCCTGTATTTGCGTGAACTATAAACAAATCACAAGGCCAAACGCTTCAAAAAGTTGGAATTTGGCCCCAGAAATGAATATTTACGTATAGTCAGTTGTATGTTGCATGCTCAAGAGTAAGAAATCCTAATTTATTCTTCACTGTTAAAATAGAAAAAGGAAATAAAAAATTTTCTTAAAAATATTGTTTACCATGAAGTCCTATAGAATTAAATTAAAGTAATTATTAAAACGCGAAGTAGGGTTTTTATCAAAGTATTTTTCCGAACAAATCAGCTTATTCAAATTTCATCGATTGGTTTGCGAAATTGAACGAAACTTACAATTTGTAAATCTTGACAAAAATGTTACCGATAACTTCAACAATATTAAATGCGGTGAGGATTTTAACACGCGTTACCTGTTGTAAAAAATCTAGTGTTTTAAAAACGAGAAAATATTTGCAAGAAGAGTCTTAGAACTCAAATAAATAAGTTGGTTTGAAACTTTGAATATACGAAAACTTAGTTTGAGAATCCAGTATTGTTTTCATTCCCCGCTCAAGAAATACTGAAAACTGAACTTATTAATTTACGCTACGCTATTTGTAAGAAACACTCGGATCACGGGAAGTTAAAAGGTAGATTTATTAAACTCAGGAGTTTTATTGGTTAATAAATATATTTCCCAATTTTTTATTTCAATTTCCAGATGCGGGGGAGAATGTTCATCATTTACTAGTGTAAGCTTTCAATTTTACAATCAAACAAAACAGAAATGGTCATCTGCTTTTTGAAAGTTTGAACGGCGTTTGAGATAACGTCGCTGATTGGCTAATAAATGCTAGTGTAGAAATTTGAATATGGAGCTCGTGCGATCCAATATTTTCAGAGAATTGAGATTTTCATGACATTACTTAAATTCATTGAATTTATTCTTTGTGCCTGGTATGCATTATCAAACTGTGCGTCATTGGACTTCTTATATCTAACCCTAAACCTTTTTTCATCTTGCTCTTTTCAAAAAAAAGAAAGAAAAAGAAAAAAAGAAGAAAAAGAAAAAAAACATGAGAAGAAGAAGAATCTTTACAAAGTGCTAAGAAGAAATCATGGAATTTGAAAGGTTTACAGGAATCGAACGTTGTATGAACTTCGTCGCTATCCTTTGTG
>OZ010611.1:71469816-71477316 GCA_963932145.1 Acanthosepion lycidas | reverse complement strand
ATTAAATTTACAAGATTTTTCAAACAATCAATGAATAATAAATTTTTGAAATAATAATAAAAAAAAAACAGATAAAAGGGAGAAAAGAAAACGAAGGAAGAAAAACATGGGTAAAAAGATTAAAATTAAAAAAGAAAGAGAAGGTAACAAACGAAACAGGAAGTGGTGAAAATCATGATGCAATTTAATTTTACAAGGTGAAAATGATCATGCTATCTTCCGGTTCTACGAAATAAATCACTCGGCTTATTATAAAAACATTAAGTTCTATGTGTGAACCAGATTTACTATTTAATATTTCATATTTTTTAAATAGAATTCAACTGAATCATATAACAACGGATTACTATATATATATATATATATATATATATATATATATATATTATTATTATTATTATTATTATTATTATTATTATTATTAATAGAGATCTTATAAGTATAAGAAACTATACTCGTTCGGAAAACCTTCGTTGTCTTGATTTGAAAATAATCAAACCAATGCCAAAGGGGAAAAAAGGTATAAAAAAAAGAAAGAACCAACATGTACGTCAGCCGAAAATAATCGTCTAGCATGAAAGTCCAAAGCCCAAAGAAAATACCCCGATACGAGTAAGCAAAATAACTAAATAAAGTGCTCAATACGGTAAGTAGAGCAGACCTAGTTAAACCTAGAGAGAAAGACAAACGTACCAAAGTTTCACCTAAGCGGATCGTCAGGAAAGCCGGCCTTCCCTGACGATCCCCTTAGGTGAAACCTTGGTAGTTTGTCTGGCTCTCTAGGTTTAACTATATATATATATATATATATATATATATATATATATATATATATATACAAATGATAGAAAGAACAGATGTAGTAAAATTTCACTGTTCATAGCATTTACTTTTAGAATTTTTACGTATTTATTTTCGAATAAACCCGCGAGTGCTCGATTCATAGAAGAATATATATATATATATATATATATATATATATATATAAAAGTGAAAATTGAAGTCAACACTTCGAGGCGACAGTCTGTTTCATGCTATGTGCAATCGTCAGGCCACGTTCACTTTTATATTTACACACGCTCTATCTCTGATATTGAGCACTTTACCCCATAACTATAGCACACCTAAAGACTATATTTCTTCATATATATATATATATATATATATATATATATATATATATATATATGTGTGTGTGTGTGTGTGTGTGTGCGTGTGTGTGTGTGCGTATAACACTGGAGAAAATTGCTTATCGCTGGGACGAAAACGGATTTGGACGTGTCTCACATGTAAAATACCCCCAAAACAAAATGGCGGCTTTGCGAATCGTATATTTCAAATTAGATCTCGTTGTCGGATAGACTTTGGCGAGAATCTCTTTTAACCTATGAAAATTTGAACTTTCACTCAATATACGAAAAGGAGGCGACAAACAGATGTGAGACAGCTGTAGCGAACAGGAGACACGTGTTGTTGAATTAGTTGACTTTTGGTTGAAAATTGAAGGAAATGGATTAGGGAATTTTATTACAACCCAAAAGAAACTGACTATTATATATATATATATATATATATATATATATATATATATATATATATAAAAGTGGACATAGAAGTCAACACTTAGAGGCGACAGTCTGTTTCATGCTAGACGCAATCGTCAGGCAATTGATTGCATATAGCATGAAACAGACTGTCGCCTCTAAGTGTTGACTTCTATGTCCACTTTTATATATATATACGCTCTATCTCTGATATTGAGCACTTTATCCCATAAATATAGTACATCTTAAGACTATATTTCTTCATATATATATATATATATATATATATATATATATATATATATATATATATAGCTTGAAGATTGCTCACATCTATATTTACATACGTTCTATCGCTAATATCACCTCGGTCACAATGACTTATGACTTTCTGCTAGCACAGGCATCGACGAACAATTACATCTAACTCTTTTTCACAAGGCTTGGGTAAAGTTTTCAGACAAAGGTTCATAACACAGAATCAGCCAGTCAGTTATGTGCCATGCGTGAAACACGCTTAGGCGATCATCTGTCTTTCGATTCATGACTGACGAGGCAGATTTTTTCCCGCAGTAGGTTGCTGTACAACATTTGCCAATCAAGGGTATAGAACCCCGGTCTGTCCTGCTATTTACCCATAGCTAGAAGAGAATTCATACCTTTGCCAAGCGTATTAGCACGAAAATGAATGCAATGGACTCGACTGGAATTCGAACTCGGCTCTCCGATTCCTCAATCAGAGCCACTATCCACCATCGTAGACATACCTAAAATATAGGAAACTTTTTCTTTCAACCCATTCTGAACAATTTTTAAATTAAATTTAATGCAGAAAAACAGTTTTTTTACGTTTTTAGATAAAATATCACATATTGCTTGTGCTAATAAAATTCTGCTCGATATATAATAGCAGAGCTATCATTTATATCTAAATAAATGAATGGCAAATTCTGTCTGTCTGTCTGTCCGTGTGTTTGAAACCCCTCGAGCCACACTTCTATATAGACATACTTTTTTTGGTATCAGGATGATGCCGGGATTTAAAATCTAGCCTTTAATTGGTACTTGAACATCCAGCATTGGGATTTATATCTAGACGAGAAGGAAAGAGTTAAAAAATTCAAATTTTAAAAGGGCAAATAACTACGACATTCTACACACACTCACATATGCACAAATAGGCGCATGGATACAACGCACACAAACGCATAGATTATCTCCTTGAGATTCGCTAAAAACAGAGCATAGCATGATGAAAAAGACGCCAAACTTGACGAAAACAAAATTTTAGCGTCTAAATGTTTATGTTATTATTAAAAGGAAAGATCAAAATATTTTTTAATTATTTTTTAAATTTTTTCCTTCTTTTTAGAACATTCTAAATTTTGATTAAAAAAATCTTGTTTCTCTTTGTGTCACCGGAACTAGTAAAATAACATAAAATTTTAGTGCAATTTTTTTTCTGTATGACATTAATTTTGAAAATCTTGCAAAAATAAAAATAATTGTCTGGTTTTAATGAAACTTTCAGAAATTATTCACAAATGATGGAACTTATTATAAATATGTTTTTTTTTTAAATTCATGGGTTTTTTTTTTTTTTTCATATGTATTCCCCCCCACCCTAACTAATTGTATGAAAACTCTATAATTTCAATTTTGGGAAGATTAGTGGTTATATTAGTTAAAATTACAAGGCTTTGAGGAAAACAAAATCATTTTTTTTTTTTTTTTTAGTTGGACTTCCTGAAAAACATCTCTGAATTGTAACATACAAAACTCAATAAAACAAAAATATTATTAAAATTTCAAAAGCTTTTAATTGCTTTTATTTATTTTAATGAACATGGACAATATTGTCTGAAAGCAAAAAAGATATTTCGATGAAAAATGAATTTTTAAAACAATTATTTGTTATTTATGAAATAGTTTATTATTTTTACATTATGTTAATTCTTCTAAAATTAGGGAAAAGTTTGTAGAATTTAACGAATGTTGTTATTAAGTAGATATATATTTAGAGATTATAATTTCCAAAGCTTCTTACAAACTAACGAACAACAGTATGTAAAAAAATATAATTTGCGTCAATAATAACACTGTAAATCAAATCTACGGAAGACCGGAAGTATCATCTGTCACGTGGATTGAGTTTCTGTCTAGTATTTAACTTAAATACTAAATTTTTTATACAATTATTTGTTATTTCTTTAATTATAATAGATTTTTACATTTAAATTGTTAAAATATTATAAAATCAGTTAAAAGCCGCATCCAGTTTCGTAAATGTCCTTTTGAGATATAGATTTATTTTTGCGAAACACGTGTGGAGAAGTTAATTTGATTTTTCAATTTCAAATGAGAAGTGTACCTACTAGAGTCAGTATCATCTTATGAAATTTAAATTTGTATTTTATGGACACTTCTGATAAAATTTCATAAGAAAGGTACCTGTAAATTAATTAGATATCTTTCTTATGAAATTTAATCTCACTCTCAACAGTCTTATTTTAATTTCTTTATAATATATTTTCCATAAAGCATCGTAAACGTAAAGGTGAAAGCTAAGTACAAAAAAATATTAGAGCGCCGAAAGTTTTCCTTTAAAATAACGAGGTAAATAATTTGTTCACTTAAATCTAAATAACTTCACTTCTCTCCTTCCGTAGAAGGAATTATCCTCACGTAAGCTATCAAAACGTCATGAATGTCTTTCGTCACCTGTCAAGTGACGCGAAATGTCATGACTTGCTTTGTTTTATTTTGAAACTACGTCTTTTCTGCGCAGAAACTAATTTAAGCTTGTTTCAAAATATTTTAAATAAACATTATAATTTCTGATTTTCTTAAAATAAGTTTTGAAAAAATGATAATTGATTTTTAAAAGAATTTCAAAGTGAGATTTTCATTTTTTTTATAAATTGGAAAAAATGGCTGACATGATCGATTATCTGTCAATCTTGCTGACTAAAACAATAAGATTTTTAACGAAAATTTTGGACGTGCTAGGAACGATTAAAAAATGTAAAAAAATACCCCCAAAATACTTTGATCTTTCCTCTTAATAATAACATAAACGTTTAAATGATAAAGTTTTGTTTTCGTCAAGTTTGGCGTCTTTTGGTCATGCTATATTCTTTTTAGCGATCTCATGAAGGTACCTACCCTTACCCAAATCCATTTACACAAGTTGGAAGGCAGGTTACTCATGAACTTTTGACTTTAGTATCTTCTGTGGGTACTAAATGCTCCAAGCCTACTTTCTTTATGATAGGAGCTAGAAAATTCAGCTGTCTCATTTCTTATTTTAGACATAAGTCTTCTTTTCGTTTCCATATTCCTCAAAACTTCCTTGTTGCTCACATATTTTCCATGGTATTCTCAGCATTCTTCTGTAGAGTCACATCTCCGATGCCTTCACCAACATAAATGAGTGTGAATACTAAATAATAATCCAGTATGATTTTCTTGGTTTGTAACGAAATTTTTCTGTTTCTTATTACTTTGTTTAGCTTTTGAAGGCATTATTGAAATGCATCCCCATATTTCGCTGTCAAGTGCTCTATCTTTGTAGTCTTGTGTCAGACTACACAGATGTTTATGAATATGTAGATTGATAGCTAAGAAGACAATTTCCAAGACTATTTTCTTGTATGTTTTGTTCAATTCTAATTCAGAGCTCGTTAATTATGGCACTATGCCTGACTATATTTATCCTAACAAATTAAAATTCTTTTAACAAGCTGGAGGGTTTTGTTGCCATTAAAAAAGAGCAAAGTAAATTACTCGCTTATACAAGCATAAATATATACGTGTCAATAATTGTAAGATTAATTTTTCTCCGTCATTCATGGTTCAGTGCGAATAGAAAAGTAGAAAAGCAAAACAAAAAAAAAAAGAAGTCATCCTGATACGTCAGCTGAAAGTGAATTTTGCCGACGTCAGATGAAACATTACTATCGAGGAAGTCAGGCCCGGAAAACGAACGAAATCCGACGACATCAGACGGCTGAAAAACAAAAATCGTAAGTTTTAAGTTAGTGAATGAAAGTGAGATGAGGAATCGATCTGCTTTCCGAAAGCCATGCTGATTCCAAAATGGAAATCGTAACGTTTTGACTATGGGTCAAGCAACGCGAAAATAACAGCAATAAGCCGTGGAGTCTTCGGTTTTCTGTGGATGGCAAAAGTGATTTAGATGAACTGCAACGAAAATTTGATTCTATACCGCAAAACATTATCTATCTATCTATCTATCTATCTATCTATCTATCTATCTGTTATGGGACCTTACCCATAATAACATAATGGACTATTCCATGCGTAATAAATACTGCGCCTCAAGAGGAAGCAGGGAGTTCAGTCCGAAGTCGGGTGAGCGGCTGATCGGCTGATCGGTTGAACTCTCTGCCTTCGGGTGGGGAGGAACCTGAAGGAGGATACGCCGAAGGGCGGAGTCTCTTTCGGGGTGGTAGACCGACCCTGAACCCGTTTATACGGGTCCAAATGGCATATTTTTGCCCGAGCCCACGGGCTCGGAAACCCCACGTTAAACCGGCCTTGTGTCACATGATGCCCTCGTGGGGGGAGGGGGGTGATTAAATACCGTTCAGTCCGAAGTCGGGCGACCGGCTGATCTGCTGATCGGCTGATCTGCTGATCGGCTGATCGTTTGAACTCTCTTCTTTCGTGCGGGGAGGAACCCGAAAGAGGCTACGCCGAAGGGCGGAGTCTCTTTCGGGGAGGTGAACCGACCCAGAACCCGTTTATACGGGTTCAAAGGGCATATTTTTGGCCGAGCCCACGGGCTCAGAGATCTCACGTTAAACCGGCCTTTTGCCACATGATGCACTCGTGGTGGGGGGGGGGTGACTAAATACCGTTCAGTCCGAAGTCGGGCGACCGGCTGATCGGCTGATCGGTTGAACTCTCTGCCTTCGGGCGGGGAGGAACCCGAACGAGGATACGCCGAAGGATGGGGTCTCTTTCGGGGAGGTAAACTGACCCTGAACACGTTTATACGGGTTCAAAGGGCATATTTTTGGCCGAGCCCACGGGCTCGGAGATCCCACGTTAAACTGGCCTTGTGCCACATAATGCCCTCGTGGTGGGGTGACTAAATACTGTTCTGTCTGCAGTCTGGAGTGAAGTTCGTCAGGAGTCTGTCAGTCAGTCAGTCAGAGCGAGGAGTCAGTCAGTCGTGTCAGAGGCAGTCCGAAACAGAGTCGCGTTCAGACAATTACTACTAAGCCTGATTGTTCGTACTAACACTTTCTACTTCTCTGTATATATTCCTGTTTGTAATATATCTGTGTTATTCCATATATGTATTCGAGTTCTTCTTTATTGGTTCTACCTTGAACTATCACCGTGGTACATGGAACCGGACCATAACACTATCTATCTATCTATCTATCTATCTATCTATCTATCTATCTATCTATCTCATTCACTTCATATCTATCTATCTATCTATCTATCTATCTATCTATCTATCTATCTATCTATCAATGACTGTTCATATCTATGTATCTATCCATCTATCTTAAGATGTTCATATTTCAATATACATATCTGTCTCAATCTGTTCATATCTATCTATTTATTTATATATATATTTTTTACAGTGTTAATCACCCTTGTCCAAGGCCCTTGAGATAGAAGGATGCATTAGAAGGCAATTTATGTGGATAGGAGCGGAAGACCATAAATTTGAACTGTTTAAGACTGTAGTTATCGGGAAAATCATCGTCTTGGTTGTCTGTTCCACAGATCAATGGTTCAAGGGAAGAAGCTGTTCGAGTAGAACATACTTCTTGCCGATGGAAGACGGAAGCAATGTGGCTGGATTGCTACAATATATATATGCGTTTGTGTGTGCGTGTGTGTGTATGTCTTGGTTGGAACGTATCTCTTTCTCTCTCTCTCTGAATATATATATCTATATATATATTTA
>OZ010611.1:71437316-71462316 GCA_963932145.1 Acanthosepion lycidas | reverse complement strand
TAAACGCAAATATTACATTACGGCGGTAGGGAAGTAACTGAAGCCGAGATGTCAGATCAGGACCTATAATATTGCGTTTTTTTTCTTCTTCTTCTTCTTCAGAATTAAACTAAGCATCTTGGCTTCAGTCATTTTCTCACCGCTTTAATATAACTTCCGTGCGTCTGTTCTATATATGCTTTCATCTTAAATGCTCTGATGGACTTTGCCTTATGAAAATAACAACATATTTTTAATGCTGTTATTCCCCCACCCCACCGCCAAATTGTACATACGGGAGCTCGTTAGGACTTTGAAGCATTGCGATGGCTGTAGTAAGAATGGTAAGTAAGAATGTATTGTTTTCGTGTAAAGTATACTATATTATGTTTGGGTCAGTAATTGTGACTAGCTATGTTTTAAGATAAGACAGATTAAAGACTAGTCTTACCCTTAACAAGCTTTTTGATTTGTGCCATATTTTTGTATTTGCAAAATAAATATTACTTTTTTCTACTGATACCTAGATTTTATGATTTTAAGCGAATTATTAGATTAGCAACAAGGTCTCGTCAATTTACAGTTGAATTTGTTAAATGCAACCGTAAGTTCTATGCTAACAGTTTCTTCTCTCTCATTTCTCGCTTATAGAACTCTCTTCTGAATTCTTCCTTTTCGGCCAACTTTGATCTTCAAAATTTTAAATGCAATGTTTTCTTGATTCTTACTCTTTTATTCATCTTGTTCCTCATTTCGCTTTTTGCTATTGTCTCACACTCAGTAACCTCTCGTATCTTGTACACTTTTTTCTAACCAATCTGAAAGAATATGTCTTATTAAATCAGGCAGGCACGTGACTTGCATGAATTTTGTCTTTTATTGAATTATTTTTTCATAAGATTCGGGACGAATTTCATACGTGAAATTAAAATTACAAAATTATAAAGGCGACAATTTACCCATCGTACCCTTCATATATAAATACACACACAGACACACACACAAATATATATATATATATATATATATATATATATATATATATATATATATATATATATAATCATATAATATTCACACATACATATAGCTACACAACATATGCACACATATATACACGCACGCACACACACATATATATGCATACCGTTGTATACCCGCGTAGGCATATACATACACATATATATATGCAAACACATATATATGGAAATCAATGTCCTCTCAATTAATCAGTTATAAAACAATCCTTCTGGTTATATTTGACGAGTTCTATATATATATATATATAGAGAGAGAGAGAGACAGAGAGATATTGGATCGGGAAAATATATATAGAGAGAGAGATAGATACATATATATATATATATATATATAGAGAGAGAGAGAGAGAGAGATAGATAGATAGATAGAGAGTGAGAGAGAGAGATAAACAGATATCTAATATATATATATATATATATATATATATATATATATATATATATATATATATATATATATATATATACTGTTTATTATCAACAGCATTTACTTAAATACTTGTATCTATAAAAAGAACTTTAAACATAAAAATGTCTTTAATAAATAAATTGTCGGACTTTGTCCATTTCTTAATGTATATATATATATATATATATATATATATATATATATATATTTGTGTGTGTGTGCAAATGGGGAGAGATTGATTGATTCGTTTTTGATGGCTTATTAACCGCTTGCATGTTATTTGAAACCAGTTAACCCATAGCTGGGTGAGAAGTGGTTGAATAATATCTAATTACAATTTTTAGGTCGCAATAATTTATTTTTTTGAAGATAATAAGGAATTAATGATAGAAGTCTTACTAATTAACCCATAGCTGCATCACCTGATTTTTCCAAAGAAGGCAAAACAAGAGAATTAATGGCAATAAAGTTCTAGAAGCGTCAGACGATTTTTGACAGTTTGTATGTTAAAAGAAAAGAAAAAGGAGGAGACTAGTCATCCTGAAAAAATGCAATTTAAAACAGAAAAAAAAAACAACGAATCGCAGAATGAACAAAAATCCTGGAAGCTCAAAGACAAAATGGGAAGAAAAATAATTACATAAACACTTCAGAAGGCAAATCGAAGGAGTGACATTAAGCGATGTGTGGCCATGGCTACGCAGAGGACATTTTTAGAGAGAAACTGAATCGCTTTTAATAGCAGTCGAAAACAGTGTAATAAGAACCAATTGCATAAACGTCGTGACAAATAAGTCACAAGTCAGGAGTAAATAAAGAGAAATAAAGATGAGACAATAGACAATATCGTGAACAAATGTAGAGATTTAGTAGAGAAAGAAGACAGTGATAGGCACGATTGGGTATGAAAGGTGATCCATTGGAAACTGTAAAATTCGAGGAGGTCTTATTGAAAATATAGTGGCTGGAATATTGAGGAAATTGTCTTTGCTTTTAAACCATTGATTGCAAGAGTTGGAAACTTACAGTGATGATAGTAATAATAATGTTTGCGAATGAATATAGTGTCAAAATTAGTTTATAATCGTCGTTAAGTGAATCGTCGTAAAGTGGATATACAGGAGAGAATAAAGGAGATTGCTGAAGTCGGCAAATTCTAATTATTATTATTATTATTATTTTTTTTAAAAGTTCTTTTTGATCTGCCTTTATTTTATAATCATACACAAATTCATAGCAAAGGATCTAGAGCAAGTTTTTTGTTTCCCATTAATTAAACAAAAGGCGGATATCAACAATAAATAAATGGGCAAAACTCTTCGCATGATATGCTTGCGAAGGTTAGAACTATTTTTAGATTCACTCGGGAGATGGTACATTATTATTATTATTGCTTTTCTTTTTAAATTTCTTTCATCGGCCTATTATAACTCATTATTATATTTCCGTCTCCAGATATTTTTATTTGTTTAGATTTTCAAATACCTCCGCAGACATGTTTTTGGCCACTTGGTACGCTCATGTTAATCAATTTGAAAACCTTTTTCTTTTCTGTCTTTGATGATAATGTCTGGGCGATTTGCTTTCTCTTGTTCAATCTGCGTTGATAGAAAAATCCCAGAGGATGGTAACATCTGCTCACTCATCTACAGGATGATGTCAATCCCAGTTTTCAGCTGTTTTTATTCCGAAATGATGACAGATCTACCTATGCACATATTGGCTTACCCTGTCATAACTTTTTTTTGTACTCATTGGGTGTTAATATTGAGCGCCCTCAGATAAGTTGATCAATAGTTCCAATGTGTTTGGTCACAGAACCTACAATAAATATTTAATTAATTTAATTTCGTAAAGGTAAACATTTAATTAGTTTTAAAAAAAGAAATAGATTTTGAAAAAAATTAGGCTCCCGCGAATATGTTTCCCTGAATACTACAATCTTAATCACTTTAAGTCAAAGGTCAATAGCTATCTTATCCTCCTGCTTCACACACATTCATTCAATACCTCTTACATTCATATCAGGCACTTCATTCAATAACTATTGCTTACACTCTCTGGCAATGACTACTGAAAACCTTCCATTGCCAAATTTATCGACAAATCCTGTATATTCGCGTTGGAATGTCTTCTTAGCCAATAAAAATGGACAATTCTTCAGATCTTTTTATTTGCTTAGTTCTTCGAAAACCTTAGTAGAAATATTTTGTTACTTGGTACATTTATGTCAATAGGAAATGGAAACTTTTTTTTCTGTCTTTGATAATAATGTCTGGACGATTTGCTTTCTCTTGTTCGATCTGCGTTGATAGAAAAATCCCAGACGATGGTAACATCTGCTCCCTCAAACTATAAGATGATGTTCATACTAGTTTGCAGCTCTATTTATTTATTTATCGGTGGGCGTCTGTCTAGGGTCAAGTCACGCAGAAAAAAAAAACTACGGTTCTAGTTCGATCACCAAAGTTAAGCGGCATCGACCTTGTTCAGTACTTAGATGAGTAACCGCTTGGGAACATCTTCCACTGTAACTCTCAACAAACTGTAATATGCTTTGGCTTTAAATAACTTTCAAAATGTTGATAAACCGTAAAAATAAAACGATTCATTCTGTCATAGTTTTTTCATTAAAACACTATGAGAAATAGTCATTCAAAAAACAACTGTATATGGTGGTTTTTTAAAAAAATGTTTTTATATTCGTCTGAAAATTTCCTCTTCTTCAAATATTGTTGACACAATCCAACTTTCATACCCGCCCCCACCCTCATGGGATCCATTAAGGTTTCTTTCAAAGCTATTTACAATTGTTACACTTTTCACATGCCCAAACAGCTTATTCCAACTAAGGAGTTGCTACAGTGTAACCCGGATATAAAAGAGTTGTCGGGACCGGAGAATAAGTATCTTATATCCGGGTTTCTCTTATATCCGGGTTTGGTCTATTTTGTTTAGGTAAGTATGGCTCTAATTTGGGACCAGAGAAAATCTCTCTTATATCCGGGTCTCTTATATCCGGGTTACACTGTATAAAATTTTTTTTTTCTGATTTTGGATGCAAAGACGTTTCTCTTAATCCTGCCTTCCATACACAAACGATGACCGCTCACCAAATTGAGTGCCTGACTATTTTTAATTACTAATGTCCTCGGTTATTACCATTACAGATTTGATCATGTCTTATGACATAGTTCGAGAAATTAAACGAATATCAGACTTCTATGGCTTCCCCTACAAAGAAAATGTTTTCCTTTCCGCTGAATGTAATTAAAAATTACAGAATTTACATGGAACAATAATCAAAGCTTAATAATGAAGAAAGAATTATAAAAATGTAACGCTAAAATGAGTTTCCTGGAAATTCTAATATTCTCAAAGACTTTGAGGGACGAAATACTTAAAAATATGTATTTCAAAAGAAAGAAAATAAAATAAAAACTGGTTTTTAAAAAACTTGAAATAATATGTTAAGAAACTATGAAAGAAACATTGGTTTTTAAAGAATTGGGAGAATTTTTAAAAATAAAGAAAGAAAGAATAAAAGAAATAACGGCTTTTAAAAAATGGCGATAATTTTTAAAAAGAAAGAAAGAAAGAATGAAAGAAAGAAAGAAATAAAGAAAGAATGAAAGAAAGAAAGAAAGAAAGAAAGAAATAAAGAAAGAAAGAATGAAAGAAAGAAAGAAAGAAAGAATGAAAGAAAGAAAGAAAGAAAGAAATAAAGAAAGAATGAAAGAAAGAAAGAAATAAAGAAAGAAAGAATGAAAGAAAGAAAGAAAGAAAGAAAGAAAGAAATAAAGAAATAAAGAAAGAAAGAAAGAAAGAAAGAAAGAAAGAAATAAAGAAAGAATGAAAGAAAGAAAGAAAGAAAGAAATAAAGAAAGAAAGAAAGAATGAAAGAAAGAAAGAAAGAAAGAAAGAAATAAAGAAAGAATGAAAGAAAGAAAGAAATAAAGAAAGAAAGAATGAAAGAAAGAAAGAAAGAAAGAAAGAAATAAAGAAAGAAAGAAAGAAAGAAAGAAAGAATGAAAGAAAGAAAGAAATAAAGAAAGAATGAAAGAAAGAAAGAAAGAAAGAAAGAAAGAATGAAAGAAAGAAAGAAAGAAAGAAAGAATGAAAGAAAGAAAGAAAGAAATAAAGAAAGAATGAAAGAAAGAAATAAAGAAAGAAATAAAGAAAGAATGAAAGAAAGAAAGAAATAAAGAAAGAAAGAATGAAAGAAAGAAAGAAAGAAAGAAAGAAAGAATGAAAGAAAGAAAGAAAGAAATAAAGAAATAAAGAAAGAAAGAAAGAAAGAAAGAAAGAAAGAAATAAAGAAAGAATGAAAGAAAGAAAGAAATAAAGAAAGAAAGAATGAAAGAAAGAAAGAAAGAAAGAAATAAAGAAAGAAAGAAAGAAAGAAATAAAGAAAGAATGAAAGAAAGAAATAGTGATTTTTTTAAATGAATTCAGAGAAAAAAGAAAGAAAGAATGGATGAATAAATGAATGAAAGAAATATTGTATGTTTTTTGAGAAAATTGAGAGAATTTTTAAAAGAAAGAAAGAAAGAAAGAAAGAAAGAAATACTGTTTTTCTTTTTTAACTTGAGAAAACTTTTAAAATGTAAGAAAGAAAGAAATAATGTAAGAAAAAAATATTGGTTTTTAAAATATTGAGAGAATTTTTACAAAGAAAGAAAAAAAAAAGAAAGAAAGTGGGTACTGACTTTACAAAAACTTAAGAGAATTTTTTAACGTGAAAAAAGAAAGAAAAAAGAAAGACAGAAAAGAAAGGAAAACTAAAAGAAAAAAAAAACTTGACAAAAAAAAAAAAGAAAAGAAAAAGTAAAACCTAATTAAAAAAATAAAAGAATTAAAATTGCTTCGAGAGAAAACATTTTTTTTTTTTAATCAATGAATGGAAAAGCAGACAACTTATTTAAAAAATAAAAAAATAAAATCTACGTGTCACGTGACAGGCGACGTTTTACAAAAGCATAAGATTTATTTCTTAGCAATTTTCGACTCTGCCTTCTATCACGTGACTCATGATTTATCACTGGATAAATAAGGCTGACCGACTTCTTTTTCATTATTTTCTATTCATTTGCGTTTTCTTCTTCTTCTTTTTCTTCTTCTATTATTATTATTATTATTATTATTATTATTATTATTATTATTATTGATTTGCAGACATTGATTCACTCTGGTCTTTTGATAGATACAGAAAATTATCGAATCTATCCCCAAACCTGTTGTTATAATTATTCTGTGTCCCAAGATGAAATCTGTCTCTTTAGGTAACATAACATAAAAACAAGAATCGATCTTCTTCTTCTTCTTCTTCTTCTTCTTCTTCTTCTTCTTCTTCTTCTTCAGATTCGACTGCCTTTGAGCAATCAATATTTTCAGCCATTGTGAATGCTGTCATATGACGACCACTAAAACTGACGATTGTAAAGGTTGGTACTACACCATATACCCTGAATTAAAACGATAAACAGACAGGAGGCGGTTTAGCACGAGTTCTTAAGAGCCCAGTGCAACTTAAATTTAATAGCTTGCAAGATCAGAACAAGTTCTTTCGTAAGGGCAATCGGCCATCTTGTTCGAGGTAAATCTGTAAGATGAAGAATAAAAAGTGGTAATTTGAAAATGCTTCAACTTCATCAGAGCAGTCCCGCATTCAAAATGGCGATTGCTATTATTTTATTTCTCCATCTCACAGGAACAAAGAAGATCTTTCTCTTTATTTTCGATTGGCCAAGCAAGAAGATGATACTTTAGCTCTAAAGGGATTAAAACGATTAAAAATGGACTCAATTATGATTTTGTATTTTCTCGCTACATCCACGTAAGGAGGCACGGTAGAATAATGGATAGCGGTTTGGATTGAGGAATCGGAGTTCGAATTCCAGTCGAATCCATCACATTCACTTATGTGCTAATACCCTTGGGGAAAGGTGTGAATCCTCTTCTTCTCCCTCCAGCTATGGGTAAATAGGACAGACTGGGTTCTATAGCCTTGGATGGCAACTGGTCTAGGAGAAGGAAAACTCTGAATTCAAAACCTGCGGAGGGTCGTTTGGGGACATTGTGGCACGTAGTGCACCAGGTCTCTGTAATCGGCCCTTCAAAAAGTGTGCACGAAACCTTCACCACTATGATCAAATCTCATGTGCAATACATACGGGTTTGGAGACCGCTTGTGAATTCCAAATTCCCATGAAACTCCAATATTGGAGCCGGCTCAACCCACCCCGGGTGAATGCCGTTACAAAAACAAGGAAAGAGATCCACGTATCTCCCGGCAGGAAATGTCGCCAACAGAAAAATCATTAACAATTTGGATTCTACATATAATAATCCTACTTTATCAGTAAGGCTTGCATTAATTCCTGACAACTAAAAATCCCTTTCTTCTTGATTTTCAATGCATCCCTATAGTAAAATCATTGGCAATGCATTTACATTATACATATAATAGTCCTATTTTATCAGCAATGCTTAGATTCATTCCAGACCACTGACAATCCCTTTCTTCCTCATTTTCAATGCATTCCTATAGTAAGATCATTAGCAATGCATTTACATTATACATATAACAGCCTTATTCTATCAGTAATGGTTGCATTAATTCCTGACCACTGACAATCCTTTTCTTCCTCATTTTCAATGCATTCCTATAGTAAGATCATTAGCAATGCATTTACATTATACATATAACAGCCTTATTCTATCAGTAATGGTTGCATTCATTCCTGACCACTGACAATCCCTTTCTTCCTCATTTTCAATGCATTCCTATAGTAAAATCATTAGCAATGCATTTACATTATACATATAATAGCCCTATTCTGTTAGTAATGCTTGCATTCATTCCTGATCATAAGCTGACTTTCCATAAGTTTCTTTACAAGCACGGATCGGGAGCCCTTATGAAAAGGAATCATCTTAACCAAATTCTTGCTGTTGAAATTGTTGAAAAAATTGGCTGGGTGATGCTTTTGCCGTTTTCGTAGCCTTTAAGGGCTGTTAGCCACATGCTAAATCTTCCTCTTTTACTCGGCGTTTAGGACCGGAGAAACCGTCCTGTCATCATCAACCTCGAAAATGTAACCTTTAAATTGTGGCAGGTAGACACTCATAGCGTTTTATTATCGTTTCTGTAAGAAATAATTCTCATCAATATTATCGACCTCTTGATAGATTAAACTTTGGAATATAAAATGAAAGTGTAACGCGCATGCGCATTAATGAACGAACGAAAGACGAAGATAGAAGAAAGTTTTCAAACAAAGTATGTTAACATAAGACGAAGGAATTCTAACCTACTTGGCCTAAGAAGCCACGATGTTTCGCCTGCCCTCTGTGAGCCGCCATTCGCAATTTCTGTAAAGCGCATGCGGGGTTCTAGTGCTTTTAAAACTATCGTTTGCATGCGTTGTCAGAAAAAAAACTGAATAAAAGATGAGCCGCACAGCCAGAATGATCAACATAACTTGACCCCTGTGCTAAGTGCGACTATCAACGACACAAAGAACGATTTCAACTCTGTAATTTTTCAAAAAGAGTGTTGCGAATATTTACATACAAAATATATGAAAGTGTTTTAACTTAAAATGCCTAAAATCAAACTTCCGTGTTTGGACTAAAAGAGAATGGATATTGGATAGAATAGGGAAGTAGATCACGTGACAGCAGTCACCCGTTAACCGTGGTGTCAGTCGACCTTCACACCCCGAAATAAACAGATCATAAGGTTTTAAGGAATAATGATCTCAAAACAGAAGGACGCTCAAATGGAGAGAAGGGGTAAAAAGAAGCCAGAAAATGAAAGCCGCCGATTTAATAAGAGAAAAGAGGGAAAACGTATTCTGAGGTTTTAATAAATTCGACGGAAAAAGCAAATCTATACAAATCTTTTATTACAAGAGATTGCTATGAGTGTTCGCTTTATTAATCCTTTCTTCTTGTTAAGCTTCATAAAACTGTATCATATGGATGAAAAGTACACAGACACACAAATATATACATATGTGTGTCTGTGTGTGCATTAGACCTGATAACATCTGATGAGTGGACGGAGTAATTCCCGAAAGTCGGGATACTGAAGGTACCATCAATCAGCCAAGTGACAAATTTTTTGACTAGTTTTGCGTTCATACGTTATATTTTTATAGATATAATTGATTTAAGTAAATGCTCTGTATTTTTAATTAAAGAGTATTAATTACATTTACCGGCCTGAAGGAATTAATACTGTTTAATTAAAAAAAAAACATACAGAACATTTACTTAAATAAATACTCTAAAAATAACGTATAAACGTATTAAATTAATATATATTAAAATATTAAAATAATTGCTGACCATAATTCATTTCATAAAGTATATACAGTGTAACCCGGATATAATAGAGTTGTCGGGACCGGAGAAGAAGTCTCTTATATCCGGGTTTCTCTTATATCCGGGTTACACTGTATATATATATATATATATATATATATATATATATATATACAGAGAGAGAGGGGGGAGAGGCAGAGAGAGAGAGACACACACACAAAGAGAGACAGAGAGAGGGTGGAGAGTGTGACAGAAAGTGTGTGTGAGAGTTAATATAAATATAAAATATTTTATTTAGCTGATTGGTGTTAACTTCAGATTTCCGACTCGGGACTTTCGTAGAAGTGAACAATAAAGTCAACGACTATTTCAAGCAATCTTCAGGCTATATATATATATATATATATATATATATATATAGATAGATAGATAGATAGATAGATAGATAGATAGAGAGAGAGAGAGAGAGAGACAAACCTGTCATCTACGGACTCCCCATCAACGGACTTCGGATATAACGGAGAAAATCTGTAGAAAAATAAAAATTCTGCAGGAAAAAAAAATTCTCAAATCGTCAGCGATGTATTACAAAATTTGCGGAACGAGTCGTATTAGTTTTCAAAGTGACCGCTTGGTGGCAGTAGCGGGACTTTCAGTTATAAACAAAGACGGAAAATGCGATACATTAGCGCGTGTATGAGAAAGTACCTGTGAGAAATCTATTATTTTTGTTAATTTGATTAATATATCTATATTAAGTATATATTTATTTATGTCATATATACATGTTCATAGTATTTACATTATGATCATGACTGGTAGTTACTATAGTGGTTTTCTAACTCAAAAATAATCCTTTCTCATCTACGGACAATCGGTTTTAACGGACCCCCCCCATTAGTCTGTTGATGGGAGGTTTGTCTGTACACCGAAAGCAGTGTTAAACCTTTTTATCGGAGACTTATTTGCTGATATTTAATAGAATAAATGTTTTTTATTAACCCTTTGCCTGTCCAGTGAATTTTCGTGTGTACTATCCAAACGTTCATGGTGGTTTACAGATTTCTTTTTATTCATTCACATGAAATTTCCCATCTACAGACAATCGGCTTTAAAGGACCAGCCCCTCCCCCTATTAGTCCCCTGATGTTTGTCTGTTTACATATATATATATATATATATATATATATATATATATATATATATATATATCCGACTTGCAAATTTTGGGGATAACAGCTGAGACATTATTCTATTTATTGAACTATTTACTTCATGCCACATAGACTGGTAAACTCCTACAAAAAAAAAAAAAAAATTCTCAAATTACCATATTGATAAACAACGCACTCTCTTAAATTTCCCCAAAATATTCGACCTTAGAGTTGCGAATGCACGCTCCAAAAGTTTTTTATCCGTTAACAATAACATATTTCTAAAAAAACATATTTCGATTCGCATTTAATCTTTTGTCTCTGATACTAGCTGGATTTACTAGAAACAAAATAATTTCCATGTCTGAGGATGACTGAATGTACAGTTGAAAGTACTAACAGATTAAAAAAAGAATTTATATAGCTTGTAGTTATTAAAAACAAGGATTATAACATTCATTGGGTGGTTCGTAGGTTAAAGCAACTTTAAAATTTTGTTTTCAAAGAGTTTTCGCCATTTTATATCATTAACTTTACTAATCTACTTCTTGTATGAATGATTCATTGTAATATATATATATATATATATATATATATATATATATATATATATATATATATATATATATATATAGTAATTTCAATTAAAAGGTGCAAATATAATTTATAAATTCATGAATCATTCATACAAAAAACAAATATAGAGGTTAATGATTTAAATGGCGAGAATACATCGTCGCAAACAATATAAATAAGATACATCAACCCCGAACCTGTATATGAATGATATGATCTCCGTTTATAAATTCCAGTTGCATAAGGTCTTTTTAACTTTTTAATTTTTACATCTCTATTTTCGTTGCCTTCTTATTACCGAGAAGTAAAAACAAGAACAAAATCTACTTCCATACCTGATGATGTCTGTAGGAACAGACGAAAGCTTGTAAAAAATTAAAAAGACCTTATGCAACTGGAATTTATAAACGGGGATCATATCATTCATATACAGGTTCGGGGTTGATGTATCTTATTTATAAAGTTTGCGACGATGTATTCTCGCCATTTAAATAATTAAGCTCTATATTTGTTTTTTGTGTGAATGATTCATGAATTTATATATATATATATATATATATATATATATATATATATATATATATATATATGGTTTCCATAAAGGCTGTTTACAATTTAAAAAATTTATTACAAACGTATTTGATGGTTCACCCCATGGAGATGATCTTCAACCAACCACCATTTTCTAGTAAGATGGTGCAGCACTACATTGGCTACTGCATTTTTCTGTGTTCCTAAATCAAACATTTACAGACCGGCGAATTGGAAGGGATAGCCCAATTCCCTGGACACCTCATTCACCAGATATCACCCCCACCACCACCACCACTCTGCACTTCTTTCTATGAGATTATGTTAAAGATATTGTGTATTGTACAAAAGATACGGGACATCATTGATTTAAAGCAAAAGATACCTGATGCTGTTGCATCCATTGATGAGGTTATGCTACAGCAAACATGGCAACAAATCGAGTAACGTCTTCATGTTTTTCTTGCAACTAAATTAGTTTAAAAAATCTAATATATACTCCTCATTTTGTAACAATGTCCACGTATTTGTCTGTTCATTTGCTTTTGCAATGATTTTCTTAAATTTTAAAGAGACTTTATGGCCACCCATATATATATATATATATATATATATATATATATATATATATATATATATATATATATATATATAGAAAGAAAGAACAGTAAGATATATAATCCGGTGTTCTTATAGATATTTTTATTTTTACAAAATAGTGCTCAATGTAAATTTACAGAGCATTAATATTATAAATTAATTGATTTAAAATATGTTTTTTCCGCTACACAGTTCTAACCATGTTTCAAAAATGGAAGGTTCGAATTTAATTTTGTAATTAAATTAAAGACATTAGTTCCATTTCATCCTCAAGCGAATTTTGGAGTAACTTTTAAAATTACTGGGTTTTAAAGACACAGCTAAAATCTATATTCACGTTTCCAAGGTTACAGATAAATCTACTTCAACTGGACAAGGGGTGTCTGGGTGTTCATTATGTCTGTATTTTGGTGTATCCGTTATTAGTTACGTTTTGGTAGGGGGTAGGGATGTATTCTTCAATGAAATCTGACATCCGTTAAATGCATGTCGGCTGGAATTTTATAAAACGTGAATTATGATTTTAGTTGTCTTTAAAACCCAGTAATTTTAAAAGTTACTCTAAAATTCGCTTGAGGATGAAATGGAACTAATGTCTTTAATTTAATTACAAAATTAAATTCGAACCTTCCATTTTTGAAACATGGTTAGAACTGTGTAGCAGAAAAACCATATTTTAAATCAATTAATTTATAATATATATATATATATATATATATATATATATATATATATATGGCCTGTCTTACCATTGTGTAGGAGGTATTTCTGCCGCACCCTGTATTTCTAAATAAATTCCCGGTAAACAGTGTACAAACACACACACACATAGGCGTCATTTATTCAAACAGGTTTGGTTAAATAATTCAGTTATATCATGTTAATTAGTTTTCGTTATGATCAAAACAAGTTAAGACGCAAACTTGAAAGGCTCACAAACTAATCGACATATGTCTAAATTATTTAACCAAACCTGTTTGAATATATATATATATATATATATATATATATATATATATATATATATATATATATATATATATATATATATATATGCATTTTTATATATATTATTTATATATTATATATTTGTCGTACTTATTGGAAAGCGCTCAATATCAGTGATAAAGCTAACATAGTTAGTTGGATTGATGTGAGGGTGTGACCCTAAGTTTCTCGCTTTTGTGATCGTCAGACAAACTCTGAATTTGTCTGACGATCGCAAATAGCATGAAACTAGGGTCACAAACTCACATCAATCCAACTAGATAGATAGATAGATAGATAGATAGATAGATAGATAGATAGATAGATAGATAGATAGAAGTGGACATTGAGCTCAACATCCAACGGTGACAGTCGGTTTCATGCTAAACGCAATCCTCAGGCCTAATGATTGCGTCTAACATGAAATAGCCTGTCGCCTCTGTGTGTTGACTTCAATGTTCACTTTTATATTTACATACGCTCTCTCTGTGATATTGAGCCCTTTATCCCATAAATATAGCATACCTTAAAACTATATTTTATGATATATATATATATATATATATATATATATATATATATATATATATATATATATATATATACATACACACACACACACACACATATATATATATATATATATATATATAGTGAGAGAGAGAGAGAGAGAGAGAGAGAGAGAGAGAGGAGAGACATGAACAGACTGGGTTACATAGATAGATAGATAGAGATTTGAGGAGACCGAGAGAGAGAGATAGCGAATGACTGCGACTCTACATGTGATTATTTTCTCTCAGTAAGATGTCACTTCAAAGTCAGCCATTGTGCGATCCAAAAGGCTGATTTGGCGGGGGAGGAGGACAAGCTGAATTCTCCGAACAATAATAATGAATTCATTATTGATCAAACGTTGATGTTTTCTCTCACGCTCGCTCTCTATCTCTCTCTCTCTCTCTTACCTTCTCTCTCCCTCTTTCGCAATCTCTCTCTCAATCTCACCCACTATCTCATCTCTTCTCACCTTCTCTCTCTTTCACTCTCACCCACTATCTCACCTTCTCTCTCTCACTCACTCTTACCCCTCCCTCCATCTTTCTTAATCTCTCTCTCCCTCTCACCCACTAACTCACCCTTCTCTCACTCTGTCGTACCCTTTCCCTCCCTCAATCTTAATCTCTCATTCCCTCTCACCCACTATCTAAATTTCTCCCACCCTCTTTCTCCTATGACAAAGAAAAGCAGAAATGTTTGATAACATAACTGATAAATGAGATGAAGGAATTATTTGTCAGGCGACAACACAAAACACGTGCCCATAAAACGGTCGGGAATTGCTAATGGGATGTGGACTTTGAAAGTATCATAGATTCCCCTAGGAATTGTACATACATTCATTCACACACACACACACACACACACACACACACACACACACACATATATATAATACATAAAAGATTAATGGTCAGAGTTGAATCAGACTAGGAAACAGTAGTATAAAAAGTGCTCAATACACGTGTGAAAAAAATAAACTAAAGATAAAAAAAAATAACATATAGAGCTTTTAACTAAAAATAAGGAAGTTAGCTGAATTCGCTACCTTGGTTTCAACATTACTGTATCAGCAGGCGATTGAAAGGTTGAAACCAAGGTAGCGAAATCAACTGATCCCCTAATTATATATATATATATATATATAGCTAAGGTGGGGCGAGGGGGTGGATCGCCCTGGATGCCAGCACAGGTGTGGTGACACAATGTCACCCCCAACCAGGCTAAGGTGTCAAAAATAGTCTGAAAACAGTGGTGGAGACACAGGGTTACGCAGGTGGGCATATGACCCCCCAGAAATAATTTATGACCCCCCCCCCCAGTTTCGTCCCCACGTCAGAAATTTTCTAATAAATTGTCGAGAAATTTGTGAGTCGGAAAAATAGGAATGTTTTCAGCTTTCATGTGTTTCAGTTGCTACAATCTTAGTTACTAACAAGAGACATTGTTGTAACATTTTATCGGATGATATGGTGTTTTAACTCTGCATCATTAATAACAACAAAGCGAAATACGAAGCCAAAAGTGCAACAATTTCAGTCTTGCCCGTGTATCAATTCGCTGAGATACAATTTTCCATTGAATGAGCGATATACTTTTGAATATATCTACTAGTGTTGGGACGATTAATCGGAATCGGAATCGAGAATCGGAAAAATCGGAACTTTTTGGGGTATCGGAATCGGAAAAATTTGTGCCTATTTTCCGATTCCAAAAACGATTCTTTTAAATTTTTAACTTAATTTTCCATTATTGGAATTAATGATAAATATTTATTGTTTTTAAATTATCACTAAAACTAAAATCATAATAACATCAAAATACGATGTAAATTTATTTTACTTGTATAAAGAAAAACAAAAAAATAAACTTTGCATAAATTCTCTAGGTAACCTTTAAAAGAATGCACTTGATTTACAATGTTCCGAAAAATGCTTAAAAATTAAATAAACATTTTTGTCAAGAAAAATACTTTCAAACATCATTGATAATTAAATGGTACCCAGACAATGATGCAACGGAAAATTGGACACCGGAAAATTAGCAACGGAAAATTACGTCAACCACGAGCCAGTCGAGACTGTCAGATCTGGCTGCGCTGTCCATTGAAAACGAGCTTACAAGACAAACAGATTTTGACGATGTCATTGACCAGTTTGCCACAATGAAAACAAGAAAACATTCATTCTAAGACCATAGTATTGAATGTCACTCTTTTGTATATTGCTGTGTTTTGTATTTAGTTGTTCTGAAAGTGAACAGTTGCATTTTAAAAATCTTTTGATTTGAACTGATTATTTTGTGATATCGGATTTTGTCTTGGATCATACATGTAAACAGTAACCGGTACGGTCAGTAGAGGTAGATCATGTATGAAAATTTAGCTACAGCTAACCATTCAGCATAGTGTGAATCGGGGTCATTGGGGTGACATTTGAGCGGACCGCCCCTGGTGACGTTTACTCTAGCTACGCCACTGCCTTCGGTGTCTTGATTTGCAAATAAACAAGCCAATACCAAAAGAAAAAAAAGGTATATAAGAACCAAGAACATGTACGTTAGCCGAAAATAATCGTTCAGCATGCAAGTCCAAGGACCAAAGAAAAAAACCCCGATACGAGTACGCAAAATAACTAAAGCGCTCAATACAATAAGTAGAAAAGAGCTATATATATATATATATATATATTAATTAAATTATTAAGAAGGAGTAAAACCTTAAAGTTCCATGCCTATAATTATTTCCTCAGAAAATATATTTTTCCAGGTTCATCAGGTCACATCTCTAGTTAGAAAAGAATTATGGTTCTTTTATTTTTAGTACAAGTTTTTTCAGGGATAGTTTTAGATTGATAGAAGGTAACAGAGGGGTTGGGAGGGGGACGACCATAAAATGTTCTAAATTAGAAATGGAAGGTAGGGATAGGGTTGTGTTTAAATCCACCTTTAATAATTTACGTAGGTTCAAGTGTACTCAGTCAAGAGGCCAGATAATTTGACCTCTTAAATAAGTTTTTAGACAGGAAAAGGAAAGAAGAACAAAAGAAGACAAATTGTAAAACAGAGGAAGGGGGAAATGAGGAAGAACAAAAGAGAAAGAAAGAATTAAGCAAGGGAGGGGGGAGAAGAAAGAAAGAGTTAAATATATATATATATATATATATATATATATATATATATATATATGTAAGCAAATATATGGATATAGATCCGACAGTATGAAGAAAAATATACGGAAAAAAAAAAAAAAAAAAAAAACAAACAAAAATCCTTATATGCAATTATGCTGTTTTAATGTTAATATAATGTCAACGTCGGACGTTTCGGTCTAATAAACCATAAATTTTAGGAATACGTTTTCACTGCGTCGCCCACGTGACGACAACGTGACCATGTTTAAACGGAACTCTGATCTTATAAAACTTTCAGTTATCTGTTTGGATAAGTCTTGTTCTTATGTCCATCGTCTTTGTCATGTTGAATTGATAATGTTAATTATATTTTATGAATATGTCCTGAAGATGGTTTATTAGACCGAAACGTCTGACTTTGACATTATATTAAACATTAAAACAGCATAATTGCATATACGGATTTTTGTTTGTTTTTTTGTTTTGTCCGTATATTTTTCTTCATATATATATATATATCGACGGGATATATTTATATATATATATATATATATATATATATATATATATATATATATATATATATATAGGCCTGACGATTGCGCTTAGCATGAAACGGCCTGTCGCTTCTGAGTGTTAACTTCAATGTTCACTTTTATATTTATATTTACATATGCTCTACCTCTAATAGTTATCACTTTATCCCATAAATATAGCACAACTTAAAACTATATTTCTTCATATATATATATATATATATATATATATATATATATATATATATATATATATATATATATATATTTAAGTACGAAGAACTTGGTAAACCGTATGAGTAATTCCAAGGAGGATGAAATCCTGAGAGCTCAATGTGAATCCAGAGCTAATATTTAATGAAAAACAGACCATTTTAAAGTACCATTACAATAATTTATTTCACCAAAATCCTTTTAAAGGACTACGGATCATCAGGTAACACTTCCAACATCGAAATGACAGGAAAAATGAGATTAAAAATTGATGGGTAGTGTAATATTTGTAATTTAACAGGGGGGTGAGGGTTGTAGTTAAAGAGACAAGGTAGAGTATAGGAAGGGGTTAATTTCATATCTCTCTTAAGCGTGCGTTATATTGGGGTAGGAGGAGTGACCGGACCGTGACCTATTTAGATGGTTAACTTAACGGAAATGATATATAGAGATAGGAGGGTAGTGGGGTGAAAGGGAAGGAAAAATGGAAAAGAGAGAGGAGACAGAAGACAGTAATACAGATATATACAATTGAGTGTTACGACAAGGAGAGAGGGGGAGAGGGAAGTAAATCGAAAGCGGCTGTAATTGTGTTATAACAAATTTATGTAAAAGATAGATTTCAATGTTTGATATATATATATATATATATATATATATATATATATATATATATACACACACACACACACACACACACACACAAGGTAAGTAAAAATTATCTGCACTTTCGGCATAACATCTCTTTAGAGCAGTAATCCGATTTCTCTGGTCGGAAGGTGTGTCAGGAGCAGAAATTGATCGGAAGCATTTAACCGGATACGGCACAGAAGTGTGTATGAGAAGTTTCAAATTGACCGGACAAGCAGGACGGCTGTCAACCTCTAACCACTGACGAGAAGATTTAGCACGCTCGAGAAATGGTAATGACGAACCGGCGAGTTGTCATCGATGACGTAGCATGTTCTCTGCACATTCGGATCATGACTCTTTGTTTGTCTTTGATGCACACCGCTAGCGGAGTGGCCATGTTTACACTGTAACTGGCGCGATCAAATTCAAACTTCCATCACGTGACCACAATAGTATCAACCTCCGCCTGTCTTTTCTACAAATACATTCACGGTTACTGCTCTGACGAGCTACTTTCTTGAAGGTGAAGACAACTTTTTTACATTCTTTGTCCGACCTTTATTTCCTTTCGGATTAGGCGGGCAAAGTTGTTGTCCGGTTGGAGGATAGAGAGAGCCTTTATTAAGGATTTTCTCTTACAATTTTCTAACCAGGAGCTACTTTCTCTAGTTCCCAGACTGCATGAATTTAAGCGTGCTACTAGGCTGGCATCACGCCCCCTCCCTTTCATTGTCGAAACTGTTAAATGTGGCTGTCTCTTCTACTCCAATAGCTTCATGTCTCACACCTCCCGTCTGTGGAATTCCCTTCATATTACTTCTTTCCCTGTAATCTCCAACTATTCAAATGTAATGTCAATCGACATCTCCAGATGCCTTGATCAATTCCCTGTTCTTCTCTTCATTCTTTCCGCTATCACTCCTCTTTACCTTCGCTCCCATTCTGTAACCCCTTGCGTGCCTTGCTTGGAGTGAAATGCTTAAAAAACTATGAAGCGAGTGAATGTGTATGTATCATAAATGATGGCTGTCGACTCGTAAAAACGGTGGCGCTTCAGACTTTTTCTTCTCCTAAACAGGTTGACAACTGTGGCTAGAGAGGTTGGTTAATAAAAGAAAGGACAAACGAAAGAGTACCAATATAATCAGTACGATAAACATTTATTAAATATTAATTATTAACTATATGACAGAAATAAAGCACGGAGATAAACGTTTTAAATTCGGAATTTTCGGACATGCATGCGTTCTTCATCAACGGACAGAGGAATAAACAGATAAATGGGAATTACTCACTGACAGATATTTTTGTAGATGGTCTATTTTTCAGTGGACGTCGTATCATTATCAAAAACCAAATCTCTGTCTGGTACCACGATGTTTTCGAAACATTTTATGAAAATAAAATAAAATTCAAATTTTTATCGGTATAAGTGTTCTGGTCTATTATTACTAGTGTATGTCGTGGGGATATGAGATTGTAAACATCAATGAAGAGAGTTGTAGACTGTGGAGGGAGAAAGATGTCTCTCTTGTAGCAAGTTTTCGTAAAAATTGGCAGATCACGTGGTCGACTATTGAAAGACGTAACTATGATGAAAATATGCTTTTATTAAAAGGAATAAAGAGAAAGGGAAAGAAAGAAACACACACTCACACACACACACACACACACACACACACACACACACACGCATATATATATATATATATATATATATATATATATATATATATATATATATACCGGATATAACAGCAAAATTGTACAATTGTTAGATTAAGCTTTGAACTGATGTAATGATTAAATATATCTTACTGAAATTCTCCGATGTTTTTATAACACTATTGAACTCTACTTTGAACAATAAGAATGTATTTAGCTCTAAGTTGAAATGATGATCCCTCTTGCTGTTGTGAGCTCCTGATCCAGTTTTCCTCTCTATTGTTCACTATTTTTTAAACTTATTCATCATTCTCTTGATTGTTCTTGAATGAACTTTGAAGATGGAAGCCAGAGTATGAATGTCTGTACCATTACTGAAGGCCTGAATTATCTATTTCCTTTTACCACTGATCATTTGGGAAGACAGTGGATCTGATACAAAACGATTATAATCTGTTCTCTTTCTAGCTGAATAACTCAAAGGGTCTTTCAGTGATTCTTACGACAAATGGTGTCAAGATGGCTAAACGTCTTATCTGAAAACCTGGAAAAAAGAAACTCAATTAGTGTAGAGTTTTTTTAGATATTAAACATTTTGTGGAATGGACGACTCTCCCATGCTGTTACAGGATTTGGACAATTTTGCTGTTACATCCGGTACATTAAGGGGTCATTCTATCAATGCTACTGTTGATATGTATCTCAGTACTAACTGTAGTAGAGCTGACTTATTAAGCAGATTCCCCCACCAGGCTTTTCTGGCAAGGAGGATGACTAGAAACCCTTCAAAATATCAAAACAAGACCTGTCATATCTAATAGGACAGGCAAGGGCTATAGAAATGCTTGCGTTGTGCCCAGCCGTGTGATAAAGTCATTGGGAGTGCTGGATCCCTTAACCTTCGTTAAGGCATCCAACTAGGAGAAGGAAGATACATCCGATGATGTTGACTCTTTTTAAAGGGGGGAATACAAGTTTGTTTTTGCTTTGTTTTTTTAAGCATTCACCCCAAGCAAGGCGGGAGTGTCACTATTACGCAAGGGGTTACAGATAGTGAACGTAAGAGAAAAGACCGGAGGGGATTGAGGAAAGGATAAAAACAAGAACGGGATCAAGGCATCAGAAGATGTCGATTGATATTACATTATTTTGTTTAAGATTAGTTGTCCCGGAAGCAAGTAAGGGGAAGGGAGTTCCATTGTCGGGAAGTGCGAGAGAAGAAGCTGTTGGAGTAGAAGAGGCGGGTAAATTTAACTGTTATCTATCTATATCAGCCTCTTCATTATCTATCTATCTATCTATCTTAGAGTGTTCATTATTTATCTATCTTTTCTTTTTCTTTCTTTTTTCTTTCTTTTATAGCCTATTCAGATCTATCTATTATTCAAATCTATCTCTTCGTAATCTATATATCTTTTTTCTTTCTTTCATTCTTAGTCTAGTCAGGTCCATTTATCTATCTATCTGTCTTTTCATATCTATCTATCTCTCTATCTATCTCAATCTGTTCATATCTATCTATCTATCTATCTATCTATCTATCTCTCTCTCTATCTATCTCAATCTGTTCATATCTATCTATCTCTCTATCTATCTCAATCTGTTCATATCTATCTATCTATCTATCTATCTATCTATCTATCTCTCTATCTATCTCAATCTGTTCATATCTATCTATCTCTCTATCTATCTCAATCTGTTCATATCTATCTATCTATCTCTCTATCTATCTCAATCTGTTCATATCTATCTATCTATCTATCTATCTATCTATCTCTCTATCTATCTCAATCTGTTCATATCTATCTATCTCTCTATCTATCTCAATCTGTTCATATCTATCTATCTATCTATCTATCTATCTATCTCAGTCTCTTCATATCTATCTATTTATCTCACTTGTATCATCTGTCTCTTTATACCTATCTATCGACAGAAGCAAGATTGATTACAAGATTTAAATTTTATCGGCAAAAATATCTGACATACATTTAACTTAAATTTTTAAAACCTTGACAAAAACGCTTTCCCAAAGTTTAAAAAACGAACCATTTGTAGCAGATTCTAGTTCGCTGAGAAACATTTCGTCCAACCAAATCGGATCAAACTTTTGGGACTCTTGAGAAAAAATAAACTTATAAACAAATCATTTCCATTATTTAGAGTTGGACTAATTATTTTTTCACTTTTTGCCTTATTTACATTCGAACTATTGTCCACATCTTTGTTGTTTTTATCACATCGTTTCGTCTGTTGCTCTCTACGGCCTTCACCAGGTATATATCGATCCAAGTAAGCTACAGGGAAACTTGCTTGATGGATTAAAGCGTTATCTATCTATCTATCTATCTATCTATCTATCTATCTATCTATCTATCTATTAAATTCAAACCCCTGGATGTGAATCAACTCATGGCGCAAATATGTCAAAATGCCCAGGCGTGCGGTAAGCGCATTGGAAATGTTGGGCCCTTTCACCATCGTTGACTGCATCCAATGGCGTTGACTGGTTCTTTGTGCTGGGTAGACGCTTTTCTTGGTCAGAAATTGGAATTGTCCTAGTGCAACGCCTTTCTAAGATAAGATTCATGTGCAGACATTGCTTGATAACGTAAATTATAAATTAATCTTGCAATTTTGTATTGTCTTGCGATAGTCTTATTCGACAACAAGATGGCAGCCATCATATATATATATATATATATATATATATATATATATATATATATATATATATATGTATGTAAGCAAATGTATGGATATAGATCTGACAGTATGAAAAAAAATATACGGAAAAAACAACCAAAAATCCTAATATGCAATTATGATGTTTTAATCTTAATATAATGCCAACGTCGGACGTTTCGGTCTATAGACCATCTTCAGGACATATTCATAAAACATAATTAACATTAGACTATATTTAATTCAACATGAAAAGACAACTCATTTTTCATTCAAAATACTATATTTTAGGAATACGTCTTCACAACATCGCCCACGTGACGTCGACGTGATCATATTGAAACGGAACGCTGATCTTGAAAAATTTCAGTTAATTAAATTAAAACAGCATAATTGCATATTAGGATTTTTGGTTGTTTTTTCCGTATATTTTTCTCCATATATATATATATATATATATACATATATATATATGAAGAAATATACTCTTAAGGTGTGCTATATTTATGGGATAAAGTGCTCAATATCAGAGATAGAGTCTGTGTAAATATAAAAGTAAACATTGAAGTCAACTCTTAGATGTGACAGGCTGTTTCATTCTAGAATGAAACAGCCTGTCAGTGGTCTGACGATTGCGTCTAGCATGAAACAGCCTGTCGCCTCTAAGTGTTGACTTCAATGTTTACTTACTTACATATATATATATATATATATATATATATATATATATATATATATATATGAATAAAATAAATAGGAAAGCATCACTTAGTTTTTCCCTACGCGATTCATCATTTGACTTTATCAAAGCAAATGATGATAAACAAAGGCGAAATGTTGTATAGTTACTCGAAATTCAAAAATTTTAAAAGACGCTCCTGTGTAAGCCTCTGTTAGGATATTAGTACCTTTTTTTCTTTTTTGACTAAGTGTGTATTTTTGTTTTCCATGTCGACATAGTTAACCCCCAAACTGGAATCAAAACACTATGACAGTGTAAAAAATAAGTCTTTTATGAAAGTGTAAAAAATACATCTTTTATGAAAGTGTAAAAAGTGAGTCTTTTTTGAAAGTGCAAAAAATAAGTCTTTTATGAATGTGTAAAAAATAAGTCTTTTATGAAAGTGTAAAATAGGTTTTTATAGTAAAAATACCAGCAATACATTTTTGAGAAAATATATATGTATATATATTACCAGCAATACATTTTCGAAAAAAAGAATATTGCTCGTAATACATTTTTTGAAAAAAAAATTACCAACAGTACATTTAATTCTCGACAAAAACCCATTTTACAAAAATACGACAGCGAAATCTGATCTACAAAATGATTTCTTACAAAGAATACAAATTTTATTCATATGAACCTATCCTAAAAATCTTGTAGGCATTAAATAACTCATTTAAGTTGATATGCCGTAAAACAAAACAAATCAAACCAGACTGGTAAAAATTGTTCTTCATGATGATTAAAGAATAGCAGTTTTGTTTTGGGGCGTTAAAATTTACAAGCCATTTCTTGCTCTAGTTAATAACTGATTGGTATTTTTCTCTAGACCAGCTGTTAGTCTTACTTAATATTAAGACAGCAATAAATATGTGTTTCATTAGCATAAATACCTCGTTGGGAACTGATTACATCATGGACATCTTTAATGAAGATAAAAAACAGTGTAAGGTCTAAGGATAGAGCCGTGAGTAGCCACCGCATTAATAAGAAATGAAAGAAGCAAAGCCGTTTAAAATGAGCTTCATGTTGCCTTAAGATAGTCTTTTTTTATATTTTCTAAGCTATTTTTGTGCATTTTCACTTGTGTTTTTGAGCTCCCATATATATTTGAACAGGGTTGTACTGTTCGAATTTCTCTTTGTGAACTGGCAGATCTCTATTATCACTAATAACAAAAGTGATGGGAAGTAAAAGAAAAAGCTCTAAATTAAATCGGCTAGATATAAAAACAAAAATTTAAAAAAT
>OZ010611.1:71357316-71432316 GCA_963932145.1 Acanthosepion lycidas | reverse complement strand
TAACCTTTCGCGTCACTTGACAGGTGACGAAAGACATTTTCATGACGTTTAGATAACTTACGGGAGGATAATTATTTCTACGGATGGAAGGAAGTGAAATTATTTAGATTTAACTGAACAAATTATTTACCTCGTTTTGTTTTAGGAAACTTTCAGCGCTCTAATTTTTTAATTTTTCTTTTTTTTTTTTTTTTTTGTACTTAGCTTTCATCTTTACGGAAAATATATTATAAAGAAATTAAAAAATAAGACTGTTAAGAGTGAGATTAAATTTCATAAGAAAGGTATCTAATTAATTTATAGGTCCCTTTCTTATGAAATTTTATCAGAAGTGTACATAAAATACTATAATTTTATGTACATTTATTACATTTTACTGTGTTATTTGTATTTCCATTCATTTTATTATTAATTTTGATATTTCATTTATGGAAAAATGTCATAACTGAGATTAATATAAAAATAAGATCATATAAATTAAAGTTTAGCAGCAGTTAAATTTCATAAGATGATACTGATACTTATAGGTACCCTTCTCAGTTGAAATTGAAAAATCAAATTAACTTCTCCATACGTGTTTCGCAAAAGTAAAGGCATTAACAGCGGAGAACAATGCTGAACTCAAATAATGCAAATTAATTGTATTCTGGTTGGTCTTCCGTACTTTATAATTACCGCCCGATTATAAACACAAAATTACATTTCTTAATTACTGCGGATCTTCTGATTAGTCAAAATGATACAATTTACAAAGCGCTAAAAAATGATCTATCTCATAAGGTCACTTAGAAAAACCGATGTGGCTTTTAACTAATTTTATAATATCTTTTAACAACTTAATGTAAAAATCTATTATAATTAAAGAAATAACAAATAATTGTATTAAAAATTCAATTTTCATTGAAAAAATTTTTTGCTCTGAGAAAATATTGTCCATATTCATAAAAACAACTAAAAACAACTAAAAGCATTTGAAATTAAATAATATATTTGTTTTATTGAGTTTTGTATGTTACAATTCAGAGCTGATTTTCAGGTACTGCGGATCCAATTAAAAAAAAAAACAAAAAAAAAAAAAACATGATTTGTATTCTTCAAAGCCTTGTGCTTTTAACTATTGTAATCACTAAAACCGATGTGATCGAATTTCTAAAGTTTTTCATAAAATTAGTTATGGGGGTGTTAAAAACTATAAAAAAATATTTCTGCCATGACTTTAATAAAAAAAAAAAAACCTATTTATAATAATTTCGATCATCTGTGAATAGTTTCTGAAATTTTCATTAACATCCGACAATTTTTATTTTTGCAAGATTTTCCAAATTAATGTGTGTAATACAAAAAAAAAAAACGTGCTAAAAATTGTCTAAGTTATTTTACTAGTTCCGATTGGTACAAAGAGAAACAAAGTTTTTAATCAAAATTTAGAATGTTCTAAAAAGAAGGAAAAATTTTTTAAAATAATTTTAAAAATCTTTGCTCTTTCCTCTTCATAATAACATAAGCATTTAGACGATAAAATTTTGTTTTCATAAAGTTGGCGTCTTCTTCATCAGACTATGCTCTTTTTTTTAGCGATTAGAGGTACCTAGTTTTACACTACCATGAATTGGAACGATCTTATTGAATCTATTGCTAGGTCTGCTACTAAGAAAATTGGTTTAAATGGCACTCTAAATTTGTTCATGTCAATATCATTTATAAGTCTACCATTCGTCCATGGTATTTCTGCTATGTATTTAAATATTCTTCATAAAATCCAAAGAAGAATCTGCAATGTTATTGGTCCTGTTCTGACATCTAAGCTTCACTCAATTTCCCACCAGCTAAGACATGGCTTCCCTGTTCCTTTTCTATAAATATTTTCATAGTAGTTGTACTGTTCAGCTTTCTTCTTTTGTACCTTGACTTTAAGTATTTAAACGCAGTATTAGATTCGTAGTCTCGTCATATTTACTGATGGAATGGTAGATTTTACCGTAAGTTCTATGCTAAGAGTTTCTTTTCTCGCACTTCTCGCTTGTGGAACTTTCTTCTAGCTTCTTGCTTTCAAGTCTACTTTAATCTTCAAAAATTTAAATGCAATATCAATCGTAATCTTCTGTCTTCTTAATTCTAATTCTTTTATTGTCCTTTCTCCTTAATAGTAGTTTTTCTCATATTCTCTAACACTCAGTAACCCCTTGCAACCTAGTGGCTTTATTGCCTTTGATCTTCAAAAATTTAAATGCAATGTCAATCGTAACTTCTCTCTTCTTAATTCTAATTCTTTTATTGTCCTCTCACCTTAATAGTAGTTTTTCTCATATTCTCTAACACTCAGTAACCCCTTGCGTCCTAGTGGCTTTATTGCCTTTGATCTTCAAAAATTTAAACGCAATATCAATTGTTATATTATGTTTTCTTAATTCTAATTCTTTTATTGTCCTTTCTCCTTAATAGTAGTTTTTCTCATATTCTCTAACACTCAGTAACTCCTTGCGTCCTAGTGGCTTTATTGCCTTTGATCTTCAAAAATTTAAATACAGTGTCAATCGTTATCGTCTGTCTTGTTAATTCCTGTTCTCTCTCATTAATAATGTTTTTCCTTTTTTTTATATTCTGCCCTACTCCCTCCAGCCTTGTACCAAGAGAATTGTATTCTGGTAAATAAACAAACTTTTTTGGAAGGCCCGCAAAAGTGCAGAAATTGAAACAACAGAAAGGCCAAATGATAAATCGAAAAAACATTGAGAGAAAAAAAAGAATTAATCAAGGCATAAATGCTAATTGTTCCCGTCTTAGAAATTTACACATAAATACGCGTCTCTATTTTCATTATTCGTATTATTGTCCTTAAAGCCCATAAAAATGACTGACAATGAGCAGAATATAAATTGAACGATTTTCTATTGTCAAGCAGTCACAAACATTTTCCTAAACTAGAGCATAACTTATTTTGAATGCTACAAACACGCCTAACGAATTTTTCACGGGAGGAGAAGCCGTTAACGGAATAGCCCCATAACAACAACGACTGTTGCTGATTGGTGAATTAATTTAAAGTTAATCAGATGGAGGGCGAATAATGGATGAAGATTGTAGACAAGAAACCGGATGTTACTCTTCCGTTGCTAAGTAACCAATTCTCAAACAGAAGTACACATGGACGCTTAAGACTTTCTTTCTTTCTTTCTTTCTCGTTATCCTGTCACAACTTTTGTCTTCTCTCTCAGATAGTCATTTTCAATGGTGATATTTTCTCTACAGATGCAACAGAACAGTGAAAACTTGTATTTTTTTACATAAAAAAATGAACGGTGGTTTGAAGAAGAGAAGCTATCGAAAACTTCCGGTTTACCGGGTTGAATTTGGACAATAATTTAATGTCCACTAGACAGTCGCATAATGAATACATTCAGATACTAACTACAGAGTGAGATAGATAGATAGATAGATAGATAGATAGATAGATAGATAGATAGATAGATAGATAGATAATGTATAAACTAAGATAGATAGATAGATAGATAGATAGATAGATAGATAGATAGATAGATAGATATAAAAAGGTACGAAGATAGATAGATAGATAGATAGATAGATAGACAGATAATGAATACACTAAGATAGATAGATAGATAGATAGATAGATAGATAGATTATCTATCTATCTATCTATCTATCTATCTATCTATCTATCTATCTTCGTTTAGTTTAGTTTAGATAGATAGATAGATAGATAGATAGATAGATAGATAGATAGATAGATAGATAGATATAAAAAGACACGAAGATAGACAGAAACAGATCCTTGAAAAACTGAGACAGCTACCAGAGTATTGAAAGAAATACTCTTTTCTCAATACAAAAGGATACAATCATACATTCTATATTGATACAATCCCGATACATTTGTTGCTGACATATTTTCCGCAAACGTCAATGATATCTTGTCTATGTTCCGGTTTATGATGGCATGAAAAAATAACTCACCGTCCTCCACCCACTGAGCTTACTTTTCTATTTACTATAGATCTGTCATTTAATTGGTTAATCAAGACATACCCACAAGTCTGTTTTTAATTCTGTTCCTATCCCCCACCTCATTTTAACTTTCGGGAAAGAAGTAACACTTTGTTTTTAAATTTTCTTAAAAATCATTTAATCACCAGTTACTTACCATCGCCTGAAGGAGTACAATCAAAGTATTGAAACATGAAAGATTTTGTGTTGTGATTTCAATATGTTTTTATTGTAATCTTTTATAATAAAAATAATAATAATAATATAATATATTGTTCTACTTCACATTGATCACGTTTTTTAAAATTAAATGCTAAGAACAGTGGAATTTTACTTCATCTGTTCTTTCCTTATATATATATATATATATATATATATATATATATATATATATATATATATATATATATATATATATTGAAACACTTTTATGTATATATCTTTGCACATGTAAATTATATTTTAATAATATGTTTGAATTCGTTTAATAACACTTTCAAATCTGAATATTTGTTGGTGTGTATATGTGTGTCTTTATTAATGTATGTGTGTATGATCGTTTATATGTATCTTTCATTGTATGTATATGTTGTCTGCTTTTTTGTGAGGGTTAAGGGTCGTGGACATCGATTTCCTGTTTCGTTCGTGTTTTTGCGTATTTATATATCTAAATATGTCTATGTGTTTTATAATCTGATTGTGTATGAACTTTATTTTACAAGATTTCACCCTCCCTTGACCGTATCATCACTTTAAATGTATCTAAGCTGTAACGAAGCTTAGCACAACATTAGATTTTAACTTTTATTCTAACTGAATTTTTGGCCTTTCAATTAAAACAAAATGAATAACAAAACATACGTATTTTCCTTAGTTATTTTAAACTTAATACAGATTAAATTTAAAATTTAAAAGTGGTAATTTTTAATTTTCCATTTTACAGTAAAATTTAATATTAATTAGTTAGAATGATTTCTATTTTAGTCTAACCTTAACATTAGGACATTAATAATTATAGCCAAGGTTCGTTGTCAAGTTTATTTCATATACTTGTATTTTGATTGGTCATTCCAGCGTTTCCCCTAGCGAAGGATGTTTGATTGATTTGAACCTTTTAAAACCCTTTATTCTACATTCAACACCATCACGTGATATAACACCAGAAATGTTGAAACAAAATGGATATTTTTGTTGCGATTCAATAACATGTTTATGTTATAATTTTCGAATAAATAATTGTATATATATATATATATATATATATATATATATATATATATATATATATATATATGAAGAATATCTTGGTAGCAAAGTCAACTACAGTGGAACTTTAGATGAGGAAATCATGCATCGGATTGCTAAGGCTACCAGTGCTTTCGACAAACTTCGCCTTCGCTTGTGGAATGAGCGGGGTATTCGACTGGATATGAAAATTCGGGTTTACAGAGCTGTTGTACTTGCCATTCTTTTGTATGGCACAGAGTCGTGGACTTCATACAGGTACCATATACGCCAGATGGATGTTTTCCATAAAAGCTGTCTGCGTGTAATCTGTGGAGTTAAGCTTCAAGATAGGACATCTAACGTAGACCTGTTTAACAGGTGTAATATTGGAGGGATCGAGACTTTTATCATACAGACTCAGTTACGGTGGACTGGTCATGTCTTGAGAATATCTGATGACAGGATACCCAAGATCCTAATGTACAGCCAGTTAGATCAGGGCTACAGGAATGTAGGACGCCCATGGCTAAGATACAAAGACAAGCTGAAAAGCAACTTGTCAGCAGTCAATATACCACATAACACCCTTGAGGGCTTAGCCTTGGAGCGGGTAGGATGGAGATCAACGTGTTTTAGTGGACTCAGCAATTTCCAATCTGCTTGTCTGAATCATCTTCAAGAAGCGAGAGCAAGATCTAAAAGGTCAGCCAATCTAACAGTGATCTTATCTCACAATCTTCACACTTGTTCCATATGTGGCCTCCTTTGTAAATCACTATCGGGTCTTAAATGCCACTTAAGATTATCGCACAAAATTTCATAACTGAATCAATAAACTGTCAGATTTTCATACGTCGAAACCGACGCGAGATTCCATTATATATGAAGAAATATAGTTTTAAGGTGTGATATATGGAATAAAGTGCCCAATATCAGGGATAGAGCGTATGTTAATATAAATATAAGAGACTCAGAGGCGACAGGCTGTTTCATGGTCGACGCAATCGTCAGGCCGCTCTTTTTCTTTTCTTTCTTTTTTTTTTGAGTGTAGTGTTATTGTTCAGTTCCTGGTTTAAAAAGAAATAGGGTTTCCATTTTATTCATTTTATGGAGATTTCTGCTTTTTCAATTAATTTTAGGTTATATGGGGATAGAGATGGGATGGGTATGTTTTTTAGGGAGTAGTCGAGGCTAAATTTTCCAATGTCCATAACGTGTTATAAATGTAGCGAAAGTGCTCTCTCTCTCTTTCTCTCTCTCTCTCTCTCTCTCTCTCTCTATGTATATATATATATATATATATATATATATATATATATATATATATATATATGTATGTGTGTTTGTGTGTGTGTATAATATATATAATATATATTTATTATTTATATATACATATATATATGTATGTACATATATTAATAATACACGCACACACACGCACGCACACACACACACACACACACACACACACACACACACACACACACACACACACACACATATATATATATATATATATATATATATATATATATATATATATATATAATTCCGGTAAACTGTGGCCGACCACAACTAAAAGTTTCATGCGTTTTCATTCAATCACCAGATACTCGGCAAAAGAGGCTCCTTTGCAGACCTTGTACATCAGTTCTCTGTATTCGGTTCTTCCGAAATGTTTGGGATGTTCCTAATACGGCGATCTCTTGGGCAATTTGTATGTTGATGTTACCTGGGACACTCTTAGTAAAATTTTAAAACCCAGATCTCCTTTTACTATTGATTCAGTCTCAGTCTTCATTCCCCACATCCTGTTCATCTCGATCTTCAGTGAAGATCTTTGTATTTGGACAATTTCTCGATAATTTTCATGGAGGTGTTTTTCTCAAATGGAACTGTTATGTCAATAAGTATACCCTTCCTGAATTTCTTGTCTTTTATGATAATATCAGGTCTGTTGTCGTTTATTTCCCTGTCAGTTTGAATTGGCATGTCCCAGAGGATAGTTACATCTTTATTTTGGGTAATTGTGGTTATACCATCTCTCAGTGGTTTCGATTTTGTGCTTCTTGCATATCTTCCAGTGCACATATGTCGCTACCTTGTTATGTCTGTGGGTATATTCATTTTTTGCCAGTTCTGGTCATCCTAATATGGTCGACAGTTTCATCATATTTTCCGCAGATCCTGCATTTCGGGTTAGTTCCATCCTTGATTACGTGACAGTGATAGGATCTGTTTTCGAGGTCCTGAGCTGCAATAATTAGGCCTTCTGTTTCAGTTTTCAACCCAGTGCTCCTCAGTCACTGATGTGTTTTCTCATGGCCCACATCTGCTTCTTTCGTTCTTTTTAGGTATTTGTCGTGTCCTCCAAGTTTTTTTTACTTTTTTGTAATTTCATTTAGCCAAGTTGAATTGCTTTCTGTTTTACTCGTTTAGCGCAGATGGTATTCACTTCGTTTTTTGTTTGTAGGATTTCAGGTATATTAACAATACAGCTTCTTTGTTGATGGAGAGCGTTTGATGTTTTATTATTTGCAGGAGAAGGTGATTGGATTTTGTGAGGTATGCATCCAATCCGATTGTTCTAGTTTTTAGAGTTGGATTAGATATCTACCTCGTAAAGATCTTGGTACGTACAGCCTATCAACATCTGATTTCGAGTGGCGCATCCTCATTGGAGTAAGCAATTTTCTGGTCTTGACGTCCAATCTTTTAATGCCATTCAACTTCCATTATTATTATTATTATCATTATTATTATTATCATTATTATTATTAACAGTATTGTCTCACCTCAACAGCATCTAGGGACTAAATAGTAGGGTAGCATATCGTAGAAAACAGTCGAGGAGGATATCGACTCTGAATTCAAAACCCGTGGAGATGGTAATGGGAAACCACTCCCCTCCAAGAAATCCTGGTAATTACAGATAGTAAAAAGGGAGTTATGGGGAGAGGGAGAAAAAGAGAGAGAAAGAGAGAGAAAAAAGAAAGAAAGAAAGAAAGAAAGAGAGAGAGAGAGAAAGAGAGAGAGAGCGAAAAGAAAGAGAAAGAGAGAGAAAGTATGAAAGAGTGAAAGAAAGAGAGAGAGAGAGCCATGATCACTTACGCTTAATTTTCTATATCCGTCTATTTATCTCTCTCTCCCTCCTTCACTATCCCTCTCTATCTCTCACTCCCTATCCCTCTCTCTCCCACCTCTCCCACGCTCCATTTATCTCCCCGGCTTTTCCTCCCCACCCTTACCCCTTTCCTTCTCTCTCCACTATTTTCATAAAAGAAGCTTAATTTCAGTTGATATTTAACGCTCTCGCTTCTTGGATGCAATCCATCTTGCGGAGGACAAGAGCCACCCAAGATCTCGTGACTGACCGCGGTATAATTGGGTCATTCAGACAGCGAGCACATGTTCAAATGCTGTAAAAGAATGCAAGAAATCGGGAGGGAATTGAAAACATTCACGAAAAAAAAAAATGTTCTCATTCAAGAAAAATAAGCAGATAAGAAAAAAATGCATATGTCATATAGGTTGGGTTTTCACACACATTTAATCTGTGCGCGTGTGTGTTGTTGGGGAGGGTGGAGTTTCTCTTTGCAAACAAAAATAAAATTTATTAAATGGGCGAATCGAAGAGTTTGGTACACACATGATTTTTGACCGTCAGAAGTGCAACAGACGTTCTGGGATTTCTGAAGAATTCAGGTCATTAATTCCTGAAAGAATTGCTATAATTATTTCAAAGTTTTAGTTTCCACTTTTGAAATAGTCTTTCCTGAGAATAACTGGGATTTCCGTTTCTGTTTCATAAAAACTCACACGCACACACAACACACAACACACACACATACACACACACACACACACACACACACATATATATATATAAGTATATATAGAATATATATATTAGGTTGGTGCAAAAATAATGACGTAATAATGACGTTTTTTGACGTATTTTTAACGTCAAAAAACGACATTATTACGTCATTATTTTTGCACCAACCTAATATATATATATATATATATATATATATATATATATATATATATATATGTATATATATATAAATATTCATACACGTTTCATTAAATAATATAGACAAGTGTTGTCTATTTATTTTATGTAATATGTTATATGCGCGTGTTTATCGTTGCTTAGAAATCATCTATGTAAACATTGACAGACTATCATCACTGTCGTGTCCGTATATTGTTTAATATGTTGTAATTGACATCTTTGATAATGGCTTATGTAAGCCGAAAGCTTAGATTGTATTAAAAAAAAATATGGATCAATATTGAAAATTTCTTTCTTCGTTCAACGATAATGTTATTAAATTTATCAGATGTTACGAAAAAATTTTACATAAAATAAATAGTCCATATTATTTAATGAAACGTGTATGAATGAAAAGATGCTGCCTAACTACACACAATATAGAAATGTATATATACAGAAAGATATAGAGAGATAGATAGAAAGATGAATATAGAAATATAGACATATATATATATATATATATATATATATATATATATATATATATATATATATATATATATGTATGTGTGTGTGTGTGTGTGTGTCTGTGTGTGTGTGTGAAAATATATAGAAAATAGGAAAGAACTCGATAGGTAAATAATCCAAAGTTCTTTGGTATTTCAGTGCTCGATACAAAAATAGAGCCTAAATATAATTATTTATTTAAAAATGGAATCATATTTTATATTATATATATATATATATATATATATATATATATATATATATATATATATATATGTATGAATGGTCAGAGTAGAAGCAGACCAGGAAACAGTAGTATTAAAAGTGCTCAATACACGTGAGAAAAAATATAAGTAAAAGTAAAAATAACATGTAGAGCTTTTAACTTTAAAAATCAGGTAGTTTTGTCTTTCAATCTTCATGAGTTTCTTATGTTTTTGAAAGATAATTATGTAGCGTTCTTTGTGTTCATTCTTTTAATAAAACGTTAAAGTGGTCATTTTAAAAGTATCGCCCGAAGAGACCGTCAGGTCGAAACCATCGTCGCGTATTTTAATTGACCTCCTGATTTTTAAATATATATATATATATATAATTACAGACGATCCTTAAAAATCCATTCGGTTATAATTTATTTCATGAATATACAAAAGGATTAAGGAAACTTCGATCGGAACAGATGAATATATTTTGATTTTTAAGATAAAATTTACTTTTGTCTTTATATATATTTTCTTCGTTGACTGGGATCAAAGTGAAGTATGTGTTCGTATCAGCTTAATCTGATTCTCTCTCTCTCTCTCTTTCTTTCTTTCTTTTTTCTCACTGAAAAGAAGTAGTCTTTTCCTCTCTTTCCACACAATCAAAATAGAATAGTCCATTATTTGTGATATTGACAGGGTGTAATGGTCGTGCGAAATAGCGATTGTATTTTCTTGCTGCACCATGGTGACAGGATGTAACACAAGGTCAGTTTAATGTGTGGAGCCCGAGCGTGTATACCCGGGGGCTTGGTCCAGCTCCGCAACTGTCGTTTGCGCGCTCACATCAATATTACTATCGATCCTCCCCACCTCTTTAGTGAAATGAGGGGAGGTACTGCTGAGGGCAACTGTTTCCCGAGACCGTGAACCCCCTCCCCACACCGCAATAATACTTTCAGTAAAGCTTTGTACGAAACTAGAGACACAACTTAGAGATGTAACGCAGTTTATCCGCCCGACGGTAGATACTAGATATTCATCCCAACCAAAAGGCCGAGAAGAGGTGGTAAACGCGATAAAAGCGGCATTTTTTACACGCGCATTACCGAACGACGGAAACCGCGTAAAGCAATCGGCAAAAATCGAGTTACCATAAATAACATTATTTTAAAATTATTATTCAGCGAAATGTTCGCAAGACGGGGATTTGGCTAGTAATTATTATACATATATATATATATATATATATATATATATAAGTGAACTTTGAAGTCAACACTCAGAGTTGACAGGCTGTTTCATGCTGGACGCAATCGTCAGACATGACGGTTTGCGTCCAGCATAAAAACAGCTTGTCGCCTCTGAGTGTTGACCTCAATGTTTACTTTTATATTTATATTTACATACGCTCTAACTTTGATATTGAGCACTTTATCCCATAAATATAGCACACCTTAAAACTATATTTCTTCATATATATATACACACATAAATATATTGAATATTTTAGGCACATTTTCAAATACTGTCTTTGGCAAAAGATATTTTTTTTAATATGTGTTGTTTTGGGTTTTTTTCTTTTTTCGCATAATGCGTTCTAGTATTTTGTGTCTTTCCTAGCAGTGAGCACTGTGTAGTATTTTGACATTGTCTCCTAATATTTGTTTTATCATAATAGTTGTATTTTACTTATTTGCGATGTTATAATCGATAGATGCATAAGGCTAATTGTAATTTACTTTAATTTCTTTGTCGACGACATTAATGGGGAATTTATTATCGATCAATATTTTACTTTGCTTAATTCTTTATTAAATAATGCGTTCAAAGAAGACATTATTTTTGCTTGGTTTATCAGTTTTTTATAACAGCTGTTTTATAACTGACTATTTCTGCAATTGCGATGAATTTTTGCTTGTAAATGTTTTATACAACGAATTAGTAAAATTGAAACGATCTGCAACAAATGTTTTATATACTGCATATGGTTGCAAAAGTAACAAAGAAATGAGCACAACGTATTGCCGATATGGCGGAAATAAAAAGAGGCAATACATGTCAAGATGAAATTCACACTATTACAGCAGAATCCGTCATATCCGGAATCCGTCATAACCGGAATCCCGCATATTCGGAATCCCGCATATTCGGAATCTCTCATATCCGGAATCCCGCATATTCGGACATGATTTTGATGTGTATATTTTTAACTATTTGGCTGATATGTAAATGAATTGAAATGTCTGTTATTCAGGATATTTACTTTGAATAATTGCTTATGATTATTTCACCCTAATGGCTTGTATTTGTTCAAAAGATGATGGGAACAAGGGGAAAGGATGACAACGAGCCACATTTGCAACAAGATAGCGACGAGATGCATGATTGTAATGAAACTTGGACTGAAATTGAAAAAGCTATTGAAAAGGTTGTCAGTTTTATGGAAAGAAAGCCAGCATTCAGCTATGACGATTGCAATAACGCACGCAAAGATAAAAAGTGTCTTTCGTTTAAAAAATGTCAAGAACAAAAACGAAATGCGCAAAAAGTTGAGAATTAGAAGAAAAAGAATCATCATGCAACAGCGATTAAAAAATCCTCCTTACATTATTTGTTTTGCATACGTGGCATAATTAATTTAATGAATTTTCATTAACATTACATAATTTATTTCTTTTTCCTTAAAATCAATTCCGTTATATTTCACTCACCATTAGCTTATTTTGTTTACTATAAAACATTGAAAATAAATGTTATACTTGATTTCAGTTCTTTTATTTTAATCTAAATATAACCACAGACTTCGTAACCAATTCCTCATATCCGGAAGGCCTTCTGGCTCCGGCTATCAGGGATTCTACTGTATTAATGTATTGGGTCAAAAGTAGGATGTCTCCTGTCGACATGGAGGTGACACTTGTAGGGAAAGTGATCATATGTCAAAGGAGTGAAATTGCAACCATTAGCGTCTATTAATATGTCAAATTTTATTATCAAGCTCATTGATGTAGTTCAGCGCAGCCTTTTACTTGAATGTTTGTTTTTATTTATTTCCTGTATAGTTTTCATATGTGCCATAAATATGTCATCAAACAGAAGTTATAGGTTTGGTGAAATTATTGAATATTAAATTTGGTTTTATGTGAGTCATTAGGAAATTTGATAAAGTAAGATCGAGGGGTGAACCCATAGCCATGCTATCAAACTGTGTACAAATATTGACGTAATGATCATAAAAAAATGGTATTTGTTTTGTGTAGGAGAGAAATTTACGCTGAATTGTTTGTTTGATATTAGAAGGTGAGAATAAAGAATACTTTTATTGCCATATCTACAGCTGCTTTGACGAGAGTATTTGTAAAAAGACATATATTTGAATAATTGTCTCTGATAAAATTTTTGGAATATTTTGAATTTTTATGTTTATTTTGAAGGTCTTAAAAGGAAATATTTGATATTTTGTTAATGGACAATATAATTAGATACAGAAATTTACATTTATTAAAAAATATTGAAATATAAAAGATGTATGTATTTACTATGGAAAGATAAATAAAATTTTCAGGTTAAAATACTAATAATTATGATATGTTTGGAAAATTTCAAGAGGCAATTTCTCAGTAGTGCCAATGGAATGAAGAACACAAGAATACCATATGGCAAACCACTCTAAATAGGTTTTTCATATAAAAAATCCTATATAAATAATTAATTAATAATAAATTAATATTAATTAATAAACATTAATTCATAGCATTTTTATTCTATCTTCTTATATGTACCTATATTTTAATTAAAAAATATGCAAATTAAAAATCAATTGTGAATGAGACTAAAACTTGAGGTACAAATTGCATAATTTCCTATAAGTTATTATATTCGATTAATAAAGATTCTGCAGAAGAAAAGTGCATCTGAAAGGAAATACCATTAATGGTAAAATTGTGTTTTATTTCAGAGCCAACCGTGATGGTAGTTTGCTTTTAATAAAATGTTCTCAGCTTTGTTTTCTCTTGAAATATTTTATTACTGCAATTACATCAGATATGTTCGATCTTGAAGTTACTTGACTTAGATTCAGATGTACTGATCACTTGCTTTTTATATACAGTAATTTTTCTGCTATAGTTAAAGTGCTTTTGTAATGTACAATGGAGTAATGGATAGCGGCTCGGATTGAGGAATCGGAGAACTGAGTTCGAATTCCAGTCGAATCCATTACATTCACTTATGTGCTAATACTCTTAGGAAAGGTAATCCTCTTCTTCTCCCCGGCCAGGTATGTATAAATAGCAGGACAGACCAGATTCTATAGCCTTGGATGGCATCTGGTCTAACGCAGAAAGTAATGGCAACCTATTGCGGGAAAAAAAAATCTGCCTCGTCAGTCATGTATCGAAAGATACATGATCGCCTACGTGTGCATCACGCATGGCAAATAACTGGCTGACTGATTCAGATTTATATTTTGATAAATAAGTATATTGAAGCTCAATTATTAAAAGTTGCATAAAATATATATTCTACAACCAGGATTGACAATGATTTATTTATTTTTGATTCTCTATTTGTTTTGCCCTCTATGTATGTTCAATATTTCCTTGGGGATTTAAGAGCAAGAGTTACTTCTGTTTTATTATTATTATTATTATTATTATTATTATTATTATTATTATTGTTTCCTTTGATTTCTGATGTGTACTCATTTCTTTCCGGGTCCCACCCAGGGACCTAAGGTCAGAAATGGCATCATGATATTTTCCATTGACAAAAAAAAAAGAAAAGATTTTACATAGATAAAGCCCTTCGTAAAGTGTTGGGCTGTACTTGTCAGAACAATTTTTTGTATTTCTTTGAGGCATGGACTTCCAGGAATCCCTTCAATTAGTCTACTGCAATCTTTTCCAACCAGTCCTAGGGCTCCAACTACAACAGGTATTGTTGATGTTCCCATGTGCCACATTTTTGAGATTTCGATTTCAAGGTCCTTATATTTTGACAGCTTTTTGAATATCTCCAAAGATACATAGCAGTCGGCAGAGACTGCCATATCAATAAGAAGGCACTTTTTTGTTTGCGGTCCCTAATAACAATGACTGGGCGGTTGGCTTTGATTGTTCTGTCTGTGTGTATTATATAGTCCCATAGAATTATAACAGGTTATATCTCCGTAACCGGGTCTGGGTGGTGTTCATACCAGTTTCTTTCAGTTTCCTTCCCGTAGAAGTTGCAGATTTTCCAGTGCAGATATTGGCCCACGGGCAATCTGACACAAGATGATCAATTGTTTCTGGATATTTATCACATAATCTGCATTTTGGGCTAACAATATTTTAGTATATGTGTTTGATAATTCCTAGTTAACAAGCATTGGTCCTAGGCAGGAAGTTTCAAACCTTTCAGTTATTATTATTATTATTATTATTATTATTATTATTATTATTATTATTATTATTATTATTATTATTCTGGCTGAACAATGAATGTAAAAGTGAATCCATTCGATGTGAATACAGAACTGAATACAGATTTTTAACATACGGCTCAGATTGAGGAATCGGAGAACCGAGTTCGAATTCCAGTCGAAACCATTATATTCACTTACGTGCTACTAACCTTAGGAAAGGTATAAATCCTCTTCTTCTCCCTTCAGCTATGGGTAAATAGCAAGACAAACCGGGTTCTATAGCCTTGGATGACAACTGGTCTACCGCAGAAAGAAATGGCAACCTACTGCGGGAAAACTCTGCCTATGCAGTCAAATATCGAAAGATACATGATCGCCTAAGCGTGTATCACGCATGGCACATGACTTATTGAAATTCACTTACGTGCTAATACCCTTGGGAAAGGTATGAATCCTCTTCTTCTCACCCTAGCTATGAGAAAATAGCAGGACAGACAGGGTTCTGTAGACTTGGATGACAACTGGTCTACCACTGAAAGAAATCGCAACCTAATGTGGGAAAAAATCTGCCTCGTCAGTCATGTATCGAAATATACATGGTCGCCTAAGCGTGTATCACGGACGGAACATAACTGACTGAATGCGTTTTCGATTATTGTGTACCGTTGAATGTATCCATTAGCCGCTCTAATCCAAGGATTATAGTTAATTTTTTTTTAAGTATCGGAGGTTCAGAGTAAAGTTTCCAAGAAGTCATATAAAGGGAGATAAATCTGTCGTAACGGTGAGTCAGACATGTTTTTAAGTTTTTATAGCAACAGGAAATGTGATTTTTATGTTCAGATTGATATAAAAAATAACATTAGAAATGTAAAAGGATCTATACCTATGTTTTAAAGATTAGGCAAAAGCGTTTTGTAGGGTACGTTCAGAAGAGTTCTGGGTAAGCTTGATATATATATATATTAAACATTTCGCTCCAAGCAAGGCAATATACCCACTAAGACACAAGGAGGTACTGAGTGTGAAAGAAAAAGAGAAACCTTATTAAGGAGCAAGGCCAATAAAAGAACATGAATTAGGAATATAACGAGTGATATTACATTTAAATGTTTGAAGACCAAAGTTGGCTGGAAAGCAAGAAGTCAGGACCGAGTTTCACAGGCGAGAAGTGTGAGAAAATAAACTGTTAGCAAAAAAATTACATTTACATCTAGCCATTTCAAATGTAAAACGATGAGATCTTTTTACTGATCAATTACTTTGTATAAATTCCTAAAGTCTCGGTAACGTAGCGACGAGCTCATCGGAACAATTGCCGTGAAAGTATTTATAGAAAAGGCACAGAGCGGTAACCTTACAATGAGCCGACAGATCAGGACTAATAATATTGCTGATTCTTCTTTGGATCTTATCAAGGAGCTCAAGATAAATAGCAGGTGCACTGGACTATGTGTGGCAGCAATATTCTAAGCATGGATGAATAGTAGACTAATAGATATGCAAGATAAATTCTGGAGAGAAAAATTGTCTCGAACGACACGGTGAGCCAATTATTTTAGCAGCTGACCTAGCAATGGATTCAATATAGTCTTTCCATTTCATGTCAGCTGAGAATGTTAGCCGCTGTTGCTGGTATCTTATCAATACAAGACTGACCAAATGGTAACAAGTTTGCCAGCAGATATTCCAAATTAAACTACTGACCATATACATGATTGCCTAAGCATGCATCACGCATGGCGTATAACTGACTGGCTGAAGAGGAAAGAGTAATCATAAGGACAGTAGATAGCGATTGACACTGCATTTAAATTCTTGTAGATTAAAGTTGATTAGAAAATATGGAGCTTGAAGGGCATTCCATAAGTGAGAAAAGAAACTGTTAGCATAGAATTTTGCAGCTACATCTCGCCAACTCAACTGCAAATTGATGAGATCTTGATGCCAGTCTAGTACTGCACCTAAATTCATAAAAGTCTAGGTACCATAGCGAAGAGCTTATTTGAACAATTATCTTAAAAGCATTTATAGAAAAGACACAGGGAGGCAACTTTATGGTGGTGAGAAAATGACAAAAACCAAGCCGCCAGATCAGGACCAATAATATTGCAGATTCTTCTTTAGATTTTATCAAGGAGCTCAAGATAAATAACAGGGGCACCAAACCATATGTGGCAGCAATATTCTAAGAATGGATGAATGGTAGACTAATAGATATGCAAGATAAATTCTCGAGAGAAAAGTTGTCTTGCACGATACAGTGAACCAACTTTCTTCGCAGCAAAGCAATGGATTCAATATAATCTTTCCAGTTTATGTCAGCGGAGAACAGGCATAATGAGTTACTCCGCTGGAGGTTAGCATCATCCATGCTGGTGGAAAGCAGAGAGGGGTCTCTCAATGATTAATAGAAACTAGTTTCTTTTTGTTTTGTTTTTTTAAGATTTTAAAATTAACAAGCCATTCCTTGCACCAGTTTACATAATATTTCAGGTAACGTTTGAAATCAGCTTCCAATTTGACCTGGGGAAGGATATTAGAATAATCTAGAAGCTATGCCAGAAGCAAACTGCATGCATGCAGATAGAAAAGGCATTCAGTATACAGGGTGTCCTCGACTTATGTCGGAGATCTGTTCCCACGGCGTGACGTAACCTGATTTTTGACGTAGGTCGGAACTCACCAGCATAAGCACCCACGAGTCTGCCTTACGCTTGGGAGACGTAATGAAGGGCAAAAAGTTCCCCCAAAAAACGACACAAACGAGAGATAGCGAATGAAGCAGAAATCCAATATGGCGTCCAGCCGGTGAAGAAACAACGCCGTCTTCACCATATAGCACCACGTGACGACGTATTATATTATAGGAGATGGCACCGTAACCACGAAACGCCGTACGTCGGGTCCGACGTAACCCGAGGAACTTCTGTATATACACAAAAAGAATGGACTGTAAAACTAGGATGTTTTCTCATCGGACTTATTCAGCAGTTACAGTAAGATGATTTTGAAGAGGAGTAGAAGTTGATCTGTTGTTTCCGGTTCCTTCTAAAGCCGTTTCATTCTCTTTTACTCACAGTAAATCTTTGCGTCTCACTGGTATTATTATCTTGTTTGGGGTGAATTGATTATTAAATAAAAATTAAAATTCCTACGAGTATTCTTTATTGGCGGCCACAATCTTAACAACATATGGTATGCAGTTGGCACAGTGTTGATAGCAAACACAGAAAAGGAAGTACAATAACTTCTACGGAAGGTCGTAAATGAAATCTTGAGGAAATGACTCAAAAACAGTTGTAAGAAGACATTATGTATGGTTCCCAGAAAAATAAATAAAAACATGCGAATTACAAATTCTAAAATTTAACAAGTGCATTGGGAATAGCGAAAGATGACTTCCAAAAGCTAAGCAAAGTATTAACAAAAAAATTTCATTAGAAAAGAGTCCTAATCAGTTATATAATATCGGTCCTACCATAAGGCAATGAATGCTAGACCATCACATCACAGATGAAGAAGTAACACAAAGCAACAGGTTCTACAGAAGGATGATGAGAATATGATGAATTGAAGATGTGAGCAACGATGAATTTTTATGATAAATGGAAACAAAAAGGAAATTTACACTTAACACCAGAAAGCGATAATTGAAATTCCTAGGGCACCTAATGAGAAAAGTGGGTTTGAAAAATGTGACATCCACAGCAAATATTGCTGACAAAAGAGTCAAAGGAAAGCAGCGTATAAACAAATTATCGAGCTTGTATCAGGAAATTGTGGAGAGCCTTGTTTGCCCACGTCCTGAGGAGACACAGCACGTAACAGAAGAAGATAATAGCAAAACCATAAGACTCCGAGTTGCTAAAAAATCATTAAAAATTGCTAAAATCAGCAACATTTTTAAATTTCCAGCTAAGTTTATTCTTAACAAAGTTAACATGTAACTAAGTAACTTAACATGGAATCGGTGAACAATTCGTTGGGGTATTTATTTAAAGTCGTTTTTTTGTTTTGTTTTGTTTTTGGTTTTACGACATTTCAGACTCAGTAGGTTATTCAATGCCGACAAGATATTTAGGATAGGTTCGTATGAATAGAATATGTATTCTTTGTAAAAAAAAAATCTGTTTGCAGATTAGGTTTCATTGGCGTATTTTTGTAAAGACGGTTTTTGCCGAGAGTCAAATGTCTTGCTGGTAATTGTTTTTTCAAAACCTCCTGATCAGAAGCCTTGCTGCTGGATGTAGTTTATCGTCATACCCAGGACGCTCTAAAGTTGTTGAGTGAAAAATAAAAGCTCAGTTCGTGTGTTTCCTCAAAACCGATATTTCCTTTAAATCAAGATTTCACTACATATATACATACATACATATATATTAAAAATTAATTGATTTAAAATATTGTTTTTCCGCGGAAAAACCATATTTTAAATCAATTAATTTATAATATTAATGCTCTGTAAATTTACATTGAGCACTATTTTGTAAAAATAAAAATCTCTATAAGAACACCGGATTATATATACTGTTCTTTCTTTATATATATATATATATATATATATATATATATATATATATATATATATATATATATATATATATATATATTATTTTATATACGCAGCAATTAGTGGAACGCGATCACTATCAGTGATAGAGCCAACGTATTCAGTTGTATGGATATGTTTATGATCCTGGGTTTCACGCTTTTGCAAAAGCGTGAAACCCAGGGTCACGAACTCATATCCATACAACTGAATATATATATATATATATATATATATATATATATATATATATATATATATATATATATGTGTGTGTGTGTGTGTGTGTGTGTGTGTGTGGTGGGAGGTGCGTTTAATTAACAGACATTTCCGTTTTATGTAGAAAGGTGCGTTCCTTGTGTCAGAAAAGACATATGACACAAAAGATTGCAGTGAGAGTCGTTTTTAATTAGGTTTGCGTAAAAAGAAAGTTTCTGGCTCTACCGAGAAATACATGGGACATTCATGATAAATGTGTCAATGAGAAAGAAAGAAAGAAAGAAAGAAAGAAAGAAAGAAAGACAGACAAATAATGGAAAGAAGGAAAGGCCTCGAGAAAGGAAAAAAAAAGAAGAGAAACAAAAAGTAGAAACAATAAGATGAAGCCCTAAAAGAGAAAAAGGGAAGGAAAAAATCAAAGACGAAAAAAAAAGAAAGCAAAAGAAAAAATGGAAAGGAAAGAAAGGAAGAAGGAAAAAAGAAATGATTTGAAAGTACGCCATAAAAGAAACAAACAAGGAAGATGTAAAGAAAAAAACAAACACGGAACATGTAAAGAAAGAAACAAAGAAACAAACAAACAAATGAAGAAATGAGAAAAGAGAAGATTATAAGAAAGAAGGAAAGACAAGGAAACAAAGAAAAAAAAAGAAAAAAGACCAAATGAAAGAAAGAAAGAATGAAAATAAAAAAAGAGAGATCAAAAGAAAAGAAAAGAAAAAAAGAAGCGTTGTCAGGCGACTATTTTTCAAATGAAAAAGGGTGTGTTATGTAGTGAAATCATTACCAGTTGGGATGACATTTAATATGAAGATTGCTGACCGTCGATTTATTGTATGGCGCCCTAGCCATACCTCGCATTGAGATTTTCTAAGTTCAGATAAATCTCGCAAAAGGCATAACTCTTGAATAGTCAGTGTGGCTAGAATTCAGCATAATAATAATAGGCTGCAAATTCAGCTCGTTAACCAATACCCAACGGCCAGACTTTAACCAATTGGAACAAAGAGATCATCCGGACAACGACAGATTTTGATAAATTGGGTTTAAAATTAGTTTCTTTTTATATGCAGAATTGTCGTTATTGATTTTTCTAACTACAATATTTAATGTCATATAAAACCCGCATTATTATTTTTATGATTACAAAATATTTCCTGCTCTTTGGTCTTGAGAGATTAGATCGGCTAACGTTTACTCAGATGCCATAGACAATCGTTTTAACTATGCTTCAATCCATAATACTGGAATATTAAATATAAATAACAAGGGGATTTATAAACAATGTTGATCTTCAGTTTGTTCTTAATGTGTCGGCCTACTTTTCTTGTTAAACGAGACACTTTGCAACGAAGTGGTCGGCCCTGTTTTACTCAGGTGAATTGGGATGCGTAACTGTACTAGTCCATGGCCTACATAAAACTCTTATACATGGCTACAAGACATCGCTTGAGTAATGCGACAGCCACACACCAGTCAACGGCATCGACCTGCCGGCTAAACAGTGTGAGCGTAGTTTCCCGACCCGAGCGGTGAAGGGGAACGCTTCTCCCAACAAATCTGTCCTGGCCATCGGCTAGTCGTCAGCCTGTGCATAGGAGCTGCGCTTTAGTAGTCAACGGTGGAGGAACTTCTGAGAGGAGGGATGGGGTAACGTCCATATATATATATATATATATATATATATATATATATATATATATATATATATATATGTATGTATCTATATATATATATATATATGTATGTATATATATATATATATATATATATATATATATATGTATGTATATATATATATATATATATATGTATATATATATATATATATATCTTAAGCGTATATATATATTAAGCATATATATATATATATATATATATATATATATATATATATATATATATATATCTTAAGCGTATATATATATATATTAATTAAATATATATATATATGTATATATATATATATATATATATGTGTGTATGTGTGGACGTTTCTCTCGGGGTTGGTACTAGAGGGTCATGACTGCTTGGATGAGTATCATCACCGGAATAAGGAGTAGATGCAATATATTGAGTCAAATTAGCTCTTCGTCAACGAGGCCCGTTGGTCCAGTGGCATGACGCTTGCGTTGTATCGTAACAGTCCGGTTTCAATTCTCGGTAGTGGATGCGCACTGCTGAAGAGTCCGAAATAGGACGAAACGGCCGTCCAGTGTTTTCTGCATTCTGTTGAGGTTTCTTATTCTAGACTCAATGAATTATTATGTGATATATATATATATATATATATATATATATATATATATATATATATATATATATATATATATATATATATATATATATATATATGCAAAAGCTCTTCTATGAATTGAACACCGGCGTGTTTATTCAAAAATAAATACGTCAAAATTCAGCGTCCTTTCTGTCGTGAGTTGATAACTTCGGGGAAAATCTCCGACTGATGCCAAATCAGTCGGGTTTCGGTCCTGGCTTGAGGCAATCGGATGTCTAACCACACTAATGAGTCGTAATACAGCGAAACAGTCTGTCTGTGGATGATTATATATATATATAGAAGTGAACATTTGCCTCTAAGTGTTGATTTCAATGCACTCTTTTATATTTATATTTACATACGCTCTATCTCTGATATTGAGCATTTATCCCATTAATATAGCACACCTTAAAACTATATTTCTTTATATATATATATATATATATATATATATATATATATATAATAAAATCGGACTATATGTATAAGATTTATCATATATATATATATATATATAATATATATATATATATATATATATATATATATATATATATATATATATATATATATATATATATATATATATATATATATATATATATATATAAGAGTTTTATGAGTGCGCAAGGATAGAGCGTATGTAAATATAAAAGTGGATACTAAGGTCAACAGCCTATTTCATGCGTGAACGCAATCTTCAGGCCACGTGCGTTGACACAACTATTTGTAATGTTCTGTAAATGAACAAATTAACAAACGATGAATGCAAACATCAACACAAGTAGATGTAATAATTATAATCACTAATAAATAAGAAAAAGGTCAATAAACAAAACTTGACAAACACAGTTTGGTATATATATATATTTAATAATTATAATGTTTTGGATCATTGATGCAAATTATGGAGTTTTTGATGAACACTGTGTCACTGCAAAGAAAGTGACCATTTCATCCAGATGGAAAATTCAATAAATATGAATAATAAAGGCAATATTTTAAGGAAGAGTATTCAAAATGCGTTTCTTTTAAATGTTGACTTGTTTGTGTCATGAGTCAGACCAGGAAACAAGTGGCCACCCGACACGCCATTGTGACTGCATATAAAACACTTGACTTTCTTTAACTCACAATTGAAATAAAGATGTTCGTTCTCATCTCTTCCTGGGCGTGGGAATATGAAGGAAAACAAAGTGGGTGACTGTCACAGCTTCCTCATCGTAAGTAACGGTTACTAACCATGATGATTGGTCACTGTATCACTCCCATGTCTTATATCTAGCTAACTAGCTATCTACCTGTCTCTTCACTATCTATCTATCCTAGTCTCTTCATTATCTATCTATTTATCTCAATCTATCCATATTTATCTATCTATATCAATCGGACTATTCTTATCTATCAATCTATCTTACTCTGTGCATTATCTATCTATCTATCTATCTATCTATCTATCTATCTATCTATCTATCTATCTATCTATCTATCTATCAGTCTTAGCCTGTTTATATCTATCTGTCCGGCTATTTAGCACAATCTTTTCATACCTATCTCCGTATCTATCTATTTTACTCTGTTCATCTTAGTCTGTTCATATCTATCTATCTATGTTAGTCTGTCCATATCTCCCCCTCTCTCTTTCCCTCTGTCTGTCTGTCTGTCTCTCTCTCTCTCTCTCTCTCTCTCTCTCTCTCTCTCTCTCTATCTATCTATCTATCCGTCATATTTTAATGATACAACGAGGGTGTCTATTGAACGAGCGAATGTCCACTCTCACTTTTGCTGAAGAAACCTGTATTTATTTCAATAAAACAAAGTAGTCTAACTAACCACAAGACAATCCAGGACTTTTTGCCCCCCCGCTTTCAACGCCATGCACAAAACAGTGGTCAGTCGAACGCCGCCTCCGCCTTCACTAGTAGCCGTTGCCACCGCCACCGCTGCTGCTGCTGCTTGAATATCCTGCATTCCTTACAGGCCATTCGGTTTGGACTATATACGATTGTGTTCACTCAGTGTCGATTGCAGCGTTGTCAACTGTCTTTCTTTTAATATTAGGAGGGGGTCTGCTTCTATACACACATAATCATAAACCCGGAAGACCTGACAAGAGTGAGAGATACCAGTTCTCCTTTTCTCTCTCTTTTTATCTCACTCTTTTTATAGATTTTAATTACTTTTTTCGAGTTGTGGAGAACCTTTTGCAATTGAGTCACTAACTTACCTTGGATATAGCAGCAGTCGTTTTACACATGGGGGTTGGACTTACGAAGCGTAAGTCGCTAACAATTACTGATTCAGCCATATCAAGGTAAGTTGTACCTTTTTTACTGTAACACAATTCTCTGTGTGTGTGTGTACTATTTATTGTAAGGAACGTACGAAAAATATTTCCATTTGATTACCGATGTCTACTTACCTGTTTAGTTTATAGCAAATACATTATTTTAAATTAAAATAATATTCTCTCTCTCTTTCTCTCTCTCTCTTTCTAAGTTAAACGTATATCCAGAAATAGGGTAAATGTTTTTTTAATTTCGGTTGTCCGGCAATATATATTTAGTTTTATAAATATACCAAAACTAAAGAAAGAAAGGTAAAGTTCAAAAAAACAAACAACAATACACACACACCTGATGATATCCGTTTGTGTGTGTGTGTGTGTGTGTTACACACTGCAGAGTCTGTGCGCATATCAAGAACATTATTAAATTGAAGGTTCTGTCTTGAGGAAAATCCGAGTTTATTAACGTGGAGAATATGATCGAAATTCAATTAAAATAATTCAATTTAGCGTATCTTATAACGATACAGACCTTTTATGTACGAAACAAAATGTGAAATCAATTCAGTGGTTGTTTTCACCGGATTGATTTACACTCTAAATTTTTAAAAAATGTCCATAGCAGACAGAAAAAATGATCATCCATAAAGGGACGTCATTGTGGACAAGAAATTGTTTATAAAATTACTAGTTAGAAAAAGAAATTATTATTTTAATAAAAAAAATATAAGATATGAAAGTTTTCGATTAAAAAACTCATTCACCGAGCTGGTCCGTCATTTCTGAGAAGGAGATATTTGATATGTTTTATTTACTTACCTTCTGAATTAGACAAGAAGTGACAATAAATAAAAAGAAAATATATGGAGTGGGGGGGTAGTGGGACTCCTTTTTTTTCTTTCTATCTTTCTTTATTTTCCATTTATACACATGATTATTTAATGGAACGCGCAAGTGCACGAAACGAACGTCCGACCAGCTTGAGGTTTAATGTACACAATAGAAAACAATATATGCAAGAGAGCGTGTGTGCATGTTAGAGAGAAAGAGCTCTTATGAAAAGTGCTTGAACCAGTCCATTTCCCCAAATTTGTCCAAGCGACCAAACATCGACCAAACATCGGGTTTTATTTTGAAAACCTTCTCAATCGATACACACACATACACACACACACACACACACACACACACACATACATATACATAAACACGCACACACATAAACACACACACACATAAACACACACATGCATAAACACGCACACACATAAACACACACACACATAAACACGCACACACATAAACACACACACACATAAACACGCACACACATAAACACACGGGTGTATGTTCGTGCATGCATATTTATCTAAAATAGGCACTAACATGGAATGCCGTCTTTTTGTTTAGAAAATAGTGTATTTGTTTTCTGGTCGTATTTCAGAAGTTCAAGTACTGTGTCGCTTGCCGAATTTTTATTTGAAATATTTATTTATTTATTTATTTACTAATTATCCACAGAGGAAAACAATCAGTTAAAATTAACAATCACCTCACCCTAACCCGGCCTCACCCTAACCCGGCCTCACCCTAACCCTAACCTTCACGTTGTACGCATTGTGTTCCTAAACTGTTATTTAAATGAAAACAATGAAAACACATTTTTCTATTAGGTTGGTGCAAAAATAATGACGTAACAATGTCGTTTTTTGACATTAAAAATACGTCAAAAAATGACATTAATACGTCATTATTTTTGCACCAACCTAATATTTCTTGAACAGGCATTTAAATATTGAATTCCCAAAATATGATGACAATTGTCTCTAATCTGTCAATTGGCGAATGGAGGCGTGTTTCAAATACAATCACCTCTTCTTCAAATTGAAAAGGTTATTTTCACTACGTACATGTAGTAGGAAAAGGAGACTTTCCGTTTACTGTGTAGTGTTTACCTGTTTTTATAGATTGGCAAATAAATCTTCTTGTTTTTTATCTTTTTGTTGCGGTAATTTTTTTTTTTTTTTTTTTTTTTTTTTTTTAGATTTTATAGATAACAACCTTCCACCTTCAAACACACCCATCTGAATATGAATGTCTCTGGGTGCGCGCAACGTGCTTAGCATTCCTTATTGAAGATTAAAACAGAAAGAAAAATGCCCGCGTATTTCCCTCCCCAGGTGGCATTTTCCAATATGAACTACAAAATCCAAGGGTTAGAAATATCGATGATCTAAAATGTTTTCCCTACTTAAGTTATTTATCGCAATATCGTTTCAGTATTTAACAACTGGCCTGTGATTTTGGTAAAGAAATACCGTCATTATAATGGCTTAGATAGATAGATAGATAGATAGATAGATAGATAGATATGAACAAACTTAGATAGATAGATAGATAGATAGATATGAACAAACTTAGATAGATATGAACAAACTGAGATAGATAGATAGATAGATATGAACAAACTGAGATAGATAGATAGATATGAACAAACTGAGATAGATAGATAGATAGATAGATAGATAGATATGAACAAACTGAGATAGATAGATAGATAGATAGATAGATAGATAGATAAGAACAAACTTAGATAGATATGAACAAACTGAGATAGATAGATAGATAGATAAGAACAAACTTAGATAGATAGATAGATATGAACAAACTGAGATAGATAGATAGATAGATAGATAAGAACAAACTTAGATAGATATGAACAAACTGAGATAGATAGATAGATAGATAAGAACAAACTTAGATAGATAGATAGATAGATAGATAGATATGAACAAACTGAGATAGATAGATAGATAGATAGATATGAACAAACTGAGATAGATAGATAGATAGATAGATAGATAGATATGAACAAACTGAGATAGATAGATAGATAGATAGATATGAACAAACTGAGATAGATAGATAGATAGATAGATAGATAGATATGAACAAACTGAGATAGATAGATAGATATGAACAAACTGAGATAGATATATAGATAGATAGATAGATAGATATGAACAAACTGAGATAGATAGATAGATAGATAGATAGATATGAACAAACTGAGATAGATAGATAGATATGTACAAACTGAGATAGATATATAGATAGATAGATATGAACAAACTGAGATAGATAGATAGATAGATAGATATGAACAAACTGAGATAGATAGATAGATAGATATGAACAAACTGAGATAGATAGATAGATAGATAGCTAGATAGATATGAACAAACTGAGATAGATAGATAGATAGATAGATATGAACAAACTGAGATAGATAGATAGATAGATAGATAGATATGAACAAACTGAGATAGATAGATAGATAGATATGAACAAACTGAGATAGATAGATAGATAGATAGATATGAACAAACTGAGATAGATAGATAGATATGAACAAACTTAGATAGATAGATAGATATGAACAAACTTAGATAGATAGATAGATAGATAGATAGATAGATATGAACAAACTTAGATAGATAGATATGAACAAACTTAGATAGATAGATAGATAGATATGAACAAACTTAGATAGATAGATATGAACAAACTTAGATAGATAGATAGATAGATAGATAGATAGATAGATAGATTGATATGAACAAACTTAGATAGATAGATAGATTGATATGAACAAACTTAGATAGATAGATAGATAGATATGAACAAACTTAGATAGATAGATAGATCGATAGATAGATAGATAGATGTAGGTACTGCCAAAGAAAAGCTATAACTAATGTTTAAAAATATTTTTAGAAATGAAAATCTTTCTTGAAACTTAACTTAATTTCCTTTATTAAAAATCGTTCATTTTTGAACGATTTTTAATAAAATTCTTTTTTTCTGAAACGAAGATTAGTTCATTAAAAATTTAATTCATCTTATTTGAAAAAAATATTTACTTTTAGTTTAAAATAACGCAGAAAAGCATTTTTTAACACAGAGGAGAGTATTTTTATGAGGTTTTGACAACTCCTTCGATAGACTTATATTTGGGATTTTTTTCAAATAGATACAATTACTGTACCATTTTTACTTGAATATAACGCGAACGCCTTTTTTTTATATTTTTTTAACTACCCAGTAATGTTTAAAATTTACAAAAATATTAATAAACTAATATCTTATTGAATTGTAGGTACTTTGGTTTAATAGTCTTACTTGCAGATTCGCTTACTGAGGAAATTAGCAATAATTTTTAAATTTACTATAGTTACCGATCTTATTTTCTATGATTTTATTTTAATGTCGTGTACGGACGTCCGTATTTACAAAAATTGGCATGTTTATACACAGGAAAAAAATCAAAATTCTTTTTAAAATACTGGGTGTCGCTGAATTGTAATAAGTTTTCCCATTTGTTTTTATTAAGGAATACACTTTTTACTCCATTCTAATATCAAACTAACCGCCACAAATTAATACAGAAATTGAAAAGATTTAAAACTTTATAAATTATAATTAAAATTTAAAAAAAATAAAACAATTCTTGTAAAAATTAATTATTCATCGAATTTAAAAAAACAAAACAAAATAACAATACTGTCCATTCATGAAAGCATTTAATTGCTTTCACGAATGAACTCTATTGATTTTATCCTGTTTGGCAAAAGAAATTTGATGATTTAAATTCTGCAAAATTTCTGCTTATGACAATAAACATGAAGCTCTACAAAATTGAATTTCTCCAAATTTCATAAAATTAAATAAATGGCGGGAGATAACAAGAGATAAGAAAATATTTTTACCAAGATTTTCTAAAAACAAAACATTTCTAAACTAATTTTATTCATTTGTGAATAAGTTCTGAAAGTTTCATTAAAATGCGACAATTATTTGATTTTTGCAAGAATTTCCAAATGAATGTGTCTTCTTGCACCATAAAGAAAAACGTTCGAATTTCACAAAATTAATTTATGGTCAACATTGACGTAAGAAAAACAAAATTTTTGACCAAAATTTTGATGATTTTAAAATGGATTAAAAAACGTAATTTAATGATCAAAATATCCTTCTGTCTTTCCTCTGGATAATAATAATTTTAGGTTGGTGCATAATTACCAGGCATTTTTGTAGACGAGTTATTTGTTAATAAAAATTGCTGGGTTTGTTTGTTTTTTAACTTTTTTTAATAAAAATATTTTATTTCCAGTTTATAAAAATGCGTGTCGATAATCATCCGCTCTGGAAGAATCATTTAAAGATGTTATTGTCGAATTGTTATATTTCTTTTTGTATAATAATTATTGTTTAAAAACGCCTGATAATTATGCACCAATCCAATACAAACATTTTGAGAATTTTGTTTTTATGAGATTTGGGGTATTTTTCATAATGTATGCGCACTTTTTAGTGAATCATTAGATGTACCTAGATTGATGATATTTCAAAGTGTCACTTAGATGTAGTACAAGGTCGAAAGTATGGGGCACCCAGTGAGGATTGAACTCACTTCTCAGTCGTAACTGATCTAGCAATACAAGCTTGCTAACCCTTACAGCACTACGTTAAAGAGCCCAAAGGTACCCCTACATTGATATACTGTGTTCTATCTTTGGTCGCCACACAACAAAAGTAGACCGAGTCTCTAGGGATCCGTCTCCCAGGCAGTACCTCCACATTTTACTAATACACTTTGACGTCTGAGGCAGTAGCCAGTGAGACTGAGTTAATTTTCCCTTAGCCCACGCGTACACGCCTGATGTCCCACATTAAAGTTGACCTTGTGCCATACTCGCCCTCATCTAAAGACACACATGACTAGGTTTTATTTTCTCAATTCCATATCTGCCAGATTTTTTTTATGGACGTAAATTCAGTCAAATAGTTTTTTTTTTCAATGGAGGCATGAAATTGACACCATCCTGAAGAGAATAGTCATTTTCTTCAACAATAAAATGTTTTGTTTAGGAATCGCAAACGGATTTCTTTTGTGTGTGTGTCAATGTCAGAATAACAATTGAAATAATAATTATTTACTTATTATGATTTAATATTTAAACTATGAATGGTACCGGGTCTATCTATCTATCTCTATCTATCTAGCAAGCTCAGTTTATTTGTATCTATCTCAGTCTCTTCGTATCTATCTCGGTCCCCTTTTCCTATCTATCTATCTATCTATCTATCTATCTATCTATCTATCTATCTCGGTCTCTTTGTGTCTATATCAGTCTCCTCGTGTCTGTATTTCTACCTATCTATCTAATTATGGCCTCTATCTGTCTGTCTGTCTGTCTGTCTGTCTGTGTGTCTGTCTGTCTGTCTGTCTGTCTCTCTATCTATCGATAGATCTAGCTAGCTAGATAGATAGATAGATAGATAGCTCAGTCAATATTTGTATCTATCTCAGTCTCTTCGTATCTATCTCGGTCTCCTCTTCCTATCTATCTATCTATCTATCTAGGTCTCTAATCTATCTAATTATGGCCTCTATCTGTCTCTCTATCTATCTATCTATCTAGCCATCTAGCTTGTATCTCTCAGTCTCTTCATATCTATATCGGTCTCTTCGTGTCTATCTATCTATCTGTCTGTCTGTCTCTCTCTCTCTCTCGCTCTATATATCTATCTATCTCTCTCTCTCTCTCTCTATATATATATATATATATATATATATATATATCAGTCTCTTTGTATCTATCTATCTCGGTTTTCTCGTCTCTGTATTTCTATCTATCTATCTATCTATCTATCTATCTATCTATCTATCTAATTATGGCCACCATCTATATATATCTATCTCATTATGGCTACTTTCTTTCAATCTATCTCATTATGGCCACTATCTAAGTCTATCCGTATATATGTCAGTTCATATATAAGAACATAATGAGATGGATACGAACAGACTGAGTTTTCACAATGCATTCGGTAATGACTCTCCACACCTGCCTTTTCTTCGTTATCTGTGAATTACTATGCATTCTTCAGAAAGATTGCAGTGTAGTTTCCCTTACTTCCTCCACGGTGTGGAATTCAGAGTTTTCTTTCTCCTAGCCTAGCTGCCACCCATTGCTCGACAGCCTATTGAATCCTTTGCTAAGAGAAGAAGGGGCCATGGATTTCCGCAATACATTTCTGCCTATGTTAATGTAAAAGACCAGCCCGGAATTTGAACCAGTCTCATCGGTTCCACTTTCAACGACGTTAACCACTACACTATATCGCGCGTATCTTTATTACGATATTTTATGAAGTCTAAATTTTTGTGATTTGAAATCATCCGATGAATATCAATTAGTGTTCCTTTTACCGGGCTCGTTACAGGATTTAATTGAGATTAATCTGTCTATATTTCTGAGATGAGGCATTATGTACACTATTTACATTATTCGGACTATTTTCCTCATCGTTGTCGCCATATTTATCACAATGTTTCGGCCCTTCAGTATCTGTCTATATTTCTGAGATGAGGTATTATGTACACTATTTACATTATTCTTTGTTGCCATTTATCACAGCGTTTCGGCCTTCTTCAGGTGGTTGGTAGTTCTAGTTCCATGTGCCATGTCTAAAGGATGTCAGTTATCAATTAATTCCCCTCTCCAAGTTCTCTTAACCAGTACGTCCTGTCACTGGTTCTCTTAACTCTTGGCGTCCTGTCACTGGTTCTCTTAACTCTTGGCGTCCTGTCACTGGTTCTCTTAACTCTTGGCGTCCTGTCACTGGATCTAACCAACACCTTTATCCACTGTGCCATGTTTCCTTAAGGACATCTGTGTATGAATTTCTGGGACTTATAAACTTAATCTCATCAGCAACCATTTTTACCACTGCTCATATTAATATGGCCACCAAGATGAGGACAATAGTCCGAATAATGTAAATAGTGTACACTGACGTTAATTCAATTGTTTTGGTGAAAAAGAAATTTAAAAAAAAGGTTTATCTAATAAGTGGGGAATAAATAAATTTAATTCAATTGTTTCGCGTAAAAATATATTTAATAACCTGACGATAATTAAAAAGAAGAAAAAACAGTTATTTAGAAAGTGGACGATAAATACCCGACATTTTGAATGCTACGGTTTTTCTATTGTTACCTCACAAGGTTCCCGTTCAATAAAAGACAAACCGAAACGTCTTTCACACAAGACTTTTTTAGATTTTGAAATACGTTTAAAAACACGTAAGTGAATGTAACGGACCCGACTGAGATTCGAACTCGGCTCTCTGACGTCTCAAGCTGAGCCGCTATCCATTACCCCACCGTGATTCCTCATGAAGCATTAATTACAAGAAAATAAAACGTATGGTCATCAGCAAGAGATAAATCCCAAAATGCGAGCTCCAAATTCGAAATGTCAACATGAAACAATTACAGAAGTTTAAGTATGTACTAATGATACCAGAATAAAGTAGAGACAACTGGAATTTGTAGGATACATAATAAGAATAGCAGATTTCGAAAGCTGATAATAGTGATTTTCTAAGTGTAGCTTAGATATGGCACAAGGCCGAAAATATTGGGTACCCAGTGAGGATCAAACTCACTACTTAGTCGAAATTGTTCTCGCGAGGCAAACTTGCTAACCATTACACTACATCGAGGTACGAAAAATGATTTTTCTAAACATAGTTTAGATGTGGTACAAGGCCACACGAATGGGGGTACACAGTGAGGATTGTTTTAGGAGGGATGGTAAAAATGTAAACAATGCTAACAGCTACAGAGGATAGGACGTTGTGGGGAGTAATGATCGCCCACATCTTGAAGGGACACGGTAGACGGAAAAGACTTAACAGCTGAATATTTGTTGATTTCAAATAATGTATGCCAGTGGGGTCTGCGGACTTAAAAAGAGAAACTATGTAATAATAGTTTTCAAGCAACTATTCATCTAAGAAAAAAAAATATATATAAAGCCCCACTCAATATAGCCGCTCAAGAAACCCGCCAAGATAATTTGTTTTTAATTCTATCATTTGTTCTCTTGAGTGTTTTGTAACTTTTACGAGCGAATACATAAAATTTTTCTAAAATCTGCGTCAAATGTTTTCTTCGTGACATTTCGGTCTATCACTCGATGTAAGAACAAAGAGAAGACAGCTGGTGAGAGTTTGTCTTTATCTATGGAAACTTATCGATTTGCATCTAACTTGAGAATATAACAGAATGCATGAGATTAAATAGAAATGACACAAAACACTTTGCAATCGGATCTCTGACAGAGATAAACATCTCCGGGTTGCGGGTGGACATCTTCGGGGTGTGGATGGACATCTGGGTAAACATCTTCGAGTTGCGGGTGAAAACTTCCGGGACGCTGGTGTACATCTTCGTGTGCCAGTGGACACCTTCAGCGTGTGGATAGACATCTTCGTGGTGAAGGTAGACATCTTCAAGGTGTGGGTAGACATCTTCGGGGTGTAGGGGGACATCTTGGACGCGCGTGCGATCATCTCGGGCGTACAGGTGAACATCTTCGGGGTGTGGGTAGACATCTTCGGGGTGTGGATAGGCATCTTCGGGATGTGGGTGTACATCTTGGATTTATATATATATATATATATATATATATATATATATATATATATATATATATATAATTATTTATTTAAAAAATATGATTCCTTCGCTACATGAGTTTTCATGTTTCAAAACATGTTTCAAAACAATAGCCGAAAACTTTAATATAATTATTTGAATTAAATTGAATTAAAGTACAAAGCTCTGTTCCATCTTCAAGCGACATTTTTGGCTCTTGTTTTGAAACATGAGAACTCTTATGTAGCGAAGGAATCATATTTTTAAATAAATAATTATATTTAGGCTCTACTTTTGTATTGAGCAAAGTTTTTTAAAAATAAAAACAAAAATACTAAAGAACTGTTTATTGAATACTAAGATTGTTTACCTAACGAGTTCTTTCCTATTTTCTATATATTTTCACACACACACACACACACACACACACACACACACACACATATATATATATATATATATATATATATATATATATATATATATATATATATATATATATTACTTTAAACGATATAATTACTATTAATAGGCACATCGGTTTCTGACCATGAGACCCGAGTCCGAGTTCGAATCTCAACATTGTCGATTTCCCAGAAGGTCACTTCTTGGTGTTATCGATCTGGAGGCGGTGATCTCACCATGAGGTACCTTTGGAAAATACCTGAAAATCATTTCTCGAGTGAACCCAAAGTGAAATTGAGTAGACATCGATGGCTGTGCTAGCACGAAGTCACAAGTCATCGTGACTGAGGGTTTGAGCGTACTGGTCATTTTTCAGCTTGTTGATCATGCTAGATAACACGCCCAGAAATTGTAGCATAGTTCATCTTTTGCATAGTTGCCGGATAAACGCCCCTTGAGCTCTGTAAATGTTGAGCAAACACAAAAATGTGCCTGAGCAAGCGTCTGCAATATGGATAGGCAGGTATCCTCGAATACGAGTGGTCAGCCATAAGATAAGATTATTAGTGTATATTCGTATTTGAAATATACGCTTGTTTTTTATTTTTAGTTTAAACAGTGTGCATTACGTCTATGTATCTGTGTATTCGAGGAATTCAGTAAAGAAAATAACACATTTTCTTCATTGGGATTTCTTTAATTCACAGGCAGATAGACGTAAGGCAAACTGTTTAAATTAAAACACTGTCAAAAACTGTCTAAAATGTGCCATATTAGGCCGTCTGTTGGTCCGTACTTGGCAGAAAATCTTCCATTCATTTCTCGTTTAATTGTTTCGGCTGACCAATGATTTTATCCCTTCGGATTACTGCTGTTACTACACATGAAGCAAGTCACCTCCAAAAGTTGTACCGTTTTGAAAATCACACGGCCTGGCCTTCAGTGTCCAAAAAGAAAGTGTAGCTAAAATTTAGAATACTGGCGACGAGACTTGGGATTTCTTCACTTCACAGGCTTCTCCCCAAGCTGAAAAGTTACGGTGTCTCGAAAAAATTTGAACTGATCCAATCTTTCTTATCAAAACATGAAATTAAATTTACCCTGAACGGCCATTCCTTTCGTACTAATGCAGGGGGATCGGCCCCCAAGGTTCTCTCCTTGGTCCTGTTTGTCATTGATTTTCATTAATGACCTTTCCGATGTCATCAGCTCTCAACTCGGTATCTACGCCGGTGACATTTTCTCCTGTCTCGATAGTCAATCTGATAAGTTTGATAAGGTAAAAATGGCAGCTGATATACAAAACAACCTTCAGTTTGTTGTTAACTGGGGCAAAGATTGGCTTGTTAATTTTAACGCTCCCAAAACTAAACTACTCTCTATTAATCATCTAAGAAAAACCTCAATGCATTCTATCAACATGGCTGATGCTGACCTCCAGGAGAATGACTCGTTGTGCCTTCTCGGGCTAACGTTCTCAGTTGACATGAAGTTAAAAGACTCTATTGAATCCATTTCTAGGTCAGCTGCTAAGAAAGTTGGTTCACTGTGTCGTACGAGACCATTTTTCTCTCCAAAGTCTATCTTTCCTATCTATAAGCCTACCATTCATCTATGCTTAGCACATTACTGTCGCATATGGTCTGATTCCCCTTCTATTTATTTAGAGAACTTTGATAAAATGCAAAGAAGAATCTACAATATTATTGGTCTTGATCTGGCCTCTCGGTTTCAATCACTTTCCCACTGCCGTAAAGTTGCACGCCTGAGCCTTTTCTAAAAATATATTCATGGTATTTGTTCTGATGAGCTCTTCGCTACGGTTCCAAGACTCTTTGAATTTAAGCGCTGTATTGGTGACGATGTCTCACAGATTTACAGTTGAGCTGGCTAGATGTAACCGTAAGTTCTACGCTAACAGTTTCTTCTCTCGGACTTTCTCGCTTGCGGAACTCCCTTCGGGCTTCATGCTTTCTAGCCAACTTTAATCTGCAAAAATTAAATACAATCTCAATCGCTATCTATTGGTTACTCTTCCTTTGTTCTGGCTCTTTAGCAGTTGTTCCTGTCCTAACTCTCTTACACCGAGTAAACCGCTTGTGTCTCAGTGGCTTTACTACCTGGCTTTGAGTAAACTCGTTAGAGACGCCAATTGTGACGGGTGTGAAAAAGCAATTATATTCCGCCTCAGCAGCTAAGGCTTAACTCTTCGGGTACAGATACATGGTCTTTCGAAACCAACAGACGCTACGAATATTCATAGGATAAAATTTCATCTACTAATTTCAACAGTAAAATGATGAGACCTAACTACCAATCTAGTACTACGCGGAAGTCCATGAAGTCGACGTAGCAAAGCTCATCAACACAATTGTCATTAAAAATATTTATAGAAGAGGCACAGGAAAGCTACGTTATAGCCGTTTACTGCAGCTGAGATGCCAGGTCAGGACCGATAACATTGCAGATTCTTCTATGAATTTTGCCAAGAATCAGTAGATACATAGCAGAAACACAAGACTAGATGCGACAGTCATGTTCAATGAACAGCCAAATAGAAAACTTGTAAAGATGAAAGGCAGATTCGGGTGGGAAAAATTGTTTAATACGACACAGGGAACCGACCTTCCTAGCAGTAGACAGAGGTTAGCAAGCAGATCTTTACAACGAATTCTACTGTTAAGCGAATTCATCCATCATTCGGTGACCCACAACTGTGACCATGTGCCAAAATAAGCTTAGTATAATCATAATAGGAGTAGATAGGTTCACGGATTGCCCGGTTCTAACACCTCACTAATCTTTTGAACAGGAGTAGAGGTTTATCCCTTGTTTCCTGTTTAGGATTGGGATCCAGTTTCTTTTCAAGTTTTCTCGTTGTCTTTAACTTCTAGTAACTCATTGCGTCTTAGTGGCTTTATCACCTTACTTGGAGTGGAATGGGGAAAAATGTGTTTTTTTATGTTTCTCTGTCCCTAACGTTTGTCATTCTAAAGCAAATAAATTTAACAAGTGAATCTTCTCTTCATTCGAACGTCCGAAATGGAGGTGACCGGGATGGTGATATATCCATTGAGCTGATGTGTTTGAACGACACATTAAAATTACCGCATTTACCTCAGCATAACACGCACCCTCGCATAAGACGCCACTCAACCAAAAAAAAAAAAAAAAATTGAAAGGATATTTTGTGGAAAATCTTTTTAGTATGTTTCATCATATATTTATTGAAATATATTTTAAAGTGGTTTTGTAGGGTACCACGTAGGATTTTATGCCTGCAAATGCAACCTTGTAAGAGTCGACTAGAATGAAGTATGAAATCATTTGTTGTAAGTTTAACCTTTAAAGAAACTAAATTAAATTTGCCCAAAGCAATAAAGAAATACTGGGACATTTATATGAATAAGAGACGGTCTATATAGACAAAGCAAACGGATAAAATGCAATCAGTAGTGTGTGAATTAATTCTTATTGACAATTACAGTACAAGCATACAAAACAATCAGTAAAAGACAGGGTAGTCCGAAAGTCTAGTCACCCGCAACCAAAAAAGGTAATGAGAACAAGTAATACAGTTAATGCAAAGCACGTTTACTGAATTCTGTTTATTCACTTTCAATGATGTTGTCATACATCGAGAAGGTCTGTATGACCACCATCATTTTCGTGGCACAAAATGAGTCGGCGCCATATCCTGTGTGATATTTTACGAAGTGCTTCTTTGTTCATTGCTGCAGAGGCTCTCTGAATGGCGTCCTTCAACCGATGGTTATTCTGATATCGTTTATATGAAACTCTCTCCTTGATAATATTACCCGCACAGAAATAGAAAATTATATTAGGTATGGGTGACAAGACTTTCCGACCACCCTGTACAATAAATGTGAATGAATCCCTGTCTTTTCTACAAATACTTTCACGGTAACTGCTCCGACGAGCTACTTTCGCTAGTTCCCAGACTGCATGAATTTAAGCGTGCTACTAGGCTGGCATCACGGTCCCACCCTTTCACTTTCAAAACGGTTGAATGTAGCCGTCTCTTCTACTCCAATCGCTTCATGTCTCGCACCTCCCATCTGTGGAATTCCCTCCCTATTACTTGTTTCTGTGATATCTATAATCTCCAACTATTTAAATGTAATGTCAATCGACATCTCCAGATGCCTTGATCTATTCCCTATCCTTCTCTTCATCCTTTCCTCTATCCCGGATCTTTACTCTCGTTCCCACTCTGTAACTTCCTGTGTACTAGTGGCATCCCGCCTTGCTTGGGGTGAAATACTTAAAAAAAATTACAGTAGATACAGACAAAGCAATCAGTAAAGAACAATAAATGTGAATGAATTCTTACATATGCCTTTTAAAATGGGCAGGTCGTTGATTTGGGATGCAACCTGTGCGGATACATTTTCGACCGGTAATTTGATCAGGTGCGCGGTTGAGCCGAGGTCTGTTGCTCGGGACGCAGAGATAAAAAAAAATAGTTAAATATTCTTCTTTTGCAGAGAGATTTATTTTTTACAGTGGAGACTTCTGGGGTTATTGACCCTCGTTCGATGGCGTTTCTTCGGGAGATTGGCGCGTCTCGATTAAGGGACGAGCCTCGTGAAACGGAGTGGCTCTTGCAGCGTGTCTCACTGGCCATGGTTCGAGGCAATGCTTTCTCCATCATTACGTCTGGTAGAGGATAGCAAAAAAAAAAAAAAGAAAACATTTTGCTTATAGATACTTTGTTCAAACTTTGTTAAAAAAAATAAAAAATATTTCCAAATTTGGATTATTTTGTTTTAGAATATTAGTCATTTATTTTTCTGTTTAGAAATCTTTTTTTTTAAGAAGTGAAATAGAGACAATTAATAGACGAGGAATAATTTAGTAGATGCAGACAAAGTCAAATTTTTTACTGATATTACCAATAAACAGCAAACAACAGGGGGAAAACTGAATACGTTCAGAAACTGCTATTTCAGCTAACAGTATAGATTACCATATATAGCAGGCCGTATAAAAAAAAAAACAGTTCTAGTAACAATTTTTATGCTTAGCGGACTCAGGCTCATCCGACACCCTAGTCAACCGACGCAGCAATCGGTCGTCTCCCATCCGTAATACGGCTCTAGGTACAGCGCATTTTTTTTGTTTTTTTTTTAGTACATTTAAAATTAAAAAAAAAAAATAAAATAAAAACGCGCCTTATGCGACATTGATTGTCATCGAAGAGATAGAATCAATTCTGTGATCCTTAGTCAAATGCGACCTGAGACAGGATTGCACATCCACACGTAAATAATCTCGCCTTTTTGTACGAGGCTATATTATATGGCCGAGTGGTTAGAACGTTCGCATTCTAACCATGAGACTTTCATCATGGTCGATCTATCAGGACTGGTCGATCCAAAAAAAATATTCTCCGTGTTGACCCAAGCCTTATGAGTGAAAATTGGGTAGTCAATCGGGAGTGAATTTTGGAAGTTATCGTAGCCGAGGGCTTGAGCGTACTGACCTTGTTCAAATTGTTGGTCCCGCTAGATAACACACTCTTTCCAAGAAACTGTAACTAAGGTCTGCTCAGCATAGTTGCAGTATAAACCACAGGTGGTGGGCTCTGTAGGCGTTCAATAAACACAAATGTGCCTGAGCAAGCGTCTGCAATAGGGATTGGCTAGCCACCCTAGTAGACGGTTTTCCTCGAATACGTATGACCAGCTATACATACATATTATAAAAAGGGAGAGGACACCTCGAGACGGTGAAATGGTTAGCAAGCTTGTCTAGCTAGAACAATTACGACTGAATAGTAAGTTCGATTCTCTCTGGGTGCCCCATACTTTCAGCCTTGTGCCACACCTACGCTTGGAAAATCACTATTATATAAAGAGAGCTGATTCTCTGTCTCGCACGCCTTTTTGGTGGGGTACTTGTATACCCCCCCATGTGATGTCTATGCGTATGTCTCCTTGACCTTGTGTCATTTAATTTGTACACAAGGAAACGCACACAGATATGCACACAATTTGCCAGAGTTTGGAATAAGATATTGGAATAATGTATTCCTCCTCACATTCTGTCTGGAAAACATTTACCCTGTGCTGAGTAATAAAATTATGACATTGAAGGCAAGAAAGAAAAAAAAACCCTCTAAGAATATCAGATAATTATATAATTTTATTGAACTTTTTCAGAAATTATTCACTAATAGATATTTTTGCTTTTTTAAAAATTTTGTAGAAATATTTTCAAGTCTGTCTAAGTGGAATGATCGTCCCAAGTACTAACTTCCATTTGTGTCTGGCAAGAAACCTTGGGTAACAAGAAAAGGGGTCTAAAGCGACCGTTTGAAATCATCTTTATGACTCCCGTATTTAAACTGAATATATTCCCTAATAAATATAGCATGAATAAGCAATTTGGATTTGAAATCTACTCATCTTGCCGTCAGGTCAGCAACAATCAAGGATTAGGGATAAGGATATTCGAGAAGAAAATGTTTTTTGGTGAATGAAAAAGATAAAAAAAGCAATAAGAGCCTAGAAAATCTTCCTGGGACATTCTATAGATATTTATTAATTCTTAGATGAATGTGAAGAAGATTATCTAGCACCAGTCTCCCAAGTTATGCATTCAAAATCCAGATATTTACGATGTGAGCTAAATAGGAAATATAAGTTAAGAAGATCGTACATTATTTACATTATTCGGACTATTTTCCTCATCTTTGTCGCCATATTTATTACAACCTTTCGACCGTTGTACGCCCCGGCCTTCTTCAGGTGGTTGGAATGTCGAACTGAACCCTTTTAATGTCCTCAAGGACACATGACACAGTGGATAAAGGCGTTGGTTAGATCCAGTGACAGACCCAAAGAGTGTGAGTTCAATACCCGCTTAAGGCAGTGGAGAACTTGGAGAGGGGAATTCACAGGAGATAACTGATAACTGACATTCATTAAAACATGGCACGTGGAACTAGAACAGTCTACCCCAGTGAGCGAAATAAAGGGTTTAGTTCGACATTCCAACTACCTGAAGAAGGCCGGAGCGTACAACGACCAAAACGTTGTAATAATATGGCGACAAAAATGAAGACAATAGTCCAAATAATGTAAATAATGTATATAATACCTCATTTCAGAAATATAGACAGATAAGAAGATCGTGTTGCGTCAATATTCCAACTGGATATCTATTACCTGTCTACCTAAATGAACGGCTGACGCACTTCAACGTAACGTAAGGATTAACAAGCTTGTCTCACTAGATCAATTACAACTGAAAACTGAGTTCGATCCTTACTAGACGCCCCATACTTTCGACCTTGAAAAATCAGCATTTTAAGAATTCGACGTGGTTTAATAGCAAGTTTGTATCGCTAGATCAATTACGACATGAATAGTGTGCCCTATACCTTCGGCCTTGTGCCACATCTAAGCTACGCTTAGAAAGCCACTACCTACATGAACGGCTTTATAAATCAGCTCCAGGTTTCGTGTGACCCCTTACTAAAAGCTATCAGTGTATTTCAAGGTCGGTTCCACGTCATGCTAGTAAATATGCTCTGATTGTTAAACATAAAAGTGTTCCCCGTTCTTTTTATAAGCAGAGAAAGCAGCTACAATTACAAATAGGAAGAAGGAGATCCTAATCAGATGGGACGCATTATAGCTGATAAGTAGCGGGGGTCAGGCCAACGCGTCTACCAGGCTGACCCCTGGGGATAGACCTAGTATTATTTATTCATCACCCAGAATCAGCAACTACTGACACACGGAATTCTATATTTCCAACTTCATATAGAGCGCGACTTGAAAAAAAGCCTTAAAACAAAATGCATTGTCTCTGTTTAGCCACAGACATCAGTGTATTCCTCTGATTTGACCTCATTTAACATAAGGGGCAGGTATCAAGTGAAATAGATCTCCAGTAACCAGTTTATATTTCGTTATTATTATTATTATTATTATTATTATCGTTCTCTTGAAATGATCGCGTTGTAACTATTTTACTGCTGTCATTCAAATAACATCACTTGTAGACAAAATATCAGATCCATGCGTTTAGCTGTTCTATAAGAAATATATCTTTAACGCAAACAGAACATTTGTTTTCGCGTCAACTCTATCCACGTCCTGGGTATGACGGTAAACTACATCCGCGTCCTGGGTACGGCGATAAACTACATCCAACAGCAAGGCCTCAGATAATGTTTTTTTTGTAAAAGATAATGTTAACAGCTATACGTTTTTTATTCCATACAAAATAGGCATTTAAAATTCATATAAACTGGATTTGGCATTAAATAACCCACAGTGGTCGATATGCCATAAAACCCAAACAAACAAACAAACAAACAAATCAACTCTATCCGTTCTGTCTCTCAAAATGCTACTAAGCATTTCGAAGTGACACCTTCCACAACAAGGACAGTCTTTTTCACACGCACAACTTTTTTTTTCTTCGTTTCAAGACCGAATGTTGCAAACAAGGGTCAGATATAAATTTCACACTTTTCGCGGTAACGTGACTGGCGCTAGACAATCATGAACTATTATTTATTAAGTTCCATTTCATGAGAAATGTAACTCTAAAATGTAAAATCATGCATTAAGTCAAAGAGGCTCCAAACAAAAAGCAAACTTATATATTTATAAAATATACCTTAATCTTGCGTAAGGATGAAGGTGGGAAGATTGTATTGCGCCAAATGAGACTTTAACTTGGGTTCCAACAATGACCACGGGAATAGGCAAATAGCTAAGTACCAAGTCAGCCTCGAAGAAGCGCATTCGAAATATTGGCCTTGAACGGCGTTGTGGGGTGGCATTTTTGCGCACTGGACGCTGACAGGGTCGAAATATTGTAGAAAGGATTTTAAAAAAGATTTTCTTTTTTGAAAGAAAGAAAGAAAGAAAACGGAGAAAAAGAAAGAAAGAAAGAAAGAAAGAAAGAAAGAAAGAAAGAAAGAAAGAAAAGAAAAGAAAAAAGTAATGAAGGTCGAGAGAGGGGGAAATAATTGTCAATCCATAAAAGATTAAAAGGCGGAAATAAGGTAAATTCATTTGCGGTCGACATAAAAAGATTTTTTTCAGTTCATTGTTGTAAAGACAAAATAGAAAATAACACGTCGAAATCTGTCTGTCTGTCTGTCTGTCTGTCTGTCTACTTCCTTCTTTCATCTCTCCCTCCCTCCCTCCCTCCCTCCCTCCCTTCCTTCATATCTATACTTGCTTATAGATATAAATATGAAATCCGTACATTTAGCTGAATCACACACAGACACATACATATATATGACTCTTCATATATATATATATATACACACAGTGTAACCCGGATATAAGAGACCCTGATATAAGAGAGACACCGATATAAGAGAAACCCGGATATAAGAGAGATTTTATCTGGTCCAAATTAGAGACATACTTACCTAAACAAAATAGACAAAACCCTGATATAAGAGAAACCCGGATATAAGAGACTTTGTCTCCGGTCCCGGCAACTCTCTTATATCCGGGTTACACTGTATATATATATATATATATATATATATATTCATCATATTTATTTACTGAGCAATTCATTTTGTGTTTGTCATAAGAATGGATTTTGAAACGGGATCAGATTTCCCGTTCTTCATTCAAATGGATTGATTTTTATTGCATTTCAATTTTCTTCATGGATAGCAACACTGAAAAATGAAGAGAAAAATTAACAATATTTTGGACATGTTTTTTTTTTTTTAATCTTAAGAAAGATAATTAAAAAAAAAAAAGAAACAGCCGAGAAAAGATCCATCCTGTTTATGGAGAAGTCGCTGGAGTTGATAAAAGTGGAAAAAGTGAATAGTTCCATGCTGGATATCCCCCCCCATCGATATGGGTTAAGTAGCAGGACAGACTGGGTTCTTTAGCCTTGGTTGGCAACCAGTCAACTGCAAAAAGAAATGGCAACTTACTGCGGCAAAAAACTTCTGCCTCGTCAGTCATGCATTGGAAGATAGATGATCGGCCAAGCGTGTATCGCGTGTGGCACTTAAATGACTGATTGATTTATTTTTTCCACAAAACGAAGCTCTAAGGTCAGGTACATCTGTTGAATTTAAATTGCAAGCCAAGACATTGTTTGAAAATAATCAAAACCCTATATAACACGGGAGATAACGAACCAACTATAATATACATATGAATCAATGAAAATTATTTGCACCAGGTTGGTTATGATAGTCGCTTTGATGTATGACTTCCACATAAATTAACTGAAACGAAACCTACGGTTCACTTCTTAAATATAACGGAAATATTTTATTTTAAAACAAATTGTGATGGGCGAAGACTTGTGATTAGTTTACAACAATGCGGTATACAACAGAACGTGCCTTGAACGAAATAAACAAAAATAGCTCTTTTGCCAAAGATAATACCATTTTTTTTAATCAATTTAATTCCCCTTCAAGCAAGGGGATAATGCCACTAAGACGCAAGGGCTACTGATAATGAAAATAAATGAGAAGACTTTAGAAGATAGCAGAAAAACAATCCTAAACAGGAAACAAGGAATGAAGCTCTGTTCTTATTTCAAGAGATCGATGGCGGAGTTGAAAATGAATCCATTATTATGATCTCGTTACCAAGAAGCCATTGACTGATTCGAAAAATACTTACTATTCTTTTATGCGCCGTTTTTCCTCCAGGGTATGAGTGATTATGCCTCTCCACAACTTCCTATCCCTCGTAGCTTTAAGCTTGGTTTGTCCCGTTACTATTAGCACCATTTCCCGCTCTGTAATGGTATTGTTTGGTTCCCTTCAGTGTGTGACCGATCATGCTTCTCCACAACTTCCTATCCCTCGTAGCGTTAAGCTCGGTTTAGTAATTTTGTTCCCGTTCTGTAATGGTAACGTTCTTTCGTGACAGAGCAAAACTGATTACGAATTGATTGGAATGTTTTGGATTTTTCATCCTTTCATTCAATATTTCTTCTCGTCTTGACAGAATCATTTTAAGCGGGGAGGGGGAACCAATTGGCCGGAAGACTATAAAAGACACTTAGGATAATTCTTTGCCGAAAAAGATTAACCCTTCTGCGAAGACGGAATGGTAAAGTTGCATGAAAGATGCCAGAAAAAAGGGTAACAGAAGAATAAATAGGTTACTCAGTTAATTCATAAAAAGAAAGGGATATTTTGGCCAACAACGACACCACTGTCAGCTTGTTTTTCTCTGTCATTCTCTTCATATCTATCTCAGTTTATTTACATCTATCTATCTCAGTTTATTTACATCTATCTATCTGTTTCCTCGTATCTCTCTTTCTATCTATCTATCTATTTCAGTCTGTCGATATCTATCTATCTATCTACTATCTCGGTATGTTCATATCTATCTAGCTAGCTGCTATCTTAATCTATTCCTATCTCTCTCTCCCTCTCTCTCTCTCTCTCTATCTCATTCTATTCATATTTATCAAAGTCTACTCATTATCTATCTATCTATCTTAGTCTATTTTTATCGCGCTCTCTCTATTTATCTCAGTCACCTCGTTTCTATCTGTTTATCTATAGCTCTTAGTCTATTCATATCTATCTATCTATCTATCTATCTATCTATCTATCTATCTTAGTCTCCTCGTATCTCTCTCCCTCTCTGTCTGTCTGTCTGTCTCTCTCTCTCTCTGTATATATATATATATATATATATATATATATATATATATATATATATATATATATATATATATTAATCTATTTATATCTATTTCTGTCTCCTCTGTCGTAATGTATTTATACCTAAGTCACCGCGAAATTTTTTATCTATCTATCTATCTATCTATCTATCTATCTATCTATCTATCTATCTATATCCGTTCATATCTAATTTATCTATCTTTTTCAGTCTGTTCATATCTATCTATCTCTCTATCTTTACCTGTTTGCATCTATGTATCTATTTATCATTAGCTCTCTGTGCATGGATAATATGTGTGTGAATGTTTTGCGCGCTAAGCTCGAAGGCGGGGATGCATTTCACATTTTATACTCGAACGCATTGTATTTATTCAATCAAAAATAAAATAAAAAATAATAAAAGTGTTTTGTTATTTTTGGAATGTGAGACGCGCAACTGTTTGCCATTCTTTCTCTTCTTAGCTGGAGAGGAAGAAGAAAAAACAAAACAAAACAAAACCGATTTTACTGTTTCAATTTCTCCTTTGTTTTCTAAATCCGTTTCGTTATTATTTCATAAATTCAAAGAATCAACGCCTGGTTCTAACACCGAATTCATTGGCGCATTACAATCATTTTGCGCCCTTGCATATTTACTTAAAAAAAAATGAAATGAAAGAAAAAAAAAAGTTCTGTTTTTAGACTAAACATTATTTTAGCTGAATTTGCTTTTTGCAGATGAAAATAGGACAGTTGTGTGTGTGTGCGTTTTTATGAAGAATATTTTTCTGAAAATCAGGTCGTGAAACAAGATGCAACGTAATAAAAAATCCATGTGTTTGCTAATCTGTTTAATTTTCAAATAACTGCTGGAGTGACGAATATTCAACAACATTGAATTTTAAATTACCGAATATACTCGCGTATCATGCGAATTTGAAAACCTAATTTTTAAAGAAGGTCGCATCATACACGAGATGTAAAATTAGCGTATGCACTGCTCACCCATACGCTAATGCTATATCCCGTGTATGATGCGACCCCCTTAAAATTAGCTTCAAAATGAGCTCTTCAAAAGCCGCATGATACGCGGGTATATACGGTACTTTTTTTAGGAGACAGCTTTGACGGGTGCGGGTCTGTGGGTAGCGTAACGGTTACGTTCACTGTCGCCTAAATATCATTGGAAAAGGCATGAACCCATCACTCTCTGAAATAGATTCTCTTGGAGGCAGTAACTAGTCTAGGTGAAGGAAAACTTTGAATTCTGTCTCGCCCTCGAGATATCGTTGTTGTTATGGCTACAGTTTATGCGGCACCCGGATGAACTTAATGAGTTGCTGGATTCATAACGAGGCCCGACACGACTTGACGAAACCAATGACCTCAAGTTCTCTAAACGTGAAAAAAATTGTCTTTATGAAATCATTTTATTACTAGATGACGTTCAAAACTTGGTAAGTTCTCAGCCCGACCAAGAAGCCTAATCAGTCAAAAATGTGATGCTTCATTAGATTTTTTTCTCATATTGCACCATTTTAAAAGATCCAGAAAGATTCCATTACTCTAGTCTCTGATGTCTTGAAAAAAAAATCAAATAAGCTCTGTAATTCCGTACAGAGTGGATGTGCAGGTGGTGTAACGAATAGCGACTTGCAGTAAGAAATCGGAGAGCTGAGTTCGAATTCTGCTCTCAACTAAAACGTCTGAAATAAGGAAGCAAATCAATATCCGACCCTGCCGATAACCCTACCACTAAATCGACCCCAAACCCATTGCAACACTTCTCACCCAAATTGACCCCTGATCCATTGCAACACCCCCACCCTTATCGACCTCTGACCCATTGCAACACTCCCCACCCAAGTCGACCCCTGACCCATTGCAACACACCCCACCCTTATCGACCTCTGACCCATTACAACACTCCCCACCCAAGTCGACCCCTGACCCATTGCAACACTGCCCACTCTACTACTATTATTGGTGTTGCTGTGAAGAAGGGATTTTTTTTACCCTGCGGAAATGCTAGTGCCATCTTTGGGACCCGACGGAACTGAAGTCATTTTCTCGATATATTAAATTGAAAATCTGATAATTGTAATGTTGAACTGTGAAGTAAACATCACATGTATTGGGCTGAGAACGAAAAACTTATCCCCACCCCGCCGGGCAAGGTGGGTGACAGAGAAATATGGGAGTTATTAAGGCTGCCAAGGATAGTAGAGGAGCCCACGCAATGGATCGATGAATTTCTTTTCTAGAAATACTTTCATCGTAATTGTTCTGATCAACTTTTATGAATTTATGCGCAGTACTAGATTGGCGGCTAGGTCCCATCATTTTACAGTTGAAATAGCGAGATGTAACCGTAAGTTCTATTCCAATAGTTTCTTCTATCGCACATCTCACTTGTGGAACTCTCGTCTGGCTTCTTGCTTCCCTGTCGAGTTTGATCTTCATAAATTTAAATGCACTGTCAATCGTTATCTTCTTTTTTCTTAATTCCTCTTCTTTTATTGTTCTCTCTCCTTAATAAAGTTTTTCTTTTTCTCATATTCTTTCATACTCAGTAATCCCCCCCCTTGCGTCTTAGTGGCTTTATTTCCTTGCTTGGAGAGAAACGATTAAAATTTAAATGCGATATCAATGGTTATCTTATATATTCTTAATTCCTCTTCTTTTATTGTTCTCTCTCCTTAATAATGTTTTTCTTTTTCTCATATTCTTTCACACTCAGTAACACCTGTTGCGTCGTGGTGGCTTTATTGCCTTGCTTGGAGAGAAACGATTAAAATTTAAATGCAAAGTCAATCATTATCTTCTGTCTTCTTAATTATTGTTCTTTTATTGTCTTCTCTCCTTAATAATATTTTTTTACGATTTTTCTCACGCTCAGTAACCCGCCATTGTATTCCAGTGGCTTTCTTGCCTTGCTTAGGAGTACATTATATAAAAAAAAAAGAAGAGTAATTGCGTGTAGAAACTGTACCCATGTCTAATGAAAGTTTCGATAAAATAATCGATATACTGAAAAGATAATGAAAATGCTTATTTTTATGTTTGACATGCTTTGTTCAGGCAAAGTGTTTATGTTTGAGCATATAAACGCCATCACAAACAACATATGAGTCCGCCATCATGAGCAATAAGTACGCTATCTGTAAAAGCAATCAGGCGGGAAATACATATATGAGAGATTAGTCAATTCTTTTCCCGCCATTTTCTACCTTATGATCTGCTGTCTCAAGTTCTGACATGAAGTACTTATTATTATTATTATTATTATTATTATTATTATTATTATTATTATTATTATTATTATTATTATTATTATTACTGCACGCTCTACTGAAATCATTTTCTCCATTCTGCATTTGTATTGCTCGCTCTGATGACATTACGTCGAAATCCTAGCTATGATAATGCATCCTGCAGCAAGGCCTCTGATCGGGAGATTGGAGGTTTTGAGGGGCGTGTTATCACCACTTAATTGTTGTTTTTCTCAGGTTTTCCTTTACCCAGGATGGTAGCACCTGTTATGGTCTCAGCTGTGGGCAAATAGTGAGCCCCTCCCCCAAACAAAAACAAAACACTATGAAAGTATAAAAAATGCATTTTTATAGTAAAAATACTAACAATACATTTTTATATAAAAAAATTGACAAAAATACCTATTTATAGCAAAATGACCAAAAATACATTTTATCTATAGTTGAAGGCTTACAATTGCGTTCAAAATATAGTTAACTGAAACCATAAAATTGTGTTCAGAATAAAGAGATTTATGCATTAAATAGCCGAATAGAGTTTTATATACTACGAAACAACTATCAATCAACTAGACAAACAATAAACATGAACAAATTCTTTCACGACATTAATCCAAATAATATCCTACATTTTTTTAAAGAAATCAAACTGTATTCCAAAATATAACTTTTTAAAATTTCAACATAAAACGTACATATCACCGCCTCTAGTAATCATATCCACACAAGCATGTATATGCACAAAAGCAGAGAATTATCTACCATGTATTCAATTGTGAAAGCAGAATAACATGTCATATTTTTATTAATTCAAAGCTCTCAAGAAAATTAAATTTCGGCATTAAATGACCCATGAAGGAGTTTATATGCCGCTAAACAAATCAAAACATTACCTCGCTTTTATAGACGACACAAAACCATTTGATAAGTTAAGACACAAGGAACAATTTGAACAGTTAGGAGAACTTGGTTTATTCAGGTGGGGGTGCGATATTAGAATACTCCAGAACATTTACTGGGAACAAACCGACTACATACAGAAAGAAAACGAATTAACCAGGTACACAAAAATAGAAAGGGAGGTGTAAGACAAGGATGCGTCTTCTCACCGGACTTACTCAACCTTTACAACAAGACTATTTTAACAGAACTGGAGGTTCTAATATCTATCCTCCTATATGGCAGTGAGTGATGGATAAGTTCCTTACAGATAAAAAAAAACTTCAAGCAACAGAAATGCCGTTCTACAGAAGGATGCTGATAATACCATTGACTGAACATATGAGCAATAACGAATATTTAGAGAAAATTAAAACAAATAGGAAACGTATAGTTAATATCAAGAACAGACAGTTAAGGTTTCTGTGGTACATAATGAGGAAGGAGAATCTGATACTCACAGGACAGATTTAAGATGAGAGAGACAGGGGAAAACAACACATAACATATTTAGTGAGCTTGAGAAAATGGATGACGGAACAGAGTTTAGAAAAAATAACAGAAAAATCAAAATTTATTAAGAGCTGCAAGGGAAAAGAAGTTGCGGAGAGCCATAATCGCCTCCGTCCTGATTGGAAGAAAAAGGCACAAACGTAACAACATAATATGTGCAGTTAGAACTGTACAGTTGGCTGACATAGCAAGAGAACTACAGATATTTTTAAAAAAAGGTAGTAATGAAAAGCGAGAAGAAAGGACTAATTACTAAGTATAAGAAGAAAATGTCTGATCATAAGACGACAATATGAGCAACAAATTGGAGACATATTGGATTAGCGAAAGAAGACTTCAAGAAAGTAAGCTAAATATTAGGAGACATGAAAATTTCATTGGAAAAAAAGAAAATAGTACTGAACTACCATTTAATACGGATCCTCCTATATGGCAGCGAATGAACAATTTCCTCACAGATGATGAGGAGACTTGAGGCAATAGAGATGTAGTTCTACAGGAGGATGCTGAGAATACCATAGGGGAAGCTTGTGAGCAACTGTGAAGTTTTAAAGAAAATGAAAACAACAAGGATCAGAAGAAGACAGTTGAAATTTCTGGAAAACATAATGAGGAAAGACGGTTTGGAGAATCTAAAAATCACAGGACATTTTGAAGGCAAGTGGCACAAAGGGAGACTTCAAGTATCGTATTCAATAAACAAGGAGTGATAAAAAAAAACACACAGCTTGGTGTTAAAAAGTATAGGAAGCCGTGGAGAGTCGTAATCGCATATGTCATCAAGAGGCACTGTCTATAAAAGAAGAAAACATTTTCTTTTTCTTTTTTTTTACTAATATTCACCCAATACAAGACCCGCGAGCCAATCAAGGCAGAGGATTACTTTGTGAAGTTGTATTAGCGAACGAAAGGATAAGAGTTAGGAGTATACAGCTGAAGTAGACTTTAGAAGGAACTGGAAACCCAATCCTAAAGAGGAAACAAGGGATAAATCTCTACTCCTGTTCAAAAGACATGGGAAGAGTTTGAAACAAGCGATATGCAAACCTATCTACTTCTATTGAGAAGGAAGAAAAATAAATAAATAATTAGGAAATCAAATTTCAAGAGTTCAGGTGGTGACGTTAGAAGTATAGAGTTGAAGTAGACTTTAGAAGGAACTGGAAACCCAATTTTAATCAGAGAAACAAGGTATAAACCTCTACTCCTGTTCGAAAGCCCGGGAAGTAGTGTGAAGCGGGCAATAGACGGATCTGTCTACTATTCAGTTCTCTATATTGTTACTAGGTGGACATAGTTCAATAAAAATGTAAATCTTTCTTTGTGGAATTCATAACAGAAATATTTTGTACATTAAGAAATTGCAATGAAATGATTGTGTAACTCAGTTACTACTACTACTACTACTACTGCTGCTGCTACTACTACTACTGCTACTACTACCACGACGACCACGACGACCACGACGACCACGACATTGACAACGATGACTATTACGACAGAAAAGGGTAAATAAATAAAGTATGTAAATAAATAACCTCACTATTGTAACAAATCTCGTTAAGGCATGCCTGCTTCAGAAAGCCACTCCTCTGTTTCAATTTTTTTAAAAAGTGATTGACAATTACATACACTATAAATATAATAGCATACTACCCGTCAAAAATGACAGGTTGACTTACGTATGTTATGAGCATATCTACCTAAAATCATATGTATGTATATTTATTGGGATTTAAGTTGCCCTATTCTTCATTTGGTCATCACACCTACCCTCGATATAAAAAAGGTGTCACACATTTATACAATATATATATATATATATATATATATATATATATATATATATATATATATATGTATGTATAGATAGATAGATAGATAGATAGATAGATTTAATAAGCATGTATAGATAGATTTAATGGATTTATTTATTATTTTTTTATTTTGAATCGGTCATTTTTATTACTTCAAGCGTTATTTCTAGTGGATACTCGTATTTGAATAGACGCCCGTATTTTTAAAATAGTATGCATTACGTTTACCGATTTGTGCATTCGAAAAAACTTAATAGATAAAATGTGCCATATATATATATATATATATATATATATATATATATATATATATATATATGCCTCAAGCGAACTTGACATTATATAATATGGATGATCTGATGATTGCTTGAAACTAAAACGTGCTTAATATGATGGAGATCTTCTTCATCTTAGAATTTTCCGTTTGTTGATTAGTTACTAAGAGGAGATAATCAAATAGCTTAGTATAAATCTTATGGATCTCTCCTGTCATTCAAGTTAGTAATTTGCATACGGGACTATCTTCATACATTTTAAGGGTCGAAAAGTCGGTAGATTCCATAATAATAATAATAATAATATATAAGATGTATGAGCTCGTATGTGCAGAGAAATGCTACTGCTGCATACCCCCCCCCCCTGGTCGGGGTGGTCTCGTCTCTCGGTCGGCGATCGCCAATTTTTGGGGTTCAGCAATGAAAGACTTCAAACACAAAGAATTTTAACCGAACTATTTTGATTACTCATGTCGACATGTACATTATTTAACTATTTAATGTGAGGAGCCTCCCCACTTCATTAGGCAGCCGTTTCGGACACGAAAGAGAAGACGTCTACATCGCTTGACGGGTAAGAACCAACTCTCCGAAACGTTTCTCCTGTCTATCTTTCTCGCGATAACTCAGCCATTGAAAATCGATTTCCCTATTATGGCTTACATCTGGCCCCGAATATCAGCCTCCAGGAGTCGGAGCCGAGATACACTTCCCCTAAAAGTAATAGTCTGCTAAACTATTATTTAACAGTACGAGCTTGAATGATCGTATCAATCGTCAGTAGCCGAGAATGGACAAGTAAAATACATGTGGGATAAGACCATCTTGACTAACAAGCGCTTGACGAGCAATCGCCCTGATATCACGCTTGTGCACAAGAGCAGTCATGAATGAGCCCTGATCGACGTTACAATACTTTGTGATAATATTTTGTAGGCGAAGCAGAAGAAAATGCCGAAGGGTGTCAAGACCTGGCAGGGCAAATCAGAGAATTGCACCAATTAGCAGCTCAAGTTGTCCATTTTGTGGTTGGCGCTCCTCGGGACTGTTTCCTGGAACCTTTCGATTTGGGAAGATGACTTGGGAGTGTGAACGGTGCAGCACTGCTTGAAATAGCTCATAAGGAAAGGGTTGTGTTTGTAAGCTGTGGGTAGAAGCCGAGATACAAACATCATCAGATCAAAACATCAAAGAAATCCAGGACAACTCAAATAATAATAATAATAATAATAATAATAATAATAGAATCTTTCAGGATAGAACCTCGAGTTTTCTGTGTCAAAACCAAAGTATACGTAAATGATAATCATAATAATCCTTTGGCCTGCGTGCCCAGTCGCTTGCCCACCTCAACTACATTTGCATGATCTGCAACTACTAAAAAACATTATTTACATTATTCGGACTATTGTCCTCATCTTTGTCGCCAAATTTATTACAACGTTTCGGCCGTTGTACGCTCGGCCTTCTTCAGGTGTTTGGAATGTCGAACAGAAACCTTTATTTCGCTCACTGAGGTAGACTGTTCTAGTTCCACGTGCCATGTTTTAATGGATGTTAGTTATCAGTTATCTCCTGTTAATTCCCCTCTCAAAGTTCTCCACTGCCTTAGCCGGGTATTGAACTCACACTCTTTGGGTCCTGTCACTGGATCTAAGCAACACCTTTATCCACTGTGGCATGTGTCCTTCAGGACAATAGTCCAAATAATGTAAATAATGTACATAATACCTCATCTCAGAAATATAGACAGATACTGAAGGGCCGATATGTTGTAAGAAATATGGCGACAAAGATGGGGACAATAGTCCGAATAATGTAAATAGTGTACATAATACCTCATCTCAGAAATATATATAGATACTGAAGGGATGAAACGTTGTAATAAATATGGCGACTAATATGAGGACAATAGTCCGAATAATGTAAATAGTGTACATAATACCTCATCTCAGAAATATAGACAGATACTGAAAGGCTGAAACGTTGTAATAAATATGGCGACAAAGATGAGGACAATAGTTCGAATAATGTAAATAGTGTACATAATACCTCATCTCAGAAATATAGACAGATACTGAAGGGCCGAAACGTTGTAATGAATATGGTGACAAAGCTGAGGACAATAGTCGGAATAATGTAAATAGTGTACATAATACCTCATCTCAGAAATATAGACAGATACTAAAAAAACATGACTGAATATTCTTCGCAAATGGTGGTGACTTTATAAGTATTCAGTGATACGGACTCTAGAGACTTTAATACATCGAGTTTCAACTTAACAAATACTACTACTAATTCTCTTCAGAAGGAAAAGTGAGAGACATTATTTTTAGGAAAAATCTTAATTTCACCACTGAAAAAATCCGTGTTAGCAATGCAGGACTAGCATCATTACCTGTATTTGTATGTATAAAAATTTTAATTAAATTTTATATAAAACAACATTCAGGGTATATGTTATTTATATAAACCTATCTTCAGGGTATATGCTATTTATATAAACCTACCTTCAGGGTATATGCTATTTATATAAACCTACCTTCAGGGTATATGCTATTTATATAAACCTACCTTCAGGGTATATGCTATTTATATAAACCTATCTTCAGGGTATATGCTATTTATATAAACCTACCTTCAGGGTATATGCTATTTATATAAACCTATCTTCAGGGTATATGCTATTTATATAAACCTACCTTCAGGGTATATGTTATTTATATAAACCTACCTTCAGGGTATATGCTATTTATATAAACCTACCTTCAGGGTATATGCTATTTATATAAACCTACCTTCAGGGTATATGCTATTTATATAAACCTATCTTCAGGGTATATGCTATTTATATAAACCTACCTTCAGGGTATATGCTATTTATATAAACCTACCTTCAGGGTATATGCTATTTATATAAACCTATCTTCAGGGTATATGCTATTTATATAAACCTACCTTCAGGGTATATGTTATTTACATAAACCTACCTTCAGAGTATATGCTATTTATATAAACCTACCTTCAGGGTATATGTTATTTATATAAACCTATCTTCAGGGTATATGCTATTTATATAAACCTATCTTCAGGGTATATGCTATTTATATAAACCTACCTTCAGGGTATATGTTATTTACATAAACCTACCTTCAGGGTATATGCATAAGCCATATTATGAAATTGTTGTGGCCTTGTTAGGGCCAGAAATAAAAACACAAAAAGAGGGATTGAGTTAAACAAATATATTAACAGAAACAGTAATAGAAACAATTAATGTCACAAACAGGAAGCATGTTGTTACACGTGATTATGGAGAGAGACAGAGTTTGTGAGAGAGAGACAGAGTGTGAGAGAGAGAGTGTGTGTGTGAGAAGTAGTGTGTGTTTGTGAGAGAGAGAGAAAGAGAAGGCAATTGAGTTAAACAAATATATTAACAGAAATATCAATACAAACATATACAAACGAGAGTGTTACAGCTAGAATGTTCGGTCCGATTGTCAGAGCTGACTGCTGGAAACTTCCCTCTGCAAAAAGGCAGTACCTGCTCCTATTTATAGCTGCTAGAGTCCATGCGTGCGTGGGTAAATTACCATAACAGAAATGTAAAGGAATATCATGTTTATACATGGGTTCCATTCCCAAGCTGCCTCATTTCATGGATGCGACGTACAAAATAAATAAATTTCAGCCAAAAGCAGTACTTGTTGCTCGGTCAGTAAATATTGAATGTTTCCTTATAAGGAAACGGATGATACTACCATTACCATTGAAGTCATTAAAATATATATATATATATATTTGCTTTTAATGCCATACATAAAAAACGCTAATCATTGAATCTAAACAATTTTTGACACAGCTGCACAATAGCCCCATTCGTGATTCGGGCAGTCTTGGTAACGACAGTCTTGATTCACTTTTCTTCTTTCTGCCATCTTCCGGCCAGGTAGCGAAATGTCTTTCGGTTAGGTAACGAAATGTTTTTGGTTTGTAATTAAAAGAGAAACATCAATAAAAGGAATTTTAACTTTTGACACATCGACTTGTACAACTTCTAACTTGCCAGTGGGTTGCTATCTCACCCCACTGCGAAGCAACATCCGAGACACAAAAAAAATCATGTCTATATTGTATGACCTGTAATACTTAATTCCCTGAAATCCCTTTCTACATCCCACATTCCTACACTAGTTTTAGCTAATCAAAAACGACTTCCTTTGTTTTCCTGTATCTGACCGCAAAGGTCAAAATGAGGAAGTCAGAGGAGAAATATATTTGTTTCAAAAATAATAGTCTGCTGGACTATTATTTGACACACAAATAGGACACACATACCTGACCCAGTCATACTTGCTGAAGAATGAAAAGCGACTATAATGCAAAACATGATAAGACACACTCAGAGGGAAACACATTTTAAATGTGTGTACGCACTTAGCATTTGTACGACACCAAATACCAAAAGGAAACCAACATGAGAAAACTATGTGAAAATACCGTCAACATAATGGATCCTCGTGTGGGGAATCAATAAAATATCATTTGATTTATTAAATTTTATATAAAACTACTTTCTTGGTATATGTTATTTACATATACCTATCTGCAGGGTATATATTATTTATAAAAACCTACCTTCAGGGTATATGTTATTTATATAAACCTACCTTCAGGGTATATGTTATTTATATAAACCTAGCTTCAGGGTATATATATATATGAAGCTGTGTTATGAAATGTAAAGGAATATCATGTTTAATGTTTGGGTTCCATTCCCAAGCTGCCCTATTTTATAGATGTGATGTACAAATTAAATAATCTGTATTCCAAAATCCGAAAAAATCTGAAAACCGAAGCATTTCCGGCCCTAAGGATTTCGGATAAAGGATTCTCAAACTGTCTTAAAAATAATGAAATGTTTAGAAAATAACTGGATTTAAATGTTTAATATCGGTGTCTCCTCCTTGGTGGCTACGGGCCAGAATAAATCTATTCAATGTTTTTGGCTGAGAACGAATAGATTTAACTTTTCATAATCAAGAATATTTTCCTACAAAAGTTTGCCTGAACTCAAAAACAGCGAGGAAGTATGTCTCCATTTTTGCTTTTCGATCCATTACTGAAATTTAAATCCTTCTGTGTGTCCCAGCAGCGACGAAGTTGCAAGCCCAGTGCTTTTCAAGGTCACATTCCAAATTTACGAACAAGATTTTTTCCTTTCTGATGGAATTATAGTGCCGACGAAGAGTTTTTTTTTTGTTTTTTTTTTCATTCGAAATTTGTGAAACATTCAAATTGTTGTTAACCACTTTCGACCAAAGGCTGGAGGTGACTTTATTTTTTTCTTTCGAAGTGGAGGAGACTTTACTTTTTTCTTTCGAAGTGGAGGAGACTTTACTTTTTTCTTTCGAAGTGGAGGAGAATTTTTTTTCTTTCAATGTGGAGGAGACGTCATATTTTTTTTCTTTCGAAGTGGAGGAGACTTAATTTTTTTCTTTCGAAGTGGATGAGAATTTTCTTTTTTTCGATATGGAGGAGACTTCATATTTTTTTTCTTTTGAAGTGGAGGAGATTTTTATTTCGTTGTGAAGGAGATTTCATTTTTTTTTTTATTTCGAAGAGGTGGAAACTTTATTTTTTTATCGCGGTGATGGAAACTTCATTTTTTTCTTTCGAAATGGAGGAAACATATTTTTTCTTTCGATGGGAGGAGACTTCATATTTTTTTTCTTTCGAATAGGAGACTTTCTTTTGTTTTTTGTTTTTTTAGTAGTGGAGAAGACTATTTTTCTTTCGCTGTGAGGAGAATTCATATTTCTTTTTTTTTTTTTTTTTTTTGGCGTGGAGGAAAATTCTATTTTTTTTTTTTCCTTTCGAGGTGGAGGAGACTTCATTTCTTTTTGTCGTTCTGAAGAAGACTTCATTTTTTTTCTCTCGGTTTCGGGGAAAATTTCATTTAACTGTTGAGATGGAAAATACTTCATTTTTTCTTTGTTGGGCTTTGAAAAATTTGATTTTACTTTCGGGATGGGAGATCTTTCATTTTTGTGTTGTCATGAGATAAAATTCATTTTATTCTGTCATACTGGTGTTCGACGGTTTTCATGTTTTACTCTCAGGCTGAAAGAAACTTTAATTTGAACATATGTGCGCGTGCGTGATATTGAAAAATTCTTAACCCGGCTTCAACGTCACAAAATTTTACCAAATAACCAAACATTAGCATTAAATTCCTGTGTGTGTGTGTGTGTGTGTGTGTGTGTATGTGTGTGTGTGTGAGAGAGAGAGAGAAAGTGAGAGAGAGATAGGGGAGAGAGAAAGAAAAGGGTAGGAAAATGATACCAGCGGGCAAGCAAGGAAAGAAAGATAATTATATTATAAAGCTTTCAAGAAATACAATGGAGAAAGATGAAATTGTTTTTCTGTTATCAAAATGCATTGAAACAAATTTTATTCATTCTCTATTGACGAGGAATTATTGTAGACGCCCCAAAAATGTTTGCATTGCAAATCAATTTTCAGTTGCACATTGATTTTTCTGCCATTAAATATATGACTATAATTGGCAATACGAAGAATTTAATGATACCCCCCTCTCTCTCACACACACCATCTATGGATATAGATGAGGGTGGTTCTGTGCCCCTCGACGTGGTGTAATGGTTAGCAAGCTTGTCTTGCTGGTCAATTACGACTAAATAGTCAGTTCATCCTCCATACTTTCAGCTTTGTGCCACATTTAAGCTACGCTCAGAAAATCCCTATATGAGAGAAGTCCTGAAAAGTTCTCGGCCATGCTAAGTACCTCTTCCCGCCAAAAGTTAGTCATTTAGACATATATATATATATATATATATATATATATATATATATATATATATATATATATATATGTCAAGTATAAGATTGAAGTAGACGGAATAAAATTCCAATAAGCAAAACTATTCTTAAAAGAGTGCAAAGTAGAGCAAATATAATTATTTATTCAAAAATTATAACATAAACATTTTATACAACACTACAAAAATAGCCATTTTGTTTCAACACTTCTGGTGTGTTGGCAAGTGAAGGTGTTGATTGTAAAATAAAACTTTTTATTTTACAATCAACACCATCACATCACAAAACACCAGAAGTGTTTAAACAAAATGGCTATTTTGTAGTGATGTTATAACATGTTTATGTTATAATGTTTGAATAAATATCTCTCTCTCTCTCTCTCTCTCTATATATATATATATATATATATATATATATATATATATATATATATATATATATAAAATACAGACAATAGGTCAACTAAAGCTATAACATGATAAAAATAAATATTATATTAGGTTGGTGCAAAAATAATGACGTAATAATGTCGTTTTTTGACGTTAAAAAACAGGTCAAAAAACGACATTATTACGTCATTATTTTTGCACCAACCTAATAATTACATGAGTTCAAAATTGTTTCGATATGTAAACTCCGAGTTGTGCAATTAATGAAAGATATTATGTATATTGCTTAATATATATATATATATATATATATATATATATATATATATATATATATATATATATATATTATGAAATGAACAAAGTCCGACAATTATTTTAAGACATTTTTATGTATATACGTTCTTTTTATAGATACAAATATTGAAGTAAATGCTCTGTTTATAATAAACAGTATTAATAACATTTACCGGCCTGAATATACGAGAAATTTTCATAGAAAATATGCATCTTCCGACAGGAATCGAACCTGTATCCTATACATTATACATATATATTTATTTTAAACAGAGCATTTGCTTAAAAAAATTTAATTTATCTATAAAAAGAATGTATAAACATAAAAATGTCTTTATATATATATATATATATATATATATATATATATATATATATATATATATATATATATATATATATATTATAAGTTAATAGACTTAAAATATGGTTTTTCGCTACACAGTTCCAACCATGTTTCAAAAATGGAAGCTAAAATTAAAGACATCACTTTCATTTCATCCACAAGCGAATTTTGGAGTAACTTTAAAAATTACATGGTTTTAAATACACAGCTAAAACAAAATTCATGTTTCCAAGGTTACAGATAAATCTATTTTGCTAGACTAGGGGTGTCAGTATGTTCAATATGTTTATATTTTAATGTATCAGTTATTGTTACGTTTTGGTAGTGGGTAGGGATGTATTTTTTAACTTATAATATTAATGCTCTGTAAATTTACATTGAGCACTATTTTGTAAAAATAAAAATATCTATAAGAACACCGGATTATATATCTTACTGTTCTTTCTTTTTATTAATATATATATATATATATATATATAATATCTATAAGAACACCGGATTATATATCTTACTGTTCTTTCTTTTTATTAATATATATATATATATATATATATATATATATATATATATAAAGACATTTTTACGTTTATACATTCTTTTCATAAAATATATTAAATAGTCCTGTTACTTTATATTGAGTACTGTTTTTTCTTACACTATAGAGTATTTATTTATCTTTGTATACAATCGCTAGCTCATATACCTACGTATATTTACCCATATATATATATATATATATATATATATATATATATATATATATATATATATATTGAATAAAAACAGACCACTTTAAGGTTCCATGTAATAAGTTATTTCACCACAACCCCTTTAACAGGGCTATGGATCATATATATATATATATATATATATATATATATTTGTGTGTGTATGTGTGTGTGTGTGTATTCAGGCAATCCTTCTTTCATGCTCATTTCATTGAATACGACAGACAAGATTTAGTTTTTTATACAATTTCTCATGCGATCTAATAATATTTTTCTTTTCAGATGATAATATTTTATAAAAACTAACCGAATGATCTTTTTATCAGAGCGCTTGACTGTTTTGAAAAATGAAAGCATTATATAAATACATACATGCAACAAACTATTTCTTGTTTAACAGTTAAAATAGTTGATCCTTGAAAATGGCTAAATGTATAGCCGAAAGCGCTCGGAATAAAAGAACAGTTTTTATATAATTTATCATCTGAAAAGAAAAAAATTATTAGATCGCATGTGAAATTGTATATAAAACTAAATAAAAACACATTGTCTGTCGTTTTCAATGAAATGTATATATATATATATATAAGGTATCACACATAGAGCGCTGAGTTGTGCGACTGGTGAGGAAAATATATACAGGGTGCGATGGATAAATTGTCGTCTAAATGACCAAAAAAAAAATGAAAATAACACTGATCTCATTTTAACAGATATACAGGGTGCGGTGGATAAATTGTCGTCTAAATGACGCAAAAATGAAAATAACACTGACATCTCATTTTAACATATACAGGGTGCGATGGATAAATTATCGTCTAAATGACGCAAAAATGAAAATGACATCTCATATTAATAGATGGACAGGGCGCGATGGATAAATTGTCGTCTAAATAATGCAACAATGAAAACAACACTGACACCTCATTTTAACAGATATATTTCCAAAATTACGCAAAAATATTTTGAAATACTAAAGAGTAAATTTATTCAATAAAATTGCCATTGGCTTCAACCCTGGCCTCAAGACGACTTCGAAATCTCCTGCAACTCTTCTGGGCGGTTTCCTTGTTTAAGTTGGTGAATGCTTCAATAATCCTTGCCTTCTGTTCATCTTTGGTGTTACAAGGAATTTTGTTGGTCACTCGTTTAACTGCTTAAACCTCTCATCTACGGACCCTCATCAACGGACTTTGGATGCACCGGACGAAATCTGCAGGTAAATTTTAAAAAATCTGCATGAAGAAAAACTGCCAAATCGTCCGCGATGTATTTCAAAATTTGCGGGATTAGCTGAACGAGTCGTATTTGTTCTCAAAATGACTACTTGACGGCCCTTTTGATTGCAAACAAAGATGGGTGTACAGTATATAAAGTACGATACATTTGCGCGTGTATGAGAAAGTATCTGTGAGAAATCTATTATTTTTGTTATTTCGATTAATATATCTATATTAAGTATATATTTATTAATGCCATATATACATGTTTATAGTATTTACATTATGATCATAACTGCTGGTAGTTACTATAGTGGTTTTATAACTCAAAAATAATCCCTACCCATCTACAGACAATCAGCTTTAACAGACCACTCCACACCCTATTAGTCCGTTGATGAGAGGTTTGTCTGTATATATATATATATATATATATATATATATATATATATATATATATATATATATATATATATATATATATGTCTCATTGAAGATTACTGACACGTCACTGCTATTAAGGTTTTTATTAATATTTCTTGTATTCGTACAAGAGACTTCTTTTTCGGACACAGAGCGCGTGAAAACTGTCCAAATATGAGACCAAGCGCTTTCGGCAGATGTATTAGGGTGAATTAGGGTGAATTGCAAAGACAGATTTATTGGATCTGTTATCGTTATGATGGTGAAAAAAACAAAAAAAAACAAGCATGAACGCGCTGTTATAATTATTTTTAAATTTATCCGCTGTAGCTATCATATCCCAAATCCCCTGTCCGTTTAAGCAATTAACCTAAATTATCAATCAACTCAATATACCAAACATACCTGGTAAATAGAGTTGAAAATAAACTCTAATCAGAATCTTTAAATCACAGAAACCTGATAATGAAAAAATAGACTCACTTGTTGTTGAAAGTTTATTCAGAATTGTCTCAGTTAAAAGAAACGATTGATAGAATTATGAAGAATATTTACAACAATCCATCTTCCCCCTCCATTAAAAATGAAACCTAACATTATATTAAAAATTCACGTGTACTAATGAGGTTCCCTTCTATGACCATCAAAGTAATGAGGTTCCCTTCTATAACCATTAAAATAATGAGGTTCCTTTCTATGACCATCAAAATAATGAGGTTTCCTTTCTATGAACATCAAAATAATGAGGTTCCCTTCTATGAACATCAAAATAATGAGGTTCCGTTCTAAGATCATCAAGATAATAGGGTTCCTTTCTGTGACCAAAATAATGAGGTTCCCTTCTATGAACATCAAAATAATGAGGTTCACTTCTATAACCATCAAAATAATGAGTTTCCTTTCTATGATCATCAAAATAATGAGGTTCCTTTCCAAGATCATCAAGATAATGAGGTTCCTTTCTATGACGATCAAAATGATGAGGGTCCCTTCTATGAACATCAAAATAATGAGGTTCACTTCTATAATCATCAATATAATAATTTTACCTTCTATGACAATCAAAATAATGAGGTTCCTTTCTATGACCATAAAAATAATGAGGTTCTCTTCTATAATCATCAATATAATAATTTTACCTTCTATGACAATCAAAATAATGAGGTTCCTTTCTATGACCATTAAAATTATGAGGTTCCCTTCTATAACTATCATAATAATAAGGTTCCCTTCTATAACCATCACAATAATGAGGTATTCTTCTATAAACATCAAAATAATGAGGTTCCCCTCTATAACCATCACAATAATGACGTTCCTTTCAATGACCATCAAAATAATGAGGTTTCCTTTCTATGACCATCAAAGTAATGAGGTTTCCTTCTATGACTATCAAAATAATGAGGTTCCATTCTATGGACATCAAAATAATGAGGTTCATTTCTATAACCATCAAAATAATGAGGTTCCTTTCTATGATCATCAAAATAATGAGGTTCCTTTCTAAGATCATCAAGATAGTGAGGTTCCTTTCTATGACCATCAAAATAATGAGGTTCCCTTCTATAATCATCAAAATAACAATTTTCCCTTCTATGACAATCAAAATAATGAGGCTCCTTTCTATGACCATCAAAATGATAAAGTTCCCTTCTATACCCATCAAAATGATGAGGTTCCCTTCTATGACCATTAAAATAGAGAGGTTCCTTTGTATAACCATCAAAATAAGGAGGTCCCTTGTATAAACTTTCAAAATGATTTCTACGTATAACGTGATGGCGTTTCCATTTGTTCAGTTCTAGGAACAACCTTTAGTGACTTCTACATGGCTAACCTTAAAAATAAGATATTTAGCTCTACTGCAAGACAATTCCATTTACCTAAGATATGTTTATGATATTCTTATCTTAGCTAAAAAAAAAAGTAGATGAAATATAAGAACTACAAGAAAACTTTCAAAAAACTCCGTTCTTTACTTCACTTTACTTAAAATCCCTTTTCTTGACACATTGATAGACACTAATAATACATTTACTCCCTCGACATATAAAAATATAACTAATAGATACACGTGCACTCTAAACTATAAAAGTGAATGTCCTATTACAAAATAGCTATTATAGCAAATTTAATATACAAAAAAAAAAATAACTTTTCCACGAAAAAATCTTTCTACGCTGAATTAAAAAAACATTAAACAAACTCTCATTAATAATGACTTTCCTAATTACATATTTGATGAACACATTAGATGAGGCATTAGAAATATTAATATAAATCAAAAAGAACATAATACTTCTTCAAATAATCCTAAATATATCAACCTACTATACTGTAATCAAATGCATTCTAACTATAAACAAGATGAAAAAAATCCTAAAAAAATTCATAAATCATATTCCCCTCTGATCCCAGTAAAAAAAATATCATTATATATTTTACTAAATTTAACACAAGCAACTTAATTGTACTGCTCCGTTATCACTCATTGCGTTTCCACTGAGTTCAAGTACACACTAACCTGGTCCAAGGATCGAACTCACAACTAATATGTTATCAATTTCATAAACGCTCTAATTTAATTGACTATTGTCCTGTGGGTCAATAGCCTTGTCGGCTTGTAAATAATATAAGTAATAATAAAGCCTCATCCTAGAAACATACACGCGCATGCACACACGCACACACAAATATTTCTCTCTCTCTCTCTTCTAACCGCTTCTTCTTCTTTTGATACCTCCTCCCTCCATTCCACTCTTCTTCACCTCTCTCGTTCAACCTTTTTCTCCGTCGTACTCTTCATACTCCAATCTCTCTCACTTCCCACTCTTTCTCATTTCCAACCTCCTTCTCGCTTCCCTCCTTCTCATTACACTCTCTCTGCCAACATCTCTTATTCTTTCTTTACTTCTTCCTCTCTTTTCTCTATCTTTCTCTCTCTTTCTCTTCCCCTTTTCTCCCGTTCAACCCATTTTCTCCCTTGTTCTCTTCATACCTCCTCTTTCTGTCTTCTTTCCAAACAAACTTTCTCTTCATATCTCCCCATCGCACGCACTCTGTCTCACTTCCCCTCTCTCTGTGTCTCTCTCGCGCGCCTTCTCTCTCTCTCTCTTCCTTCCTTCTCTCTTTCTTGCTTTCCCCTCTCCGTCTTCCCTCTCTCTCTCTTCCCCTCTCTCTCTGCCCTCTCTCTCTGGCTTCCCCTCTCTCTCTTCCCTCTCTCTCTGGCTTCCCCTCTCTCTCTTCCTTCTCTCTCTGGCTTTCTCCTCTCTCTCTCTCTTCCTTCTCTCTTTCTCGCTTTTCCGTCTTCGTCTTCCCTCTTTTTCGCTTCCCCTCTCTCTCTTCTCTATTTCTCTCTCTCTCTCTCTCTGGCTTTCCCCTCTCTCTCTCTCTTTCTTTATCGCCCTCCCTTCTCCGTCTTCCCTCTCTCTCGCTTTCCCTCTCTCTCTGGCTTCCCCTCTCTCTCTTCCCCCTCTCTGTTCCCTCTCTCTGTTCCCTCTCTCTCTCCCTGGTTTTCCCCTTTCTCTCTCTCTTCCTTTTCTCTTTCTCGCTTTACCGTCTCCGTCTTCCCTCTTTCTCGATTTCCTCTCTTTCTCGCTTTCCCCTCTCCGTCTTCCCTCTTTCTCGCTTCCCCTCTCTCTCTCTTCCCTCTCTCTCTCGCTCCCCCTCACTCTTCCCTCTCTCTCTCTCTCTCGCTTTCCCTTCTCTCTATCGCTTTCCCCCCTTTCTATCTTTTCTATTTTCTCTTCACGCCTCTAAACCAAAAGCTACCAACGTAGCCTTTTTAAATAGACAACAGTAAAAATTTGATTTTCCAAGCCGTCTCAAGATCTGATCAATGAACATTAATATCGACCAGAGACACGCTACTCTTCTCCCCACTGAGGCGAGAGACAACACAGCGGGTCTTGTCGGGTCGGGTTGGTTTGGGAGAGTTGGTTCGATGGCTGGGTAATTCTTTGTCAATACATGATCAATAAAAACTGAATGAAAAAATTTCGTTCCTCGCTTGCCATTCCGCCATATCACGTGACTTGAACAAGCAAACAAAACCGATCACTTTCCTGACTACTTCCGTTTCCGGTTAAGTCGCCATAACAACAACGGAAGAGAGAAAATATTTTCATTTTAACAGTGATGTCCTGGAATTGGATGACGTCCATATTTTAAAAGTGTGTGATTCACGTTTTGAATTATCGGCGACAAACGAGATTTAGTAAACAGATTGCGTCATTCACACCCCGTCAGTGAAGGTGAGGCAAGGCAAAAAGTCAATAATTAACCGAGGAAATATAACATTCCCACTCAATAAGACACCCAACTGTCCGATTTCGAAAGGTTTAAATCCACGTGTCTGATTATTCTCTTTAAGCTTAGGGATTTTCAGTTAATTCTCTTTCGTTTATTCACTTTTCTGCTGCTTGTTCATTTCGTCCCCTGAACCTTGGCTTGAGTAAAGCGTTCAGTTCAAAACTCCGAACAGGTTACAAATACTGAAGAAGACTAGTGAATACAACGGCCGAAACGTTGAGAAGATGAATATGGAAAGTGTAGTGTACTAATGTTAATAGAATGAAACGATTAACATGAGTGGTACAAAATAAAGAAGTTTTTATTTCCTTTTCTTTTACAACAGAAGAACATGAGGGAAAATCTGAAAACAAAAATTGAATCGATCGTGTATTGTATTTCCCTCTTTTTTTTTTAAAAGTCTCTGCGAGTTGTGGTGAAGCATCAACAGCCGTGTGGCGTTAAAAGCATTATCGCCAAGTTGAGAGTCGTTATTTGATACTGTTCGTTCAGCGGTCAAAACAAGGGAACTGTTCTAAGATTTTTCTTGAACCTTCCTTGACGAGGAATTGCATCATTTCCTATAGAAAGACATATAACAATGATAATTCTTCATTTTAAAAATAACCAACTTTGGTTTAAGTGGGTTCAATATGATAAGAAAAAAGGACGTTAGAAAATATATGACTTTCTGAAAATGTAGAGAAATAAGAAAATTTCTATGACAACTGATTTTTCCCTGTTCGTGGAATTGGTATTTGGCGAGGGTTTAGAAATTCAGACCGCAAAAAGTATTATATCTACTACTAAAACGAAATAGTAAACAAATAGTAGATAGATAGATAGATATGAAAAGACTGAGATAGATAGATAGATAGATAGATAGATAGATAGATAGATAGATAGATAGATATGAGTAGACTGAGATAGATAGATAGATAGATATGAGTAGACTGAGATAGATAGATAGATAGATAGATATGAGTAGACTGAGATAGATAGATAGATAGATAGATAGATATGAGTAGACTGAGATAGATAGATAGATAGATAGATAGATAGATATGAGTAGACTGAGATAGATAGATAGATAGATAGATAGATAGATAGATAGATAGATAGAAATGAAAAGACTGAGATAGATAGATAGATAGATAGATAGATAGATAGATAGATAGATAGAAATGAAAAGACTGAGATAGATAGATAGATAGATAGATAGATAGATAGATAGATAGATAGGTAGAAATGAAAAGACTGAGATAGATAGAGAGAAAGAGAGATCTGAATAGACATAGATAGATAGATAGATAGATAGATAGATAGATAGATAGATAGGTAGAAATGAAAAGACTGAGATAGATAGAGAGAAAGAGAGATCTGAATAGACATAGATAGATAGATAGATAGATAGATAGATAGATAGATAAAGGAAGTTACCTCTTCAACGGCACTAAGTGTGATCATATTTTCCATCTATTTATCATATTTTTAAATTTTCCATTTATTTATCTCTCTTTTCCACTCTTTCTCATTACTTATCTCTTGCTTAGTTTTAGACATAAATAGTTTCCGTTTTTGTCCATCAACTTTATTCTTCAACTTTATTCTTCGCCATTATTTGCAAAAACTTGTCACTTATCAGGCAGCACTTCCTTCCGTTTTCATTAGAATCCACAGGGTTTGATGTAAAAAATCTTTACAACGAAATCTTGAATCTGTTTTTCATCAGAGAAAGTTGTTTTTCCCCCATTAAAGCGTTAAAAAGGATCCCAAGGTTTAAGATCAAAGGCGAATATGGCCGGTGAGGGATAAAACAGACCAACCGGATTTTCCTGTCATTCCTGCTGTATTTAGACCTGCATTATTGTGGACAAGAACAACAATTTCTTACTGACGAGCACGGGTCGCTTTTTGACTAAACCTGTATGGACATGTTGCAGCTACTGGACATTTAAATGGGAATTTATTCTTTTATTTTAAGAATTCTAACTTCATCTTCTTATGGCAAATTCACTTAAGTGTATTTGCACGTAAGTAAATTTCGCTCAGTAATGTGCCATGCGTGATACACGCGTAGCCGATCATGTATCTTTCGATACATGACTGACGAGGCAGATTTTTTTCCGCAGTTGGTTTCCATTTCGTTCAGCGGCAGACCAGTTGCTATCCAAGGCTATAGAACCCGGTTTGTCCTGCTATTTACCCATAGCTGGGGGTAGAAGAAGAGGATTCATACTTTTCCCAAGAGTATTAGCATGTAAGTGAATGTAATGGATTCGACTGGAATTCAAACTCGGCTCTCCGATTCCTTAATTCGAGTCGCTCTCCATTACTGCGCTTCACTGAATCTAAATAGCCGAATATCTGAATATCTTGGTTTGATCAGCTAATAGGCAAAACAATGCTTATCCACAAAACCAACGCGGTAGTTGGTACAAAAATGACTCCTCCATCACTCTCACCAAGAAGAGTACGTGAGCATTTTGTCCACTTCGTAACAGTCACTAATCGGGCATAATAAGCACTTAGCTCTTGGATTGAACATAACAACTTCACTATAGCGCCATGTGCAATAGTGGCTAGTACCGGAAGTATCTTTTCCTATTTCCGGTTTTATATTTTCCGGTACAGCGCTAATTTTTCCTTTCCGGTTTGTCCATTGCCATCCAACGAGAAAATATGTCACAACCAGCGTCCCTTTCAATGTATAATAATTTTCTAACCGTCGGGATGCTTAAATGTGTTTCTAAGCGTAGCTTAAAAGTGGCACAAGGCCTAAAATAGGGGGCACCCAGTGAATATCGAACTCACTACTCAGTTGTAATTGTTCTAGCGAGACAAGCTTGTTAACCATTACACTACGACGAGATGTCCCACTCCCTTTCAATGTACATTGTTCCATTTTGTGGTCAACTTTGACTTCTTTAGTTATCAAGATTTAGATATAGTTTATGGATCTAAATTCCACAGTTTCACCCTCCCTCCCTCCCTTCACTCCTCTCTCTCTCCCCTTTTATTCCTCTCGCGCTCCTTCTTCTTTCACTCCTATCTCTATTTCTCCCTTTATTTATTTCTCTCCTCCTCCTTTCACTTCTCTCTTCACTTCTCCCTTCACTTCTCTCTCCTTCCCTCTTCTCCCTTCATTTCTCCCCCTTTATCTCTCCTTCTCCCTTCACTTCTCTCCCCACTTCCCTCTCTCTTCTCTCACACACATTCTCGTCACATATTTCAGAGTCTTCTGTTGATAATAGTTTTGTGAAAGAAGAAATAGATACTTAGGGGTTCATGCCTTATCAACTGTATTGCTCGAAATGTATCCATTCCTTTTTTTCTTTCTTTCGCCACCCTCTCTCTCCCTCTCTCTCTTTCTCTCTCTCTCACTCACTGTACCTCTCCTTACAAGGTGATCTGCTGATGGCAAAGCTATTTAGAGTGGAGAAAGTTGAACCGTTTGAGTTCATGCCTTTTTCATGCCGTTTTGAACGTAATGAATCCGTTCTTTTTTACATTTTTTCTCCCTCTCTCCATCTATGTTCCACCATCTATCTATCTTCTTCTCTCTCTCGCTCTCTCCCTCCCTCTCTCTCGCTCTCTCTCTTTCTCCCTCTCTCTCTCTCGCTCTCTCTCTCTCCCTCTCAGTCTCGCTCTCTCTCCCCCTCTCTCTCTCTCTCTCTTACACCCACCCACACACTCATTCGTTGCAGAGCAGTCTGTTGATGACAAAGCTATTTATGGAGAAAGAAGCTGGGGCTTTTGGGTTCATCCCTCTTTAAATATTTAATTTGAAACGAAATCATCCTGTCTCGCTCTCTCTCTCTCTCTCTATATATATATATATATTTATATACCTACTCCTTTTTCACACACTGCCTCTTTTCTCTCCCTATCTCTCCCTCTCTCTCTCTCACAAGTTTAAAAGTAGTTTGCTGATGCCAAATTTATTTGTGGTGGAAGAAAGAGTAGGTACATTTGAGTTCATGCCTTTTCAAGCATCTTGCCGAAATATAATTTGTTCTCTCTCTCTCTCCCTCTTCCACGAAATGAGACTCGAAATCGGCAAGTCCGATGTCCGTGGATTTCACACTCATTGCATACGTGTGTATGTGTATGCGTCTGCGTGTGTGTGTGCGTGAACGTGTGTACGTGTATGTGTGCGCGTGTGTGGGTGCGTGTTTATGTGTGCGTGCGTGTGTACGTGTATGTGTGCACCTGTATGTATGCGCATGTGTGTGTGTGCGAGTATGTGTGTTTATATTCGAGTATAATTCTCAGTTTCAAACCAATTTTACCCCCCAAACTTAAGAGCCTACCTAAATACGGCGGATAGTCTTGTTCGCTTCAAATCAGTCCATATTGCTTCAGAAGTAAAAAAAAAAAAAAAAAAAAATTATTCACTCGTCACCAAAATACTGTTGTATAATATTATTCTAGCCTGGTTTAATAACGATTTGAATGTTTTGTTAAAAGTTGCCATGTTTCGTTATAAAATGGCACCAGAACAAATAATTATCGATGTATTGGGTTCACTGATCCTCAATTTGTATTGACTGTCTAACTATAAACGGATTGCGACATGAGAGATTCCTAAATCTGTTTTATATGGCGTGAATTCTGGTGTATTGTTTGTTGTTGCATTCTTGCAAAATCTCTGGTCAACCATTGTAAATATACACCAGCGACCTTCGTCGGCTTTTTACCGACTGGAAAAAATCACCCGACTTTGCGTTTTGATTCCCGTCTGCGTCGGTGTGATCAAAAACTGGGAAAGGTCCGGTGCACGTTCACAAGATTGAAACAGCGCTACAGTGAGAAGCTAAAACACTAATCCTGTTTCAAATATATTGGCTCATTTATACACGGGCTCGTAGCTGACACTGGGAACATTTTCACCGCTGCTACTGGTCTTCACTTCAGTCGGCGAAAATTCTGATTGACTCTCTGTGCAACTCGGACTGTCACTTTTTCTACATCTCAATCGCTAACGACCGGCTTCCTCCTCTAATCATCACTTTGTCTCTTTGTATTTCGACGGACAGCACGACCGCCTAACAAAACACGTTAGCCAGTAAATTACTGGAATTTAACGCGATTAAAGTGGGGGGGGGGGCATATCTTTGTAAACAATCCGCCCAGTATTAAAATAAATAAAACAAAAATAGTGAATATATGGGTAAAAGTTCAAATAACTTATCTCCAACTTCAAGTTTTGCAGATACAAAAAGGATAAGATAGATCTGTCGCTTTCAAAGATTAATGGTTGAAAAAGGCTTTGACCAAGTGAAACCTGGGCGTCTTGGCAAAGATCATTCTTTCTTGAACCTTGTGTACTTATGTTACAGAATCGCAAAGGACTGCTACCAAATAAGAGAAACCACATCACTTGAAGACTAGCAACAACGGCAGCAACTAAAATGGATAGAAAATGTAACTCGAAGAGAAAATAATGATGCTGATATTTCCCACTACTTCGAACAAAAGGTTAACAAGGACACTCCCCATCTATACTGGAAAGAAGGATAACAGTTAATGGACTTGGAAAACATTTTCCTGAAAAAAGGTTTTAAGAGAAAGATTTTGCAAATTTCAGCCGAAAAGCAGTATTAATTGCTCAGTCAATAAATGAATTCATTAAAGCATATATTTTTTTTATTCGCTTTTAATGCCATACATAAAAAACGCTAATCCTTAACTTCAAACAAATTTTTAGCTCCACATGTTGCATAGCCCCCTTCGTGCTGCGGGCAGTCATAGTAACGATGGTCTTGATTCCCTTATAGTGTTTTCTTCTTTCTGTCATCTTTCCGGCAACGAAATGTTTTTGGTTTGTAATTAAAAGAGAAACATCAAGAAAAGGAATTTTAACTTTTGACTTTATTAAACACATCGACTTGTACAACTTCTAACTTGCCAGTGGGTTGCTATCTCACCCCACTGCGGAGCAACATCCGAGACACAAAAAAAAAAAAAAACATGTCTATATTGAATGACCTGTAATACTTAATTCCCTGAAATCCCTTTCTACATCCCACATTCCTACGCTAGTTTTAGCTAATCAAAAACGACTTCCTTTGTTTTCCTGTATCTGACCTCAAAGGTCAAAATGAGGAAGTCAGATGAGAAATATATTTGTTTCAAAAATAATAGTCTGCTGGACTATTATTTGACACACAAATAGGACACACATACCTGACCCAGTCATACTTGCTGAAGAATGAAAAGCGACTATAATGCAAAACATGATAAGACACACTCAGAGGGAAACACATTTTAAATGTGTGTACGCACTTAGCATTTGTACGACACCAAATACCAAAAGGAAACCAACATGAGAAAACTATGTGAAAATACCGTCAACATAATGGATCCTCGTGTGGGGAATCAATAAAATATCATTTGATTTCTGATAAATATTGATAACTGTAATTTCTTTCTTTCTCTCTCCACACACACACACACACACACACACATATGTGCGCGTGTGTGTGTATATATATATACATATATATATATATATGAGTGAATTAAGAAACAACATTAAATCTCGTGCTAATGCATCAGCCCATATGACGGTCACCCCTTCAGCATCCCCCTCGTGTGGATTTGTTTGCAAATCCTGTGCAGGATTATTGTCCCCATACGAAACATAAACATAAAAACTAAACTGAAAGAGGTTCATACGTCAAAAACGATGAGAGAGTCCATTCTATATATAGATATGTGTGTGTGTGTGTGTGTGCGTGAAAAGTGTGTATATAAATATAAATATATAATTATTTATATATTATATGCGCAGTACTTATTAGAAAGCTGTCAATATCAGAGATAGAGCCAACATATTCGGTTGGATTGATGTGAGTTTGTGACCCTGGGTTTCACGCTTTTGCGATCGTCAGAGTTTGCCTGACAACCGCAAAAGCGTGAAACCCAGGGTCACAAACTCATATCAATCCAACCAATATATATATATATATATATATATATATATATATATATATATATATATATATATATAATGAAATGGATTAAGTATATATATAAATATATGTATACACACACACACACACACACGCACACACACACATATATATATATATATATATATATATATATATATATATATATATATATATATATATATATTCTTTGAAATTTAATTGAATTACTATGAATAATTATTGAAATACCCAAAACCTTCCGCAAATCATTTTTTACAAATAGTAAATACGCGAACAGCACAATTCATTCTAAATATATATGGGAAATTAAAACAAAACTGAAATCACGCTAAATATATCATGGAAAATAAAAAAATCAGCATTAGCCTCCAACAATAAATCCGAAAACTGTAAAATTTGCCTGGAAGAAAATATAGT
>OZ010611.1:71084816-71352316 GCA_963932145.1 Acanthosepion lycidas | reverse complement strand
CACAATATCCTGTCCTTTTTGTAGTATTTAATAACATTTGTCTTTTGGTCATCTCTCCCAAAAGCTACTCCGCCCTCCATTCACTCAACTTCTCCATGTAGGTTATGTGCTATTGTCCTCTGTCTCTTCAATTCAATCTGTCCCGTGAGTATGAAATTTTCCAAGCCCTCTTTCCTCATTTTGTGTTTCAGAAATTTCAACTCTCTCTTCCTGATGTTAAGCATAAGTGTCCTTTTTGTTGCTCTAAAATTTCCTTATTGCTCACATGTTCAGTCTATGGTATTCTCAGCATCCTTCTGTAGAATCACATTTTGTTGCTTTAAGTCTTTATGTGCCATGAGTGATACACGCTTAGGTGATCTTGTACCTTTCGATACATGACTGACGAGGCAGATTTGTTTCCCGCAGAAGGTTGCTATTTCTTTTTGCGGTAGATCAGTTGCCATCCAAGGCTATATAACCCTGTTTGCCCTGCTATTTGCCCATAGCTGGGATGAGAAGAGGAGGATTCATATCTTTCCCAAGGGTATTAGCACGTCGGGAGTTACGGTGGTGTACTGGATAGCAGCTTGGATTGACGAATAGGAGTGTCAAGTTCGAATTCCAGTCGAATCCATCGCGTTCATTTACATGCTACATGTAGTGATTCTGGGGACTCACTTTATTACTTAATAAAAAAAAACGATTCAACATTTTTTTTGTCCAGCAAAATCTTATATTAATACGAGTGTACAGTTGCCATTTCATATCGGGACATGTAACCATCTTTTCCAATCGTTATATAATGTAATTTTGAGGCAGGGGTGTCACTTTGTTATTTAATAAAAAAAAACATCCCACACTTTATGAAGCACAGAATCATATATTAATACTAGTTTATTTAACCATTTCACATCAAAGAAAGCGATAAAACCACTAAGATGCAAGGGGTTATTGAGGATGGACGACAGTTGAGTGAAGGAAACAGAGAAAACGTTACTGAGGAGAAAGGATAATAAAATTCGTTGTTTACGCTTTATCAACCTTTTGCAGAAAATCTTTTTTAGATTATAAAAATGTTTTGGAGATAGCAATGGTTTTTAAAACTTTTCACCCCAAGCAAGACGGAGGTGGCATTAGCACGCAAGGGGTTACAGAAAGTGGGAGCAAGAGTAAATTGGCGTGAAAGAGAAAAGGATGAAGAGAAGGACGGGGAATAGATCAAGACATCTGCAGATGTCGATTGACATTGCATTTGAATAGTTGGATATTATAGCTATCAGTGAACCAAGTAAGAGGAAGGGAGTTCCACAGACAGGAAGTGCGAGACATGAAGCTATTGGAGTAGAAGAGACAGCTACATTTAACCGTTTCGACAGTGAAAAGATGGGGCTGAGATGCCAACCTAGTGCCATGTTTAAATTCATGCAGTTTGGGAACTAGCAGTCGGAGCAGTTACCGTGAAAGTATTTTTAGAAAAGACAAAGGGAAGCGACGGCAGGTCTGTGAGAGAGCAACTGTAAACGAGATGCCAGACCAGGACCAACCACATTGCATATCCGTCTCTGGATTTCCAGAGAGAAGGAAAAGAAAAGTACCGGGAACCCCTTCCTAAACAAGAAACAAGAGATGAGCCTGTGCGCTTGTTCAAGAGAAGAGGGAGAGGTTTTGACCGGCCGATAGGAATGCCTACCTACTCCTATTGATATGTTCTATTATTTAATCCATAGCTGGGGAGAGAAGAAGTGGATCCCTAACTCCCCTAAATGATATTTGCGTGTAAATGAATATAACGAACCTAACTCTCCGATTTCCTAATCCGAGCCGTTATTCATTACACAACCGACGAATCCAAGCTTACAGCATCTAGTATTCCTAAGTGGTCACCCATCTAGGTACTGAACGAGCTCGACATTGCTTAACGACGGTGATCGTACGAGAGTTTAGTTTTGGAGACGTTAAAAGAACAAGCCATTTCTTGCCCAAGTTAAAAGATTGAAGGTTGTTTTCCAAATCAGCTGCCAATTTGAGTTTATGGAATCAATAAGCTTAGCCATGCTGTTCAATATGGCCGTATATTTTGACAGGTAGTTCTCACGTGTGAATCTTTGAAATATATAAATATGCATAGTACCTGTAAAAAAAAATTAACGGATTCTTTATGAATGAAGCTGCACTTTTACTCCGGATCAGTGTTGCACCTGTGCAATTTGCTTAACTTGTTTTTAAGTAAACCGTTTAGTACTGTTTTTTGTCCGAGTGGAATATATTTTGTATGTGTATTTTTAATACAAGCTGAGTATTCATTTTTACTCTTTTATTGATAACATTCAAGGAAGAGATTCGAATACAAGTGCTTACATATTGTGCGAAATAAAGGGTTCAGTTCGACATTCCAACCAACTGAAGAAGACCGGAGCGTACAAATGCCGAAACGTTGTTATAAATATGGTGACAAAGATGAGGACAATAGTCTGAATAATGTAAATAGTGTACATAATACCTCATCACAGAAATATAGACAGATACTGAAAGGCCGAAAAGTTGTAATAAATATGAAGACAAAGATGGGGACAATAGTCCGAATAATGTAAATAGTGTACATAATACCTCATCTCAGAAATATAGACAGATACTGAAAGGCCGAAACGTTGTAATAAATATGGCGACAAAGATGAGGACAATAGTCCGAATAATGTAAATAGTGTACATAATACATCATCTCAGAAATGTAGACAGATATTGAAGGGCCGAAACGTTGTAATAAATATGGCGACAAAGATGAGGACAATAGCCCGAATAATTTAAATAGTGTACATAATACCTCATCTCAGAAATATAGATAGATACTGAAGGGAGGAAACGTTGTAATAAATATGGTGACAAAGATGAGTACAATAGTCCGAATAATTTAAATAGTGTACATAATACCTCATCTCAGAAATATAGACAGATGCTGAAAGGCTGAAACGTTGTGATACATATGAAGCAAAGATGAGGACAATAGTTCGAATAATGTAAATAGTGTACATAATACCTCATCTCAGAAATATAGACCGATATTGAAGGGCCGAAACGTTGTAATAAATATGGCGACAAAGATGTGGACAGTAGTCCGAATAATGTAAATAATGTACATAATACCTAATCTAAGAAATATAGACAGATAGTAAAAAATTGTTTTTAAATATGTTCCACTAGTGAGACAATGAACGCTAGAAGGTCGTTTTTATCGTGGGTTGCTTATTTGCTTTGTTGCCACCAGGTTTTGACATTCGAATCAAAGCTAGTCTGTCCTGCCAGTTTATCGTCTCATCGTTTTACTCTTGGACAATTTAAACCATTCATTTCTTTTTTGTAAAACCAATTACCTAAAATCTGCTCTGAATCGTTAAATAAAAAATTCAATAAAACTAAGACATTATTTAATTAGAAAAGCTTTTGTTTTTACCAATAACACATATTATTGAGACTATTGTCTTTGTTGAATAATTAATTTATACAAGAATTCTTTTCATTTTTCGAAATTTTAATCAGAATAATTTATAAAATTTTAAACTTTTTTAAATTTCTATATTACTTTGTCCCGATTAGATGATATTGTTATCGAATAAAAACTATATTTACTAAGCATAAATTGAAAAGTTTACAATTCATCGAACACCAATATTTTCAAAAGAATTTTTAAAATTTTATGTGTATAAACGTTATACTGGAACATACCTATTCTATTGTTAATAGACTCTCCCACATATGATAAGTAGTAGTAGTAGTAGTAGCAGTCGCCAGGGAGTTCAGTTGAGTTGGTGAGTCAGCCGATGCCGGGCGACCGTTAGTCGGATATTAAAGTATCAACCACCGCAACTAGATTGCTCCGTCATTAACTATTATATCAAGTTCCTAACGTTTTGTACGTCGAACCATTTTAGGACCGACTTAGTGAAATACAAGCTTCCACTGTGAAACTACTCTATAACAATAAACTTGCTGATTTTTGTAAATACAGATATCCATACATGACATTATCAGAAAATAATAGCGGTAATTATAGTAAAATTAAAACCAAATTACCTAACATTCAATAAAACATTACATTACGAAGAATTCAATTTTTAAGATTACTGGCTAATTAAAAATTATATAAACAAAGGCGCCCACGTTATATTCCTCAAGGAAATTTTACAAATATGTCCACTGTATAAAAAATTAGTCTGTCAGTCAAGCTGTCAACACCTTAAATAAAAACCTGCCACTGTGTTAATAAATGCATTTCTGTGATATTTTAAACTAAGTAATATGTTTCAAATCGGATTAATTAAACTTTAAATCAGTTAATATTCCTCAAATGAAATTTCAGAAAAGTATATTTTTTAAAGATTTTTTAATAAAGAGAATTACGTTGTGATGAAAGATGGCTAAAAATGGCGCTAAAATCAGCATTCTTCCATTCAATTTAAATTAGTTTTGAAATACAGCAAAGTATTTTGCTTATTGGAAATATTAAATTTAATCCATTACCTTGAAATTAAAACTAAACTAAGTTTCAAGAAAGATCTTTCATTTTTATAAAATAATTTTAAACCTCATCGCGTATCTGTTGAGATATGTAGATGGCCGTTTTATTTTATATATAAGTTCAAAATTCGTTACCTTACCTCTTTGCAATCTTTCGCTGTCTAAACGAAAAATGTGACTATTTTAAAAAATGTGACTAATTTAACTTCTTGTACGAAGTGGATTGTAAAAAGCATTATCCTAGATTTATTAATTAAGTGAATTTATATTTACAGCATAAATGCGTAGATGCATTAAATATTTTAATTCTGTTGATGAATTAAAAAGCAGTAACTCAAGGCACAGTTGTTATCAGGGTGGGCCCGAGACAAGCACGATCACTGTCCTTTACGGCATCAGGTATTATTTTTAAACGGCCCTGATCGAGTCAAATATAAAACATGCTTCAATGGCGTCATGCCGGATCAGTCGTCTTTAAGCATATCATTAATCATTATATGATGTTTTTCAGCAGTTTTTGTACGTTCCGACGAATGATTTAGAGAACTCAGACTTTAGGTGAACGGAGAGTGGACAGATAACGGATGAATAACCACCTTAATCTCTCAAGAGAGCAACTCTTTTCTGCGCATGCTCATTGACATGCACTGTAATAACAACCAATTCGTTTGGATCTGTTTGTCTCTATCTCTCAATCCCTCACACGAATGCGTATTTTCATTTCTACTTTTTTTTTTTTTACTATTTTTTTCTTTCGTTTATTTATTGCGTAAATCGTTAGATAAATTAATTTACAATCTTCGGGAAACTCCTCATGTTATGAATTGTTTTTAGTCTGTAAATCTTCTACTCTGTATGCTTGCATTTTATTTTACGTTTAATGATATTTTTAATTAATCATTGTCGCAATTAATATAGTAAATAAACATACAATAATTGTGATAATATTGAAAACTGCAATTCATTTAAATTTTTACCAGAAACGTTTTTATGTAAAGGTATGTATAAGTTGATTCTCCTTGGATGTACTTTTTCCAAGCAAACCGTCTTATTATATAAAATGTCCGTAGAAAAGGAAATGTGCCTGATATAGAGAAAATTCATACGTTTTAGTAAATGTCATTACTCACAGTTTACAGGAGGAAAGAAACCACAAGCGTATTGACATCAAGAAGCTGCCATGTAATTTCAGTTGTCGGTGAGTCTTTTGATCTCTAGCCGCTTTGCTTCCCTGGTTGGGTAAAGGGAACTGCTTGGCGTAGTTTTATGCTGAGGAGCTGGAATTTTTTCCTATTGACTAACCATGACTTATAAAGTTGCGTATTTATGTTTTCAAGAGAAAAAAAATTATTTTTTAATTCACTCAAACACCAGTTGATTGAAACTTGTTTGTTTTTACATTACATGATCTATTTTCTACTACGTCCGCAAAATTTAAATCTTTTATTTTTTTACATTTTATTTTTATGTTCTAATAGAACCTACTTTTATATATATATATATATATATATATATATATATATATATAGGAAGCGCGGTGGAGTAATGAATAGCTGCTTGGATTTAGAATCCATTACATTCGCTTACGTGCTTATACCTTTGGGAAAGGTGTGAATCCTCTTCTTCTCCTTCCAGCTATGGGTAAATAGCCTTGGATGGCAATTGGTTTAGGAGAAGGACAACTCTGAATTCAAAACCTGCGGAGGGTCATTTGGTGACCTTGTGGCATGTAGTGCACCAAGTCTCTGTATTCGACCCTTCAAAAAGTGTGGATGGTCCGACACGAAACCTTCACCATTATAATCAAATCTCATGTGCTGGTGTCGGGCTGTCAGTTTCCTCGGAACTGATCTGCTTAACACTCATACGTCGAATTCGACGGGAGAGTGGTAGAGAGATAGAGAGAGAGAGAGAGAGAGAGAGAGAGAGAGAGAGAGAGAGAGAGATGGCCTGAAGATTGCGTTGAAGTATGAAACAGACTTATATATATATATATATATATATATATATATATATATATATATATATATTGGCGATTATAATACTTCCCGGGACCGTAGTTGAATCTCCCAAGTTTTCGATTCCATTTGAAATCGTCGTCGGGGTGGGGAGGACTGGTGGCAAATTCGTTTCCTAATTCGCCAATATATAGTAAGCTTCTTGCTCTCGGTCCTGTAATCCATTGATTTCATATATATATATATATATATATATATATATATATATATATATATATATATATATATTATTTTTTTATATTATAAAGAGGTAATCATACATTTAATCAGTTAGTAATATCAATGTAATTAATAGCGAATTCTCTTCGCTAACAGACTCAATACAAGCATTAACTTGCTATTAATCACTTGATTGACGCGATCCTTATGTATAAAATTGTTGTCAGATGCAGCTCGTGTATTTTTAGAGCAGCAAGTACTTTCGAAAACTTAATGCTCTCATCGTCAGGTTGTATTTTTTTTCATTTAGAAACACAATACATTTATTTTGTCTTGGAGTTTTATTTCTAAATGAAAACCAACAATTTTATACAGAAGGATCGAATCATTCAATGGATTGTTAGTAAGTTAGTGCTTTATTAAGTCTGTTAGCGAAGAGAATTCGCTATTAATTACATTAATATTGCTAATTGATTGATTGTATGATTACTCTTCATAATATATATATATATATATATATATATATATATATATATATATACTCAATAAATTAAAAAAAGGTTCAACTGAGATGAGGTATTGTTACTATTTACACTATTTACAACATTGTACGGTCACTTGGCTTCATCTTTATTGTCATATTCACGGCATTTTGGCCGTTCTACACTCCGGTTGTCTTCAGGTGATATAGGTTGGAATTTCTTTATTTAGTCCACTGAGGCAGATTGTTCTAGTTCCACGGACCATGCCTTTTCTGGATATGTCAATTTCATTTATTTCCCTTCAGTAACTCAACTCTCCACGGCCGAAACGTCGTGAATATGACAATAAAAATGAGGACAACAGTCCGAACAGTGTAAACAGTTATCAGATCCCATACTCTTTCTGAGTGAACGAACGCTATCATTCCAATTTCAAATAGTTACAATTCAATGTAAAAATATGTCTGATATTTTCCGAAAATAAATATATAGAATCTATAATTAATCGAGTAATTTAAAAATAAACAAATAAATAATAGATAAGTTTGTGTATTATTAATGATACAATATTTGATAGAAATTTGCAACAATGACGAAATTGTATGTGTAGAAAAAAATTAACTGGTTCTAAACTTAAACCTTGCAATGTTTCGAACAAACTCAAGAGTTTCAAAGTTGAAAACTAGACTTAGCATTCGTTTGCTCAGAAAGGGGATAAATATGATCTTTCTTAATAAGTTCAATAGGTTTATCAAATATCTGGCCCTGAGGAGACTTTCGATGGGAAAAATTTCAGCCTGGTAACCAGATAATTCGATAATTTTCTTCATTTATTAAATATTATAATTCTAGTTATTGACTGAGCGCTTTCTTGTAGAAATTCTGCTATTTCACCATTCCTGGTAGAACGTCTATTATCACAGTGTGCGATATCTAATAGCAAAAGTGGTGAAAACAAAAAGAAATTGGAAACAAGAAAAAACTTAGTCAATACTAAACAAACTCGAAGGACGAATTTACTCGAGCACCTGTAACAATGGTCACAAAAAATACATAAGAGAAAACTCAAGGAATCTAAATAAAAGAATTACATGAACATAAAAGGGACATTTTACAAAATAATACGTCAAAGACGAAGCGCGTCACAAGAAACCTTTTTTTTTATTGTTCTTGATATATAAAAACATATATCGTTATCTCATACCGTCGACATTGAAAGATACCAAACTATCGAAGAATATAATTTAAAAAATCGCCATGTTGACCAATACATTAAGAAACCGAAAAAAAAAATTCTTACTGAAATTCATTAAAGGAAAAGTCACCCAAAGATTCACACATAAAATATTAGGAACACGCCATCACATATTTCCGACCTACGCATGTGATTTCTTAAAGTCAACAACTGAAGAACTATATGTTTTAGTGGACTCAGCAGTTTTCAATCTGCTTGTCTGAATCATCTTCAAGAAGCGAGAGCGAGATCTAAAAGGTCAACCAATCTGACAGTGACATCATCTCACAATCCTCACTCTTGCTCCATATGTGGCCTCCTTTGTAAATCACTAGCGGGTCTTAAGTGCCACTTAAGATTATCGCACAAAATTTCATAACTGAATCAATTAAGCTGTCAGATCCTCATACGTTGAAACCGACGGGAGAGTCCATTATATATATATATATATATATATATATATATATATATAATTACAAATTACATTCATAAATTAGATTCAAACTGATAAAGATGTTACCGTAACTGTCTTTTACAATATTAAAAGTCAACTATTGGTCGGGTAAACAAACTGTTATAGTTTAAAACTTTTTTTTTAATATGTTCTCTATGAATGTGTTAATAAATACAGTATTTAACTAATATTAAATCTCTAAATTATTTGTAAAAAAGTTAAATATCTAAATTGCTAGCAAGCATCAAATTAATTTATTCGGGGTTTGTTTGACATCTAAATTACTATCAAACATTAAAATCTATTTTTTACATAAATTGCTAAAATTTACCAACCATCTCCTAAATATGTAAAACCCATTTACAGCATCTTTCTCTTTACTTCCCTCTCCCTCGTCTTTCTTTTTCCTTTTTCTTTTCTCTCTTCTCCCCTCCCATTTCAATATATCACTTCCGTTAAGCTAACCGTTTAAATCGGACAAGGTCTGGTCACTCCTCCTCCCCCAATACTAAGCATGATTGAGAGAGATATTAAATTAAACCCTCCCTAAACTGTACCATGTAACTCTAACTACTCCTATTTCATTCTCTGTTAAATTACAATAACTTACACTACCCATCAATTTTCATTTCATTTTTCGTTTAATTTTTGGAAATACTATCTGATGATCCGGAGTCCTTTAAAAGGGCTCTGGGGAAATAAATGATTATAATGGAACCTTAAAGTGGTTTGTTTTTCTTATATATATATATATATATATATATATATATATATATATATATATATATATAGTAAAGGAAATAAATCCGTTGTTATATAATCCAATTGGATCCTAGTAATATAAAATATTAAAACTGATCCACAAAAAAGGGCTAAATGTATTTATTATACAGAGCAAATAAATAGTAGTAAACCAAAACATCTGGGTTTCGACCGCGATGTCTCCTCAGGCAAATGAAAGAATACACAAGCTGAAGAAAACTACTCCAATATACCAGAACACACGGTTTAGTCTTTTCTTAAATATCTTTACTGTACATATTCGATTTTGAATTTCGTATTGAGCACTTTTTTGCTGTCTACACATTTTAGACGTCGCGGCTTTTAGTCTTCCTTTCACATTTCTATCCGTATATATATATATATATATATATATATATATATATATATATATATATATATATATATGTAATTATTTATTTAAAAATTATAACATAAATATGTTATAAAATCACTACAAAAATAGTCATTTTGTTTCAACACCTCCGGGGTCTTATCAAGTGATGATGTCGAACGTAAAATAAATGGTTTTAAAAGTTTCAAATTAATAAGTAATTGTTGGTTATTGGAATTTATTCCGTATACACCAATCATATACTTGTATATATATATATATTATATATATATATATATATTAGGATATACATATCTTTTACATTTCTATCCATATATATATATATTGCAAGAATCATTCATACAAAAAGTAAATTAGTAAATTAGTAAAACAAAATTTTAAAGTTGCATTGACCTACGAACCACTCGATTAATGTTATGATCCTTGTTTTTAATAACTACAAGCTGTATAAGGTCTTTTTTTAATCTGCAAGTACTTTCAACTGTAAATTCAGTCATCCTCAGGCATGGAAATTATTTTGTTTTTAGTAAAATCCAGGTAGCATCAGAGATGAAAAATTAAAATCGAATCGAAATATGTTTTTTTAGAAATGTGTTATTGTTAACGGATAAAAAATTTCGAGCGTGCAGTCGCAACGCTAAGGTTGAATTATTTGAAAATTTAAGAGAATGCGTTTTTTACTAATATGGTAATTTAATTAGAAAACAAACAATCTTAAGGGTTCATTGATTATATCTTATTTCCCCAGAAAGGTGTTTTTATCCTGGTTCCTCAAATCACATTTCCTAGCATAAAGAATGGTTGTAAATTTACGTATTATTTTTATAGACTTTTGAGGGGTAGGGGTGATATAAGGTGATAGAGAGAGTGGGGAGGAGGAAGACGACAGATATGATCGAAATTAGAGAAGGGTGAGAGCGATAGGAATAATTTAAATCTATTTTTATTAAATTACTTAAGAGTAAGGGAAGCAGTAAGGACCAGCATTGACCTATTTAAAAAGTCATCTCGCAGGAAACTAGACAAAGAGAAAAAAAGAGAAGAAAAGATATAAGAAAGCAAATATGCAGGGGTGGTGAGGAAAAAAGTAGGGAAAGAAGAAAAGGAAGAATAAATTAACATATATGGGCATATTGCGATTAGTTTAAAAAAACACAGGTTGATATCTTTTGCAGTTAACGTTTGATATTAATTTAAATATTTAAAAATTATCAACAAAAAAAATAGGGAAAAAGTAGTGTGAATATAAGATAAACAAATATTTTGTTAACAACTAAGGAGTAAAAAAAATTATAATTAAAATCTAAATTTTTAAATTTTAAATTCATAAATTAAAATAAAAATATAAAATAACCTAAATTTTTTTTTAATAGTATCGAAAAACATATTGAAATATATATATATATATATATATATATATATATATATATATATATATATATATATATATTTGGTTGGATTGATGTGAGTTTGTGACTCTCGGTTTCACGCTTTTGCGATCGTCAGACAAACTGAGTTTGTCTGACGATCATCGCCAAAGCGTGAAACCCAGTGTCACAGACTCACATCAATCCAACGAAATATGTTAGCTCTATCTCTGATATTGAGCGCTTTCTAATAAGTACCGCGCATATAATATATAAATAATTATATATATATATATATATATATATATATATATATATATATATATATATATATATATATTAGGATACATACCTCATTGTAAAACTCTTTTTTCATGTTTTGTGCTATGAATATTTTCATCAAAAATGCAATATTTTAATATTAGAAAAACAGAAATGACACATTTTGTAAGGCTTCCTGACAATTTTTACCGTTTGACTACATCCGTTTGAAATATTTATTTAAAGAACTGACATCAGCTATAGATAAGAATCATGAATTTTTTAAATAAAAAATAAATGCTAGAATTACAGTTATAGCTCTCAGCTATCTGAAGAGTTTAATCATTAAATCAATAATCTTTATTTAAAGTGAAGGTTGCGATGTTATCATATTAGGATTTTATAATGTCTATATATTATATATATATATCTTTTTTTTTTCGTTTCCATTTGACTCAAATGTTTCTCGTTTGTTATTTTCTTTTCTAATCATTGCTTCCTACTCGCTTAAATGCCACCATTCCTGGCGGCCTTCATGTAGTCACATGAAAATAAACTTAGTCCGATTTAAAAGACAAAATGCATTACACAAAAAGTTTCCTACTTCTTTCCCGCCAAAAATTATAGCTATATGTATACCATTTCCATTTAATATTGCAATAGATATATTATTGTCATATATATAAAAATTATATATATATATGAAGAAATATAGTCTTAAGGTGTGCTATATTTATGGGATAAAGTGCTCAATATCAGAGATAGAGGGTGGGTAAATATAAAAGTGAACATTGAAGTTAACACTTAGAGACGACAATCTATTTCATGCTAGACGCAATCGTCAGGCCACGTGTGTTTTTTTTTTCTCGGCTATTTAAATATATATAAATAGCCGAGAGAAAAAAAAAACACACGTGGCCTGACGTTTGCGTCTAGCATGAAACAGCCAGTCGCCTATATATATATATATATATATATATATATATATATATATATGTGTGTGTGTGTGTGTGTGTGTGTGTGTGTGTGTGCATAAAGATTAATGGTCAGGGTTAAATCAGACGAGGAAATAATAGTATTAAAAAGTGCTCAATACACATGTGAAAAAATTAAAATAAAATAACATGTAGAGCTTTAAACTTTCAAAATTAGGAGGTCAGATAGAATACGCGATCTTGGTTTCGACCTCACGGTTTCATCAGGCTAATTCTATCAACTGACCATCCAACGATTTATTAAAAAAAAAAAAACCCACTAAGAACGCTACATTATTACTTTAAAAAAAAATAAATAAATAAACGCACGACGGTCAAATGTATAAAGTTGAGTGTAATAAAAAAAGGAGGGAAGTAAGGAGGAGGAAGAAGAAAAAGAAAGAGAAGAAGGGAGAACAATAAAGGAAGAGGAATTAAGAAGATGGAAGATAACGATTGACATTGTATTTAAATTTTAATTGTTTCTCTCCAAGCAAGGCAATAAAGCCACTAAGACACACCTGTTACTGAGTGTGAAAGAATATGAGAAAAAGAAAAAAACATTATTAGGGAGAGAAAACTATAAAAGAACAGGAATTAAAAAGAGAAGATAGTGATTGGTATTGCATTTAAATTTTTGAAGATCAAAATTGACTAGAAAGCAAGAAGCAGTAATATAGTTCCACAGGTGAGAAGTACAAGAAAATAAATTGTTAGCATAGAACTTATGATTACATCTAGCAATTTAATGGTAAAATGATGCAATATATATATATATATATATATATATAAAAGGTTAATGGTCAGAGTTGAATCAAACCAGGAAACAGTAGTATTAAAAAGTGCTCAATACACGTGTGAGAAGAAATAAAATAAAAATAGCATGCAGAGCTTTAAACTTTAAAAACCAAGAGGTCAGTTGCATAAGCTACGTTGTTTTAAAAAGGTTGAAACCAAGGTAGCAGTTTCAACTGATCTCCTGATTTTTAAATCATATATATATATATATATATATATATATATATGTGTGTGTGTGTGTGTGTGTGTATGTATGTATGTATGTATTATTGTAGCATACCTACCAACGATAATGGGTATATCCCTATTCGCATAAATACAGAAGTAAATATTGTATGTTGGTCTGCAGTTGAAGATTCGTCTCCAGAGCAGTTGGTAGATATCCTGCAGTTGGAGATGCGTCCCCAGCTGTGCTGGTCAAACTCTTTGCCTCCGAGCAAAGAGGATCCCCAGACGAGGTTATATCATAGGGCAGAATCTCGTTTCGGGAAACAGCTACCTGACAACGTTTTATACGCGGTCTACGGGGAAATTTTGGCTGAGGCTTTGGGCTCGGGTACCCCACATTAAATTCTGCCTCGTGCCACATCTGACCACGTGAGACGGTTTGTAGATAACATGCAGTTGGAGATTCATTGTGGAGTTCACTTGACTCATTTCTAGTAGTTGACGACTTCTTCTACGCACCACTGGCGAATCTTATATGAGATGTTTGTGTCCTTAGTATTATCGTTCACTACAAACCTTCTTCTGATTATTTTATTCAGTAACTTTCCCTAGATTACAACATATATATATATATATATATATATTTCTTTACAGTTGTAATTAAGACACATTTTGTTAATGACTATTTTCACCTACGAATTTTAGTTTTAAAATTCACAGGGGAAAATAGTCGTTAACTAAAGGTATCTTAATTCCAAATTGAAAGAAAATTTTGCTCTGTTTAATGAAAATAAAAATTGAGCACTCTTTTGTGAGTCAGTTTTAACATATTTCAAATTCTGTATTGTGTTAATAGAACTCATCTGGATTATACCAATGGATTACTACCTATATATATATATATATATATATATATATATATATATATATATATATATACAGAGAGAAAGAGAGAGAAAGAGACCATTAAAAATTAATATTGCAGTAGACATATTGCTATGATATGTATATAAATATATCATATATTATTTTATTGTAAATAACTGCCAGAATGGACTACATACAATGCACCACTGACCCACATATATATAAATAGTCAAGAAAAAAAAAACAATACTCAAGGCCTGACGATTGAATCTAGCATGAAACAGCCTGTCACCTCTGAGTGTTGACTTCAATGCTCAAGTTTATATTTTACATATGCTCTATCACTAATATTGAGCACTTTATTATATAAATATAGCATAAATTAAAACTATATATATATATATATATATATATATATATATATATATATATATATATATATATATATATATATATCACTTCTGAGGAAGAATTTTACAGTTCATTGCCAGCATCGCAATTCAGGAATTGTTTATTTCTTGAAAAGGACACCGATTAATTGAATCATGTCCATAGATAGGAAGCCATTCGTAGAGCAATGTTTAGCACAGCTCATCTTGGAGTTTGGTTTTAATTGGACTCCACACTATTCTATCCTTGTGCCAGACTTGTCTAAAGTTAGTAAATAAATTGAAGAGAAATCATGATCATTAAAATTCTTATTGAATCGTTGATTAATTTTTAATTGTTAGTTTTTTTGCAGCCTATCAAATATTTGGTTGGAGGTTTTTAAAACTGAAGCAGATTATGGATAATAAAAATAATTCCTCTACAAGGGAATATTCTATAAACAATTTCTTGAGATACTTCCAGATACAAGTACTACTATTTAATCCGTAGGTCTGGAAGATAGATTCATAATACTTTAAAGTAAGTGAACACCATGAACTCAAACTGTAATTTGAAAAAACTCTCAGATTTCACATACTAAGCCAATATACATTAGGTGAACAGTGAATTCACCAATTCATAGGAAAAACACCAAATATGTTAAGGGTTAACTTTCGGTAAAATCAGCATTCAATAACACAGCAAGGATCACAAATGGAGTGGGGACTTGTTCAACTACAATAACAGAGCCCTACCATAGACACTGAAATTATTTATATTTATTATTGCGCCATGGCTTATAATTACCTCTCCTATTTACATTTAATATTCCAGTATTATGGATTGAGGCTAGGGATAAGGATTGGGAGTCTATGGCATCTTGGTAAACATTAGCCTACCAGATACATCACCATTGCTTATAAATCCCTCTGCTATTTACATTTAATATTCCAGTATTATGGATTGAGACTAGGGATAAGGATTGGGAGTCTATGGCATCTGGGTAAACATTAGCCTACCAGATACCAGACCATTGCTTATAAATCCCTCTGCTATTTACATTTAATATTCCAGTATTATGGATTGAGACTAGGGATAAGGACTGGGAGTCTATGGCATCTGGGTAAACATTAGCCTACCAGATACCAGACCATTGCTTATAAATCCCTCTGCTATTTACATTTAATATTCCAGTATTATGGATTGAGACTAGGGATAAGGATTGGGAGTCTATGGCATCTGGGTAAACATTAGCCTACCAGATACATCACCATTGCTTATAAATCCCTCTGCTATTTACATTTAATATTCCAGTATTATGGATTGAGACTAGGGATAAGGATTGGGAGTCTATGGCATCTGGGTAAACATTAGCCTACCAGATACCAGACAATTGCTTATAAATCCGTCTGCTATTTACATTTAATATTCCAGTATTATGGATTGAGACTAGGGATAAGGATTGGGAGTCTATGGCATCTTGGTAAACATTAGCCTACCAGATACCAGACCATTGCTTATAAATCCCTCTGCTATTTACATTTAATATTCCAGTATTATGGATTGAGACTAGAGATAAGGACAGGGAGTCTATGGCATCTGGGTAAACATTAGCCTACCAGATACCAGACCATTGCTTATAAATCCCTCTGCTATTTCTATTTAATATTCCAGTATTATGGATTGAGACGAGGGATAAGGATTGGGAGTCTATAGCATCTGGGTAAACATTAACCTACCAAATACATCACCATTGTTTATAAATCTCTCTGCTATTTACATTTAATATTCCAGTATTATGGATTGAGACTAGGGATAAGGACTGGGAGTCTATGGCATCTGGGTAAACATTAGCCTACCAGATACCAGACCATTGCTTATAAATCACTCTGCTATTTACATTTAATAATCCAGTATTATGGATTGAGACTAGGGATAAGGATTGGGAGTCTATGGCATCTGGGTAAACATTAGCCTACCAGATACCAGACCATTGCTTATAAATCCCTCTGCTATTTACATTTAATATTCCAGTATTATGGATTGAGACTAGGGATAAGGATTGGGAGTCTATGGCATCTGGGTAAACATTAGCCTACCAGATACCAGACCATTGCTTATAAATCCCTCTGCTATTTACATTTAATATTCCAGTATTATGGATTGAGACTAGGGATAAGGACTGGGAGTCTATGGCATCTGGGTAAACATTAGCCTACCAGATACCAGACCATTGCTTATAAATCCCTCTGCTATTTACATTTAATATTCCAGTATTATTGATTGAGACTAGGGATAAGGATTGGGAGTCTATGGCATCTGGGTAAACATTAGCCTACCAGATACCAGACCATTGCTTATAAATCCCTCTGCTATTTACATTTAATATTCCAGTATTATTGATTGAGACGAGGGATCAGGATTGGGAGTCTATAGCATCTGGGTAAACATTAACCTACCAAATACATCACCATTGTTTATAAATCTCTCTGCTATTTACATTTAATATTCCAGTATTATGGATTGAGACTAAGGATAAGGATTGGGAGTCTATGGCATCTTGGTAAACATTAGCCTACCAGATACATCACCATTGCTTATAAATCCCTCTGCTATTTACATTTAATATTCCAGTATTATGGATTGAGACTAGGGATAATGATTGGGAGTCTATGGCATCTGGGTAAACATTAGCCTACCAGATACCAGACCATTGCTTATAAATCCCTCTGCTATTTACATTTAATATTCCAGTATTATGGATTGAGACTAGGGATAAGGATTGGGAGTCTATGGCATCTGGGTAAACATTAGCCTACCAGATACCAGATCATTGCTTATAAATCCCTCTGCTATTTACATTTAATATTCCAGTATTATGGATTGAGACTAGGGATAAGGACTGGGAGTCTATGGCATCTGGGTAAACATTAGCCTACCAGATACCAGACTATTGCTTATAAATCCCTCTGCTATTTGCATTTAATATTCCAGTATTATGGATTGAGACTAGGGATAAGGATTGGGAGTCTATGGCATCTGGGTAAACATTAGCCTACCAGATACCAGACCATTGCTTATAAACCCCTCTGCTTTTTACATTTAATATTCCAGTATTATGGATTGAGACTAGGGATAAGGACTGGGAGTCTATGGCATCTGGGTAAACATTAGCCTACCAGATACCAGACCATTGCTTATAAATCCCTCTGCTATTTACATTTAATATTCCAGTATTATGGATTGAGACTAGGGATAAGGACTGGGAGTCTATGGCAGCTGGGTAAACATTAGCCTACCAGATACCAGACCATTGCTTATAAATCCCTCTGCTATTTCCATTTAATATTCCAGTATTATGGATTGAGACTAGGGATAAGGATTGGGAGTCTATGGCATCTGGGTAAACATTAGCCTACCAGATACCAGACCATTGCTTATAAATCCCTCTGCTATTTACATTTAATATTCCAGTATTATGGATTGAGACTAGGGATAAGGATTGGGAGTCTATGGTATCTGGGTAAACATTAGCCTACCAGATACCAGACCATTGCTTATAAATCCCTCTGCTATTTACATTTAATATTCCAGTATTATGGATTGAGACTAGAGATAAGGACAGGGAGTCTATGGCATCTGGGTAAACATTAGCCTACCAGATACCAGATCATTGCTTATAAATCCCTCTGCTATTTCCATTTAATATTCCAGTATTATTGATTGAGACTAGGGAGAAGGACTGGGAGTCTATGGCATCTGGGTAAACATTAGCCTATCAGATACCAGACCATTGCTTATAAATCCCTCTGCTATTTACATTTAATATTCCAGTATTATGGATTGAGACTAGGGATAAGGATTGGGAGTCTATGGCATCTGGGTAAACATTAGCCTACCAGATACCAGACCATTGCTTATAAATACGTCTGCTATTTACATTTAATATTCCAGTATTATGGATTGAGACTAGGGATAAGGATTGGGAGTCTATGGTATCTGGGTAAACATTAGCCTACCAGATACCAGACCATTGCTTATAAATCCCTCTGCTATTTCTATTTAATATTCCAGTATTATGGATTGAGACGAGGGATAAGGATTGGGAGTCTATAGCATCTGGGGAAACATTAACCTACCAAATACATCACCATTGTTTATAAATCTCTCTGCTATTTACATTTAATATTACAGTATTATGGATTGAGACTAAGGATAAGGATTGGGAGTCTATGGCATCTTAGTAAACATTAGCCTACCAGATACATCACCATTGCTTATAAATCCCTCTGCGATTTACATTTAATATTCAAGTATTATGGATTGAGGCTAGGGATAAGGATTGGGAGTCTATGGCATCTGGGTAAACATTAGCCTACCAGATACCCAAACATTGCTTATAAATCCCTCTGCTATTTACATTTAATATTCCAGTATTATGGTTTGAGACTAGGGATAAGGATTGGGAGTCTATGGCATCTGGGTAAACATTAGCCTACCAGATACCAAACCATTGCTTATAAATCCCTCTGCTATTTACATTTAATATTCCAGTATTATGGATTGAGACTAGGGATAAGGACTGGGAGTCTATGGCATCTGGGTAAACATTAGCCTACCAGATACCAGACCATTGCTTATAAATCACTCTGCTATTTACATTTAATATTCCAGTATTATGGATTGAGACTAGGGATAAAGACTGGGAGTCTATGGCATCTGGGTAAACATTAGCCTACCAGATACCAGACCATTGCTTATAAATCCCTCTGCTATTTACATTTAATATTCCAGTATTATGGATTGAGACTAGGGATAAGGACTGGGAGTCTATGGCATCTGGGTAAACATTAGCCTACCAGATACATCACCATTGCTTATAAATCCCTCTGCTATTTACATTTAATATTCCAGTATTATGGATAGAGACTAGGGATAAGGACTGGGAGTCTATGGCATCTGGGTAAACATTAGCCTACCAGATACCAGACCATTGCTTATAAATCCCTCTGCTATTTACATTTAATATTCCAGTATTATTGATTGAGACTAGGGATAAGGATTGGGGGTCTATGGCATCTGGGTAAACATTAGCCTACCAGATACCAGACCATTGCTTATAAATCCCTCTGCTATTTACATTTAATATTCCAGTATTATTGATTGAGACTAGGGATAAGGATTGGGGGTCTATGGCATCTGGGTAAACATTAGCCTACCAGATACCAGACCATTGCTTATAAATCCCTCTGCTATTTACATTTAATATTCCAGTATTATGGATTGAGACTAGGGATAAGGACTGGGAGTCTATGGCATCTGGGTAAACATTAGCCTACCAGATACATCACCATTGCTTATAAATCCCTCTGCTATTTACATTTAATATTCCAGTATTATGGATTGAGACTAGGGATAAGGACTGGGAGTCTATGGCATCTGGGTAAACATTAGCCTACCAGATACATCACCATTGCTTATAAATCCCTCTGCTATTTACATTTAATATTCCAGTATTATTGATTGAGACTAGGGATAAGGACTGGGAGTCTATGGCATCTGGGTAAATATTAGCCTACCAGATACCAGACCATTGCTTATAAATCCCTCTGCTATTTACATTTAATATTCCAGTATTATTGATTGAGACTAGGGATAAGGATTGGGGGTCTATGGCATCTGGGTAAACATTAGCCTACCAGATACCAGACCATTGCTTATAAATCCCTCTGCTATTTACATTTAATATTCCAGTATTATGGATTGAGACTAGGGATAAGGACTGGGAGTCTATGGCATCTGGGTAAACATTAGCCTATCAGATACATCACCATTGCTTATAAATCCCACTGCTATTTACATTTAATATTCCAGTATTATGGATTGAGACTAGGGATAAGGACTGGGAGTCTATGGCATCTGGGTAAACATTAGCCTACCAGATACATCACCATTGCTTATAAATCCCTCTGCTATTTACATTTAATATTCCAGTATTATGGATTGAGACTAGAGATAAGGACAGGGTGTCTATGTCATCTGGGTAAGCATTAGCCTACCAGATACCAGACCATTGCTTATAAATCCCTCTGCTATTTACATTTAATATTCCAGTATTATGGATTGAGACTAGGGATAAGGACTGGGAGTCTATGGCATCTGGGTAAACATTAGCCTACCAGATACCAGACCATTGCTTATAAATCCCTCTGCTATTTACATTTAATATTCCAGTATTATTGATTGAGACTAGGGATAAGGATTGGGGGTCTATGGCACCTGGGTAAACATTAGCCTACCAGATACCAGACCATTGCTTATAAATCCCTCTGCTATTTACATTTAATATTCCAGTATTATTGATTGAGACTAGGGATAAGGACTGGGAGTCTATGGCATCTGGGTAAACATTAGCCTACCAGATACATCACCATTGCTTATAAATCCCACTGCTATTTACATTTAATATTCCAGTATTATGGATTGAGACTAGGGATAAGGACTGGGAGTCTATGGCATCTGGGTAAACATTAGCCTACCAGATACATCACCATTGCTTATAAATCCCTCTGCTATTTACATTTAATATTCCAGTATTATTGATTGAGACTAGGGATAAGGACTGGGAGTCTATGGCATCTGGGTAAATATTAGCCTACCAGACACCAGACCATTGCTTATAAATCCCTCTGCTATTTACATTTAATATTCCAGTATTATTGATTGAGACTAGGGATAAGGATTGGGGGTCTATGGCATCTGGGTAAACATTAGCCTACCAGATACCAGACCATTGCTTATAAATCCCTCTGCTATTTACATTTAATATTCCAGTATTATGGATTGAGACTAGGGATAAGGACTGGGAGTCTCTGGCATCTGGGTAAACATTAGCCTACCAGATACATCACCATTGCTTATAAATCCCACTGCTATTTACATTTAATATTCCAGTATTATGGATTGAGACTAGGGATAAGGACTGGGAGTCTATGGCATCTGGGTAAACATTAGCCTACCAGATACATCACCATTGCTTATAAATCCCTCTGCTATTTACATTTAATATTCCAGTATTATTGATTGAGACTAGGGATAAGGACTGGGAGTCTATGGCATCTGGGTAAACATTAGCCTACCAGATACATCACCATTGCTTATAAATCCCTCTGCTATTTACATTTAATATTCCAGTATTATGGATTGAGACTAGGGATAAGGACTGGGAGACTATGGCATCTGGGTAAACATTAGCGTACCAGATACATCACCATTGCTTATAAATCCCTCTGCTATTTACATTTAATATTCCAGTATTATGGATTGAGACTAGGGATAAGGACTGGGAGTCTATGGCATCTGGGTAAACATTAGCCTACCAGATACCAGACCATTGCTTATATATCCCTCTGCTATTTACATTTAATATTCCAGTATTATGGATTGAGACTAGGGATAAGGACTGGGAGTCTATGGCATCTGGGTAAACATTAGCCTACCAGATACATCACCATTGCTTATAAATCCCTCTGCTATTTACATTTAATATTCCAGTATTATTGATTGAGACTAGGGATAAGGACTGGGAGTCTATGGCATCTGGGTAAACATTAGCCTACCAAATACATCACCATTGCTTATAAATCCCTCTGCTATTTACATTTAATATTCCAGTATTATGGATTGAGACTAGGGATAAGGACTGGGAGTCTATGGCATCTGGGTAAATATTAGCCTACCAGATACATCACCATTGCTTATAAATCCCTCTGCTATTTACATTTAATATTCCAGTATTATTGATTGAGACTAGGGATAAGGACTGGGAGTCTATGGCATCTGGGTAAATATTAGGCTACCAGATACATCACCATTGCTTATAAATCCCTCTGCTATTTACATTTAATATTCCAGTATTATGGATTGAGACTAGGGATAAGGACTGGGAGTCTATGGCATCTGGGTAAACATTAGCCTACCAGATACATCACCATTGCTTATAAATCCCTCTGCTATTTACATTTAATATTCCAGTATTATGGATTGAGACTAGGGATAAGGACTGGGAGACTATGGCATCTGGGTAAACATTAGCCTACCAGATACATCACCATTGCTTATAAATCCCTCTGCTATTTTCATTTAATATTCCAGTATTATGGATTGAGACTAGGGATAAGGACTGGGAGTCTATGGCATCTGGGTAAACATTAGCCTACCAAATACATCACCATTGCTTATAAATCACTCTGCTATTTACATTTAATATTCCAGTATTATGGATTGAGACTAGGGATAAGGACTGGGAGTCTATGGCATCTGGGTAAACATTAGCCTACCAGATACCAGACCATTGCTTATAAATCCCTCTGCTATTTTCATTTAATATTCCAGTATTATGGATTGAGACTAGGGATAAGGACTGGGAGTCTATGGCATCTGGGTAAACATTAGCCTACCAGATACCAGACCATTGCTTATAAATCCCTCTGCTATTTACATTTAATATTCCAGTATTATGGATTGAGACTAGGGATAAGGACTGGGAGACTATGGCATCTGGGTAAACATTAGCCTACCAGATACATCATCATTGCTTATAAATCCCTCTGCTATTTTCATTTAATATTCCAGTATTATGGATTGAGACTAGGGATAAGGACTGGGAGTCTATGGCATCTGGGTAAACATTAGCCTACCAAATACATCACCATTGCTTATAAATCACTCTGCTATTTACATTTAATATTCCAGTATTATGGATTGAGACTAGGGATAAGGACTGGGAGTCTATGGCATCTGGGTAAACATTAGCCTACCAGATACCAGACCATTGCTTATAAATCCCTCTGCTATTTACATTTAATATTCCAGTATTATGGATTGAGACTAGGGATAAGGACTGGGAGTCTATGGCATCTGGGTAAACATTAGCCTACCAGATACCAGACCATTGCTTATAAATCCCTCTGCTATTTACATTTAATATTCCAGTATTATGGATTGAGACTAGGGATAAGGACTGGGAGTCTATGGCATCTGGGTAAACATTAGCCTACCAGATACCAGACCATTGCTTATAAATCCCTCTGCTATTTACATTTAATATTCCAGTATTATGGATTGAGACTAGGGATAAGGACTGGGAGTCTATGGCATCTGGGTAAACATTAGCCTACCAGATACCAGACCATTGCTTATAAATCCCTCTGCTATTTACATTTAATATTCCAGTATTATGGATTGAGACTAGGGATAAGGACTGGGAGTCTATGGCATCTGGGTAAACATTAGCCTACCAGATACCAGACCATTGCTTATAAATCCCTCTGCTATTTACATTTAATATTCCAGTATTATGGATTGAGACTAGGGATAAGGACTGGGAGACTATGGCATCTGGGTAAACATTAGCGTACCAGATACATCACCATTGCTTATAAATCCCTCTGCTATTTACATTTAATATTCCAGTATTATTGATTGAGACTAGGGATAAGGACTGGGAGACTATGGCATCTGGGTAAACATTAGCCTACCAGATACCTCACCATTGCTTATAAATCCCTCTGCTATTTACATTTAATATTCCAGTATTATGGATTGAGACTAGGGATAAGGACTGGGAGTCTATGGCATCTGGGTAAACATTAGCCTACCAGATACATCACCATTGCTTATAAATCCCTCTGCTATTTACATTTAATATTCCAGTATTATTGATTGAGACTAGGGATAAGGACTGGGAGACTATGGCATCTGGGTAAACATTAGCCTACCAGATACCTCACCATTGCTTATAAATCCCTCTGCTATTTACATTTAATATTCCAGTATTATGGATTGAGACTAGGGATAAGGACTGGGAGTCTATGGCATCTGGGTAAACATTAGCCTACCAGATACATCACCATTGCTTATAAATCCCTCTGCTATTTACATTTAATATTCCAGTATTATGGATTGAGACTAGGGATAAGGACTGGGAGTCTATGGCATCTGGGTAAATATTAGGCTACCAGATACATCACCATTGCTTATAAATCCCTCTGCTATTTACATTTAATATTCCAGTATTATGGATTGAGACTAGGGATAAGGACTGGGAGTCTATGGCATCTGGGTAAACATTAGCCTACCAGATACCAGACCATTGCTTATAAATCCCTCTGCTATTTACATTTAATATTCCAGTATTATGGATTGAGACTAGGGATAAGGACTGGGAGTCTATGGCATCTGGGTAAACATTAGCCTACCAGATACATCACAATTGCTTATAAATCCCACTGCTATTTACATTTAATATTCCAGTATTATGGATTGAGACTAGGGATAAGGACTGGGAGTCTATGGCATCTGGGTAAACATTAGCCTACCAGATACATCACCATTGCTTATAAATCCCTCTGCTATTTTCATTTAATATTCCAGTATTATGGATTGAGACTAGGGATAAAAACTGGGAGTCTATGGCATCTGGGTAAATATTAGGCTACCAGATACATCAGCATTGCTTATAAATCCCTCTGCTATTTACATTTAATATTCCAGTATTATTGATTGAGACTAGGGATAAGGACTGGGAGACTATGGCATCTGGGTAAATATTAGGCTACCAGATACATCACCATTGCTTATAAATCCCTCTGCTATTTACATTTAATATTCCAGTATTATGGATTGAGACTAGGGATAAGGACTGGGAGTCTATGGCATCTGGGTACACATTAGCCTACCAGATACCAGACCATTGCTTATAAATCCCTCTGCTATTTACATTTAATATTCCAGTATTATGGATTGAGACTAGGGATAAGGACTGGGAGTCTATGGCATCTGGGTAAACATTAGCCTACCAGATACATCACCATTGCTTATAAATCCCTCTGCCATTTACATTTAATATTCCAGTATTATTGATTGAGACTAGGGATAAGGACTGGGAGACTATGGCATCTGGGTAAACATTAGCCTACCAGATACATCACCATTGCTTATAAATCCCTCTGCTATTTACATTTAATATTCCAGTATTATGGATTGAGACTAGGGATAAGGACTGGGAGTCTATGGCATCTGGGTAAACATTAGCCTACCAGATACATCACCATTGCTTATAAATCCCTCTGCTATTTACATTTAATATTCCAGTATTATTGATTGAGACTAGGGATAAGGACTGGGAGACTATGGCATCTGGGTAAACATTAGCCTACCAGATACATCACCATTGCTTATAAATCCCTCTGCTATTTACATTTAATATTCCAGTATTATTGATTGAGACTAGGGATAAGGACTGGGAGTCTATGGCATCTGGGTAAATATTAGGCTACCAGATACATCAGCATTGCTTATAAATCCCTCTGCTATTTACATTTAATATTCCAGTATTATGGATTGAGACTAGGGATAAAGACTGGGAGTCTATGGCATCTGGGTAAACATTAGCCTACCAGATACATCACCATTTCTTATAAATCCCTCTGCTATTTACATTTAATATTCCAGTATTATGGATTGAGACTAGGGATAAGGACTGGGAGTCTATGGCATCTGGGTAAACATTAGCCTACCAGATACCAGACCATTGCTTATATATCCCTCTGCTATTTACATTTAATATTCCAGTATTATGGATTGAGACTAGGGATAAGGACTGGGAGTCTATGGCATCTGGGTAAACATTAGCCTACCAGATACCAGACCATTGCTTATAAATCCCTCTGCTATTTACATTTAATATTCCAGTATTATGGATTGAGACTAGGGATAAGAACTGGGAGTCTATGGCATCTGGGTAAACATTAGCCTACCAGATACCAGACCATTGCTTATAAATCCCTCTGCTATTTACATTTAATATTCCAGTATTATGGATTGAGACTAGGGATAAGGATTGGGAGTCTATGGTATCTGGGTAAACATTAGCCTACCAGATACCAGACCATTGCTTATAAATCCCTCTGCTATTTACATTTAATATTCCAGTATTATGGATTGAGACTAGGGATAAGGACTGGGAGTCTATGGCATCTGGGTAAACATTAGCCTACCAGATACCAGACCATTGCTTATAAATCCCTCTGCTATTTACATTTAATATTCCAGTATTATGGATTGAGACTAGGGATAAGGACTGGGAGTCTATGGCATCTGGGTAAACATTAGCCTACCAGATACCAGACCATTGCTTATAAATCCCTCTGCTATTTACATTTAATATTCCAGTATTATGGATTGAGACTAGGGATAAGGATTGGGAGTCTATGGTATCTGGGTAAACATTAGCCTACCAGATACCAGACCATTGCTTATAAATCCCTCTGCTATTTCTATTTAATATTCCAGTATTATGGATTGAGACGAGGGATAAGGAATGGGAGTCTATAGCATCTGGGTAAACATTAACCTACCAAATACATCACCATTGTTTATAAATCTCTCTGCTATTTACATTTAATATTCCAGTATTATGGTTTGAGACTAAGGATAAGGATTGGGAGTCTATGGCATCTTGGTAAACATTAGCCTACCAGATACATCACCATTGCTTATAAATCCCTCTGCTATTTACATTTAATATTCCAGTATTATGGATTGAGGCTAGGGATAAGGATTGGGAGTCTATGGCATCTGGGTAAACATTAGCCTACCAGATACCAGACCATTGCTTATAAATCCCTCTGCTATTTACATTTAATATTCCAGTATTATGGATTGAGACTAGGGATAAGGATTGGGAGTCTATGGCATCTGGGTAAACATTAGCCTACCAGATACCAGACCATTGCTTATAAATCCGTCTGCTATTTACATTTAATATTCAAGTATTATGGATTGAGACTAGGGATAATGACTGGGAGTCTATGGCATCTGGGTAAACATTAGCCTACCAGAACCCAGACCATTGATTATAAATCCCTGTGCTATTTCTATTTAATATTCCAGTATTATTGATTGAGACTAGGGATAAGGACTGGGAGTCTATGGCATCTGGGTAAACATTAGCCTACCAGATACCAGACCATTGCTTATACATCCCTCTGCTATTTACATTTAATATTCCAGTATTATGGATTGAGATTAGGGATAAGGACTGGGAGTCTATGGCATCTGGGTAAACATTAGCCTACCAGATACCAGACCATTGCTTATAAATCCTTCTGCTATTTACTTTTAATATTCCAGTATTATGGATTGAGACTAGGGATAAGGACTGGGAGTCTATGGCATCTGGGTAAACATTAGCCTACCAGATACCAGACCATTGCTTATACATCCCTCTGCTATTTACATTTAATATTCCAGTATTATGGATTGAGACTAGGGATAAGGATTGGGAGTCTATGGCATCTGGGTAAACATTAGCCTACCAGATACATCACCATTGCTTATAAATCCCTCTGCTATTTACATTAAATATTCCAATATTATGGATTGAGACTAGGGATAAGGACTGGGAGTCTATGGCATCTGGGTAACCATTAGCCTACCAGATACCACACCATTTCTTATAAATCCCTCTGCTATTTACATTTAATATTCCAGTATTATGGATTGAGACTAGGGATAAGGATTGGGAGTCTATGGCATCTGGGTAAACATTAGCCTACCAGATACATCACCATTGCTTATAAATCCCTCTGCTATTTACATTTAATATTCCAGTATTATGGATTGAGACTAGGGATAAGGACTGGGAGTCTATGGCATCTGGGTAAACATTAGCCTACCAGATACCAGACCATTGCTTATACATCCCTCTGCCATTTACATTTAATATTCCAGTATTATGGATTGAGACTAGGGATAAGGACTGGGAGTCTATGGCATCTGGGTAAACATTAGCCTACCAGATACATCACCATTGCTTATACATCCCTCTGCTATTTACATTTAATATTCCAGTATTATGGATTGAGACTAGGGATAAGGACTGGGAGTCTATGGCATCTGGGTAAACATTAGCCTACCAGATACCAGACCATTGCTTTTACATCCCTCTGCTATTTTCATTTAATATTCCAGTATTATGGATTGAGACTAGGGATAAGGACTGGGAGTCTATGGCATCTGGGTAAACATTAGCCTACCAGATACCAGACCATTGCTTATAAATCCCTCTGCTATTTACATTTAATATTCCAGTATTATGGATTGAGACTAGGGATAAGGACTGGGAGTCTATGGCATCTGGGTAAACATTAGCCTACCAGATACCAGACCATTGCTTATACATCCCTCTGCTATTTACATTTAATATTCCAGTATTATGGATTGAGACTAGGGATAAGGACTGGGAGTCTATGGCATCTGGGTAAACATTAGCCTACCAGATACATCACCATTGCTTATAAATCCCTCTGCTATTTACATTTAATATTCCAGTATTATGGATTGAGACTAGGGATAAGGACTGGGAGTCTATGGCATCTGGGTAAACATTAGCCTACCAGATACATCACCATTGCTTATAAATCCCTCTGCTATTTACATTTAATATTCCAATATTATGGATTGAGACTAGGGATAAGGACTGGGAGTCTATGGCATCTGGGTAACCATTAGCCTACCAGATACCACACCATTTCTTATAAATCCCTCTGCTATTTACATTTAATATTCCAGTATTATGGATTGAGACTAGGGATAAGGATTGGGAGTCTATGGCATCTGGGTAAACATTAGCCTACCAGATACATCACCATTGCTTATAAATCCCTCTGCTATTTACATTTAATATTCCAGTATTATGGATTGAGACTAGGGATAAGGACTGGGAGTCTATGGCATCTGGGTAAACATTAGCCTACCAGATACCAGACCATTGCTTATACATCCCTCTGCCATTTACATTTAATATTCCAGTATTATGGATTGAGACTAGGGATAAGGACTGGGAGTCTATGGCATCTGGGTAAACATTAGCCTACCAGATACCAGACCAATGCTTATAAATCCCTCTGCTATTTACATTTAATATTCCAGTATTATGGATTGAGACTAGGGATAAGGACTGGGAGTCTATGGCATCTGGGTAAACATTAGCCTACCAGATACCAGACCATTGCTTATACATCCCTCTGCTATTTACATTTAATATTCCAGTATTATGGATTGAGACTAGGGATAAGGACTGGGAGTCTATGGCATCTGGGTCAACATTAGCCTACCAGATACCAGACCATTGCTTATACATCCCTCTGCTATTTACATTTAATATTCCAGTATTATGGATTGAGATTAGGGATAAGGACTGGGAGTCTATGGCATCTGGGTAAACATTAGCCTACCAGATACCAGACCATTGCTTATAAATCCTTCTGCTATTTACATTTAATATTCCAGTATTATGGATTGAGACTAGGGATAAGGACTGGGAGTCTATGGCATCTGGGTAAACATTAGCCTACCAGATACCAGACCATTGCTTATACATCCCTCTGCTATTTACATTTAATATTCCAGTATTATGGATTGAGACTAGGGATAAGGATTGGGAGTCTATGGCATCTGGGTAAACATTAGCCTACCAGATACATCACCATTGCTTATAAATCCCTCTGCTATTTACATTTAATATTCCAGTATTATGGATTGAGACTAGGGATAAGGACTGGGAGTCTATGGCATCTGGGTAAACATTAGCCTACCAGATACCAGACCATTGCTTATACATCCCTCTGCCATTTACATTTAATATTCCAGTATTATGGATTGAGACTAGGGATAAGGACTGGGAGTCTATGGCATCTGGGTAAACATTAGCCTACCAGATACATCACCATTGCTTATACATCCCTCTGCTATTTACATTTAATATTCCAGTATTATGGATTGAGACTAGGGATAAGGACTGGGAGTCTATGGCATCTGGGTAAACATTAGCCTACCAGATACCAGACCATTGCTTATACATCCCTCTGCTATTTTCATTTAATATTCCAGTATTATGGATTGAGACTAGGGATAAGGACTGGGAGTCTATGGCATCTGGGTAAACATTAGCCTACCAGATACCAGACCATTGCTTATAAATCCCTCTGCTATTTACATTTAATATTCCAGTATTATGGATTGAGACTAGGGATAAGGACTGGGAGTTTATGGCATCTGGGTAAACATTAGCCTACCAGATACCAGACCATTGCTTATACATCCCTCTGCTATTTACATTTAATATTCCAGTATTATGGATTGAGACTAGGGTTAAGGACTGGGAGTCTATGGCATCTGGGTAAACATTAGCCTACCAGATACATCACCATTGCTTATAAATCCCTCTGCTATTTACATTTAATATTCCAGTATTATGGATTGAGACTAGGGATAAGGACTGGGAGTCTATGGCATCTGGGTAAACATTAGCCTACCAGATACATCACCATTGCTTATAAATCCCTCTGCTATTTACATTTAATATTCCAATATTATGGATTGAGACTAGGGATAAGGACTGGGAGTCTATGGCATCTGGGTAACCATTAGCCTACCAGATACCACACCATTTCTTATAAATCCCTCTGCTATTTACATTTAATATTCCAGTATTATGGATTGAGACTAGGGATAAGGATTGGGAGTCTATGGCATCTGGGTAAACATTAGCCTACCAGATACATCACCATTGCTTATAAATCCCTCTGCTATTTACATTTAATATTCCAGTATTATGGATTGAGACTAGGGATAAGGACTGGGAGTCTATGGCATCTGGGTAAACATTAGCCTACCAGATACCAGACCATTGCTTATAAATCCTTCTGCTATTTACATTTAATATTCCAGTATTATGGATTGAGACTAGGGATAAGGACTGGGAGTCTATGGCATCTGGGTAAACATTAGCCTACCAGATACCAGACCATTGCTTATACATCCCTCTGCTATTTACATTTAATATTCCAGTATTATGGATTGAGACTAGGGATAAGGATTGGGAGTCTATGGCATCTGGGTAAACATTAGCCTACCAGATACATCACCATTGCTTATAAATCCCTCTGCTATTTACATTTAATATTCCAATATTATGGATTGAGACTAGGGATAAGGACTGGGAGTCTATGGCATCTGGGTAACCATTAGCCTACCAGATACCACACCATTTCTTATAAATCCCTCTGCTATTTACATTTAATATTCCAGTATTATGGATTGAGACTAGGGATAAGGATTGGGAGTCTATGGCATCTGGGTAAACATTAGCCTACCAGATACATCACCATTGCTTATAAATCCCTCTGCTATTTACATTTAATATTCCAGTATTATGGATTGAGACTAGGGATAAGGACTGGGAGTCTATGGCATCTGGGTAAACATTAGCCTACCAGATACCAGACCATTGCTTATACATCCCTCTGCCATTTACATTTAATATTCCAGTATTATGGATTGAGACTAGGGATAAGGACTGGGAGTCTATGGCATCTGGGTAAACATTAGCCTACCAGATACATCACCATTGCTTATACATCCCTCTGCTATTTACATTTAATATTCCAGTATTATGGATTGAGACTAGGGATAAGGACTGGGAGTCTATGGCATCTGGGTAAACATTAGCCTACCAGATACCAGACCATTGCTTATACATCCCTCTGCTATTTTCATTTAATATTCCAGTATTATGGATTGAGACTAGGGATAAGGACTGGGAGTCTATGGCATCTGGGTAAACATTAGCCTACCAGATACCAGACCATTGCTTATAAATCCCTCTGCTATTTACATTTAATATTCCAGTATTATGGATTGAGACTAGGGATAAGGACTGGGAGTCTATGGCATCTGGGTAAACATTAGCCTACCAGATACCAGACCATTGCTTATACATCCCTCTGCTATTTACATTTAATATTCCAGTATTATGGATTGAGACTAGGGATAAGGACTGGGAGTCTATGGCATCTGGGTAAACATTAGCCTACCAGATACATCACCATTGCTTATAAATCCCTCTGCTATTTACATTTAATATTCCAGTATTATGGATTGAGACTAGGGATAAGGACTGGGAGTCTATGGCATCTGGGTAAACATTAGCCTACCAGATACATCACCATTGCTTATACATCCCTCTGCTATTTTCATTTAATATTCCAATATTATGGATTGAGACTAGGGATAAGGACTGGGAGTCTATGGCATCTGGGTAACCATTAGCCTACCAGATACCACACCATTTCTTATAAATCCCTCTGCTATTTACATTTAATATTCCATTATTATGGATTGAGACTAGGGATAAGGATTGGGAGTCTATGGCATCTGGGTAAACATTAGCCTACCAGATACATCACCATTGCTTATAAATCCCTCTGCTATTTACATTTAATATTCCAGTATTATGGATTGAGACTAGGGATAAGGACTGGGAGTCTATGGCATCTGGGTAAACATTAGCCTACCAGATACCAGACCATTGCTTATACATCCCTCTGCCATTTACATTTAATATTCCAGTATTATGGATTGAGACTAGGGATAAGGACTGGGAGTCTATGGCATCTGGGTAAACATTAGCCTACCAGATACCAGACCAATGCTTATAAATCCCTCTGCTATTTACATTTAATATTCCAGTATTATGGATTGAGACTAGGGATAAGGACTGGGAGTCTATGGCATCTGGGTAAACATTAGCCTACCAGATACCAGAACATTGCTTATACATCCCTCTGCTATTTACATTTAATATTCCAGTATTATGGATTGAGACTAGGGATAAGGACTGGGAATCTATGGCATCTGGGTAAACATTAGCCTACCAGATACATCACCATTGCTTATAAATCCCTCTGCTATTTTCATTTAATATTCCAGTATTATGGATTGAGACTAGGGATAAAAACTGGGAGTCTATGGCATCTGGGTAAATATTAGGCTACCAGATACATCAGCATTGCTTATAAATCCCTCTGCTATTTACATTTAATATTCCAGTATTATTGATTGAGACTAGGGATAAGGACTGGGAGACTATGGCATCTGGGTAAATATTAGGCTACCAGATACATCACCATTGCTTATAAATCCCTCTGCTATTTACATTTAATATTCCAGTATTATGGATTGAGACTAGGGATAAGGACTGGGAGTCTATGGCATCTGGGTAAACATTAGCCTACCAGATACCAGACCATTGCTTATAAATCCCTCTGCTATTTACATTTAATATTCCAGTATTATGGATTGAGACTAGGGATAAGGACTGGGAGTCTATGGCATCTGGGTAAACATTAGCCTACCAGATACATCACCATTGCTTATAAATCCCTCTGCTATTTACATTTAATATTCCAGTATTATTGATTGAGACTAGGGATAAGGACTGGGAGACTATGGCATCTGGGTAAACATTAGCCTACCAGATACATCACCATTGCTTATAAATCCCTCTGCTATTTACATTTAATATTCCAGTATTATGGATTGAGACTAGGGATAAGGACTGGGAGTCTATGGCATCTGGGTAAACATTAGCCTACCAGATACATCACCATTGCTTATAAATCCCTCTGCTATTTACATTTAATATTCCAGTATTATTGATTGAGACTAGGGATAAGGACTGGGAGACTATGGCATCTGGGTAAACATTAGCCTACCAGATACATCACCATTGCTTATAAATCCCTCTGCTATTTACATTTAATATTCCAGTATTATTGATTGAGACTAGGGATAAGGACTGGGAGTCTATGGCATCTGGGTAAATATTAGGCTACCAGATACATCAGCATTGCTTATAAATCCCTCTGCTATTTACATTTAATATTCCAGTATTATGGATTGAGACTAGGGATAAAGACTGGGAGTCTATGGCATCTGGGTAAACATTAGCCTACCAGATACATCACCATTGCTTATAAATCCCTCTGCTATTTACATTTAATATTCCAGTATTATGGATTGAGACTAGGGATAAAAACTGGGAGTCTATGGCATCTGGGTAAATATTAGGCTACCAGATACATCAGCATTGCTTATAAATCCCTCTGCTATTTACATTTAATATTCCAGTATTATGGATTGAGACTAGGGATAAGGACTGGGAGACTATGGCATCTGGGTAAACATTAGCCTACCAGATACATCACCATTGCTTATAAATCCCTCTGCTATTTACATTTAATATTCCAGTATTATTGATTGAGACTAGGTATAAGGACTGGGAGTCTATGGCATCTGGGTAAATATTAGGCTACCAGATACATCACCATTGATTATAAATCCCTCTGCTATTTACATTTAATATTCCAGTATTATGGATTGAGACTAGGGATAAAGACTGGGAGTCTATGGCATCTGGGTAAACATTAGCCTACCAGATACATCACCATTGCTTATAAATCCCTCTGCTATTTACATTTAATATTCCAGTATTATTGATTGAGACTAGGTATAAGGACTGGGAGTCTATGGCATCTGGGTAAACATTAGCCTACCAGATACATCACCATTTCTTATAAATCCCTCTGCTATTTACATTTAATATTCCAGTATTATGGATTGAGACTAGGGATAAGGACTGGGAGTCTATGGCATCTGGGTAAACATTAGCCTACCAGATACCAGACCATTGCTTATATATCCCTCTGCTATTTACATTTAATATTCCAGTATTATGGATTGAGACTAGGGATAAGGACTGGGAGTCTATGGCATCTGGGTAAACATTAGCCTACCAGATACCAGACCATTGCTTATAAATCCCTCTGCTATTTACATTTAATATTCCAGTATTATGGATTGAGACTAGGGATAAGAACTGGGAGTCTATGGCATCTGGGTAAACATTAGCCTACCAGATACCAGACCATTGCTTATAAATCCCTCTGCTATTTACATTTAATATTCCAGTATTATGGATTGAGACTAGGGATAAGGATTGGGAGTCTATGGTATCTGGGTAAACATTAGCCTACCAGATACCAGACCATTGCTTATAAATCCCTCTGCTATTTACATTTAATATTCCAGTATTATGGATTGAGACTAGGGATAAGGACTGGGAGTCTATGGCATCTGGGTAAACATTAGCCTACCAGATACCAGACCATTGCTTATAAATCCCTCTGCTATTTACATTTAATATTCCAGTATTATGGATTGAGACTAGGGATAAGGACTGGGAGTCTATGGCATCTGGGTAAACATTAGCCTACCAGATACCAGACCATTGCTTATAAATCCCTCTGCTATTTACATTTAATATTCCAGTATTATGGATTGAGACTAGGGATAAGGATTGGGAGTCTATGGTATCTGGGTAAACATTAGCCTACCAGATACCAGACCATTGCTTATAAATCCCTCTGCTATTTCTATTTAATATTCCAGTATTATGGATTGAGACGAGGGATAAGGAATGGGAGTCTATAGCATCTGGGTAAACATTAACCTACCAAATACATCACCATTGTTTATAAATCTCTCTGCTATTTACATTTAATATTCCAGTATTATGGTTTGAGACTAAGGATAAGGATTGGGAGTCTATGGCATCTTGGTAAACATTAGCCTACCAGATACATCACCATTTCTTATAAATCCCTCTGCTATTTACATTTAATATTCCAGTATTATGGATTGAGACTAGGGATAAGGACTGGGAGTCTATGGCATCTGGGTAAACATTAGCCTACCAGATACCAGACCATTGCTTATACATCCCTCTGCTATTTTCATTTAATATTCCAGTATTATGGATTGAGACTAGGGATAAGGACTGGGAGTCTATGGCATCTGGGTAAACATTAGCCTACCAGATACCAGACCATTGCTTATAAATCCCTCTGCTATTTACATTTAATATTCCAGTATTATGGATTGAGACTAGGGATAAGGACTGGGAGTCTATGGCATCTGGGTAAACATTAGCCTACCAGATACCAGACCATTGCTTATACATCCCTCTGCTATTTACATTTAATATTCCAGTATTATGGATTGAGACTAGGGATAAGGACTGGGAGTCTATGGCATCTGGGTAAACATTAGCCTACCAGATACATCACCATTGCTTATAAATCCCTCTGCTATTTACATTTAATATTCCAGTATTATGGATTGAGACTAGGGATAAGGACTGGGAGTCTATGGCATCTGGGTAAACATTAGCCTACCAGATACCAGACCATTGCTTATAAATCCCTCTGCTATTTACATTTAATATTCCAGTATTATGGATTGAGACTAGGGATAAGGACTGGGAGTCTATGGCATCTGGGTAAACATTAGCCTACCAGATACCAGACCATTGCTTATAAATCCCTCTGCTATTTACATTTAATATTCCAGTATTATGGATTGAGACTAGGGATAAGGATTGGGAGTCTATGGTATCTGGGTAAACATTAGCCTACCAGATACCAGACCATTGCTTATAAATCCCTCTGCTATTTCTATTTAATATTCCAGTATTATGGATTGAGACGAGGGATAAGGAATGGGAGTCTATAGCATCTGGGTAAACATTAACCTACCAAATACATCACCATTGTTTATAAATCTCTCTGCTATTTACATTTAATATTCCAGTATTATGGTTTGAGACTAAGGATAAGGATTGGGAGTCTATGGCATCTTGGTAAACATTAGCCTACCAGATACATCACCATTGCTTATAAATCCCTCTGCTATTTACATTTAATATTCCAGTATTATGGATTGAGGCTAGGGATAAGGATTGGGAGTCTATGGCATCTGGGTAAACATTAGCCTACCAGATACCAGACCATTGCTTATAAATCCCTCTGCTATTTACATTTAATATTCCAGTATTATGGATTGAGACTAGGGATAAGGACTGGGAGTCTATGGCATCTGGGTAAACATTAGCCTACCAGATACCAGACCATTGCTTATACATCCCTCTGCTATTTACATTTAATATTCCAGTATTATGGATTGAGACTAGGGATAAGGACTGGGAGTCTATGGCATCTGGGTAAACATTAGCCTACCAGATACATCACCATTGCTTATAAATCCCTCTGCTATTTACATTTAATATTCCAGTATTATGGATTGAGACTAGGGATAAGGACTGGGAGTCTATGGCATCTGGGTAAACATTAGCCTACCAGATACCAGACCATTGCTTATAAATCCCTCTGCTATTTACATTTAATATTCCAGTATTATGGATTGAGACTAGGGATAAGGACTGGGAGTCTATGGCATCTGGGTAAACATTAGCCTACCAGATACCAGACCATTGCTTATAAATCCCTCTGCTATTTACATTTAATATTCCAGTATTATGGATTGAGACTAGGGATAAGGATTGGGAGTCTATGGTATCTGGGTAAACATTAGCCTACCAGATACCAGACCATTGCTTATAAATCCCTCTGCTATTTCTATTTAATATTCCAGTATTATGGATTGAGACGAGGGATAAGGAATGGGAGTCTATAGCATCTGGGTAAACATTAACCTACCAAATACATCACCATTGTTTATAAATCTCTCTGCTATTTACATTTAATATTCCAGTATTATGGTTTGAGACTAAGGATAAGGATTGGGAGTCTATGGCATCTTGGTAAACATTAGCCTACCAGATACATCACCATTGCTTATAAATCCCTCTGCTATTTACATTTAATATTCCAGTATTATGGATTGAGGCTAGGGATAAGGATTGGGAGTCTATGGCATCTGGGTAAACATTAGCCTACCAGATACCAGACCATTGCTTATAAATCCCTCTGCTATTTACATTTAATATTCCAGTATTATGGATTGAGACTAGGGATAAGGATTGGGAGTCTATGGCATCTGGGTAAACATTAGCCTACCAGATACCAGACCATTGCTTATAAATCCGTCTGCTATTTACATTTAATATTCCAGTATTATGGATTGAGACTAGGGATAATGACTGGGAGTCTATGGCATCTGGGTAAACATTAGCCTACCAGAACCCAGACCATTGATTATAAATCCCTGTGCTATTTCTATTTAATATTCCAGTATTATTGATTGAGACTAGGGATAAGGACTGGGAGTCTATGGCATCTGGGTAAACATTAGCCTACCAGATACCACACCATTTCTTATAAATCCCTCTGCTATTTACATTTAATATTCCAGTATTATGGATTGAGACTAGGGATAAGGATTGGGAGTCTATGGCATCTGGGTAAACATTAGCCTACCAGATACATCACCATTGCTTATAAATCCCTCTGCTATTTACATTTAATATTCCAGTATTATGGATTGAGACTAGGGATAAGGACTGGGAGTCTATGGCATCTGGGTAAACATTAGCCTACCAGATACCAGACCATTGCTTATACATCCCTCTGCCATTTACATTTAATATTCCAGTATTATGGATTGAGACTAGGGATAAGGACTGGGAGTCTATGGCATCTGGGTAAACATTAGCCTACCAGATACATCACCATTGCTTATACATCCCTCTGCTATTTACATTTAATATTCCAGTATTATGGATTGAGACTAGGGATAAGGACTGGGAGTCTATGGCATCTGGGTAAACATTAGCCTACCAGATACCAGACCATTGCTTATACATCCCTCTGCTATTTTCATTTAATATTCCAGTATTATGGATTGAGACTAGGGATAAGGACTGGGAGTCTATGGCATCTGGGTAAACATTAGCCTACCAGATACCAGACCATTGCTTATAAATCCCTCTGCTATTTACATTTAATATTCCAGTATTATGGATTGAGACTAGGGATAAGGACTGGGAGTCTATGGCATCTGGGTAAACATTAGCCTACCAGATACCAGACCATTGCTTATACATCCCTCTGCTATTTACATTTAATATTCCAGTATTATGGATTGAGACTAGGGATAAGGACTGGGAGTCTATGGCATCTGGGTAAACATTAGCCTACCAGATACATCACCATTGCTTATAAATCCCTCTGCTATTTACATTTAATATTCCAGTATTATGGATTGAGACTAGGGATAAGGACTGGGAGTCTATGGCATCTGGGTAAACATTAGCCTACCAGATACATCACCATTGCTTATAAATCCCTCTGCTATTTACATTTAATATTCCAATATTATGGATTGAGACTAGGGATAAGGACTGGGAGTCTATGGCATCTGGGTAACCATTAGCCTACCAGATACCACACCATTTCTTATAAATCCCTCTGCTATTTACATTTAATATTCCAGTATTATGGATTGAGACTAGGGATAAGGATTGGGAGTCTATGGCATCTGGGTAAACATTAGCCTACCAGATACATCACCATTGCTTATAAATCCCTCTGCTATTTACATTTAATATTCCAGTATTATGGATTGAGACTAGGGATAAGGACTGGGAGTCTATGGCATCTGGGTAAACATTAGCCTACCAGATACCAGACCATTGCTTATACATCCCTCTGCCATTTACATTTAATATTCCAGTATTATGGATTGAGACTAGGGATAAGGACTGGGAGTCTATGGCATCTGGGTAAACATTAGCCTACCAGATACCAGACCAATGCTTATAAATCCCTCTGCTATTTACATTTAATATTCCAGTATTATGGATTGAGACTAGGGATAAGGACTGGGAGTCTATGGCATCTGGGTAAACATTAGCCTACCAGATACCAGATCATTGCTTATACATCCCTCTGCTATTTACATTTAATATTCCAGTATTATGGATTGAGACTAGGGATAAGGACTGGGAGTCTATGGCATCTGGGTCAACATTAGCCTACCAGATACCAGACCATTGCTTATACATCCCTCTGCTATTTACATTTAATATTCCAGTATTATGGATTGAGATTAGGGATAAGGACTGGGAGTCTATGGCATCTGGGTAAACATTAGCCTACCAGATACCAGACCATTGCTTATAAATCCTTCTGCTATTTACATTTAATATTCCAGTATTATGGATTGAGACTAGGGATAAGGACTGGGAGTCTATGGCATCTGGGTAAACATTAGCCTACCAGATACCAGACCATTGCTTATACATCCCTCTGCTATTTACATTTAATATTCCAGTATTATGGATTGAGACTAGGGATAAGGATTGGGAGTCTATGGCATCTGGGTAAACATTAGCCTACCAGATACATCACCATTGCTTATAAATCCCTCTGCTATTTACATTTAATATTCCAATATTATGGATTGAGACTAGGGATAAGGACTGGGAGTCTATGGCATCTGGGTAACCATTAGCCTACCAGATACCACACCATTTCTTATAAATCCCTCTGCTATTTACATTTAATATTCCAGTATTATGGATTGAGACTAGGGATAAGGATTGGGAGTCTATGGCATCTGGGTAAACATTAGCCTACCAGATACATCACCATTGCTTATAAATCCCTCTGCTATTTACATTTAATATTCCAGTATTATGGATTGAGACTAGGGATAAGGACTGGGAGTCTATGGCATCTGGGTAAACATTAGCCTACCAGATACCAGACCATTGCTTATACATCCCTCTGCCATTTACATTTAATATTCCAGTATTATGGATTGAGACTAGGGATAAGGACTGGGAGTCTATGGCATCTGGGTAAACATTAGCCTACCAGATACATCACCATTGCTTATACATCCCTCTGCTATTTACATTTAATATTCCAGTATTATGGATTGAGACTAGGGATAAGGACTGGGAGTCTATGGCATCTGGGTAAACATTAGCCTACCAGATACCAGACCATTGCTTATACATCCCTCTGCTATTTTCATTTAATATTCCAGTATTATGGATTGAGACTAGGGATAAGGACTGGGAGTCTATGGCATCTGGGTAAACATTAGCCTACCAGATACATCACCATTGCTTATAAATCCCTCTGCTATTTACATTTAATATTCCAGTATTATGGATTGAGACTAGGGATAAGGACTGGGAGTTTATGGCATCTGGGTAAACATTAGCCTACCAGATACCAGACCATTGCTTATACATCCCTCTGCTATTTACATTTAATATTCCAGTATTATGGATTGAGACTAGGGATAAGGACTGGGAGTCTATGGCATCTGGGTAAACATTAGCCTACCAGATACATCACCATTGCTTATAAATCCCTCTGCTATTTACATTTAATATTCCAGTATTATGGATTGAGACTAGGGATAAGGACTGGGAGTCTATGGCATCTGGGTAAACATTAGCCTACCAGATACATCACCATTGCTTATAAATCCCTCTGCTATTTACATTTAATATTCCAATATTATGGATTGAGACTAGGGATAAGGACTGGGAGTCTATGGCATCTGGGTAACCATTAGCCTACCAGATACCACACCATTTCTTATAAATCCCTCTGCTATTTACATTTAATATTCCAGTATTATGGATTGAGACTAGGGATAAGGATTGGGAGTCTATGGCATCTGGGTAAACATTAGCCTACCAGATACATCACCATTGCTTATAAATCCCTCTGCTATTTACATTTAATATTCCAGTATTATGGATTGAGACTAGGGATAAGGACTGGGAGTCTATGGCATCTGGGTAAACATTAGCCTACCAGATACCAGACCATTGCTTATAAATCCTTCTGCTATTTACATTTAATATTCCAGTATTATGGATTGAGACTAGGGATAAGGACTGGGAGTCTATGGCATCTGGGTAAACATTAGCCTACCAGATACCAGACCATTGCTTATACATCCCTCTGCTATTTACATTTAATATTCCAGTATTATGGATTGAGACTAGGGATAAGGATTGGGAGTCTATGGCATCTGGGTAAACATTAGCCTACCAGATACATCACCATTGCTTATAAATCCCTCTGCTATTTACATTTAATATTCCAATATTATGGATTGAGACTAGGGATAAGGACTGGGAGTCTATGGCATCTGGGTAACCATTAGCCTACCAGATACCACACCATTTCTTATAAATCCCTCTGCTATTTACATTTAATATTCCAGTATTATGGATTGAGACTAGGGATAAGGATTGGGAGTCTATGGCATCTGGGTAAACATTAGCCTACCAGATACATCACCATTGCTTATAAATCCCTCTGCTATTTACATTTAATATTCCAGTATTATGGATTGAGACTAGGGATAAGGACTGGGAGTCTATGGCATCTGGGTAAACATTAGCCTACCAGATACCAGACCATTGCTTATACATCCCTCTGCCATTTACATTTAATATTCCAGTATTATGGATTGAGACTAGGGATAAGGACTGGGAGTCTATGGCATCTGGGTAAACATTAGCCTACCAGATACATCACCATTGCTTATACATCCCTCTGCTATTTACATTTAATATTCCAGTATTATGGATTGAGACTAGGGATAAGGACTGGGAGTCTATGGCATCTGGGTAAACATTAGCCTACCAGATACCAGACCATTGCTTATACATCCCTCTGCTATTTTCATTTAATATTCCAGTATTATGGATTGAGACTAGGGATAAGGACTGGGAGTCTATGGCATCTGGGTAAACATTAGCCTACCAGATACCAGACCATTGCTTATAAATCCCTCTGCTATTTACATTTAATATTCCAGTATTATGGATTGAGACTAGGGATAAGGACTGGGAGTCTATGGCATCTGGGTAAACATTAGCCTACCAGATACCAGACCATTGCTTATACATCCCTCTGCTATTTACATTTAATATTCCAGTATTATGGATTGAGACTAGGGATAAGGACTGGGAGTCTATGGCATCTGGGTAAACATTAGCCTACCAGATACATCACCATTGCTTATAAATCCCTCTGCTATTTACATTTAATATTCCAGTATTATGGATTGAGACTAGGGATAAGGACTGGGAGTCTATGGCATCTGGGTAAACATTAGCCTACCAGATACATCACCATTGCTTATAAATCCCTCTGCTATTTACATTTAATATTCCAATATTATGGATTGAGACTAGGGATAAGGACTGGGAGTCTATGGCATCTGGGTAACCATTAGCCTACCAGATACCACACCATTTCTTATAAATCCCTCTGCTATTTACATTTAATATTCCAGTATTATGGATTGAGACTAGGGATAAGGATTGGGAGTCTATGGCATCTGGGTAAACATTAGCCTACCAGATACATCACCATTGCTTATAAATCCCTCTGCTATTTACATTTAATATTCCAGTATTATGGATTGAGACTAGGGATAAGGACTGGGAGTCTATGGCATCTGGGTAAACATTAGCCTACCAGATACCAGACCATTGCTTATACATCCCTCTGCCATTTACATTTAATATTCCAGTATTATGGATTGAGACTAGGGATAAGGACTGGGAGTCTATGGCATCTGGGTAAACATTAGCCTACCAGATACCAGACCAATGCTTATAAATCCCTCTGCTATTTACATTTAATATTCCAGTATTATGGATTTAGACTAGGGATAAGGATTGGGAGTCTATGGCATCTGGGTAAACATTAGCCGACCAGATACTACACCATTGCTTATAAATCCCTCTGCTATTTACATTTAATATTCCAGTATTATGGATTGAGGCTATGGATAAGGATTGGGAGTCTATGGCATCTGGGTAAACATTAGTCTACCAGATACATCACCATTGCTTATAAATCCCTCAGCGATTTACATTTAATATTCCAGTATTATGGATTGAGACTAGGGATAAGGACTGGGAGTCTATGGTATCTGGGTAAACATTAGCCTACCAGATACCAGACCATTGCTTATAAATCCCTCTGCTATTTACATTTAATATTCCAGTATTATGGATTGAGGCTAGGGACAAGGACTGGCTGTCGATGGCATCTGGGTAGCCATTAGCCTACCAGATACCACACCATTGCTTATAAATCCCTCTGCTATTTACATTTAATATTCCAGTATTATGGATTGAGGCTATGGATAAGGATTGGGAGTCTATGGCATCTGGGTAAACATTAGCCTACCAGATACCAGACCATTGCTTATAAATCCCTCTGCTATTTACATTTAATATTCCAGTATTATGGATTGAGGCTATGGATAAGGATTGGGAGTCTATGGCATCTGGGTAAACATTAGCCTACCAGATACCAGACCATTGCTTATAAATCCCTCTGCTATTTACATTTAATATTCCAGTATTATGGATTGAGGCTAGGGACAAGGACTGGCTGTCGATGGCATCTGGGTAATCATTAGCCTATCAGATACATCACCATTGCTTATAAATCCCTCAGCTATTTACATTTAATATTCCAGTATTATGGATTAAGACTAGGGATAAGGATTGGGAGTCTATGGCATCTGGGTAAACATTACCCTACCAGATACATCACCATTGCTTATAAATCCCTCTGCTATTTCCATTTAATATTCCTGTATTATTTACATTTTATTTGTTATTTATTGCCGTTGCTTAAGCCACTCTGACATGAGTTGTTTATAAAATATTTGCTTAAGAAGAAGTGTTTGTTAAGTATTATTGAGCAAAATTATATGAAATTCCTTATTGTGTATGGTGGCTCTAAAACTTTCATATTCTAAACAACTTAACTTTGCCTGTATGTTTTTATTCTCATTTTTTGTTAAGTAGGATTTAATTAACACAAAATTCTTCATATTTCATAAAGTGCCACACCCGATATGAACTTTATGTTTTTGGAATGCTAATAAATCTTTCCCTGTTAAGAAATACAAAATGTCCCTTATTTTTATGATTATTATTTAATCATTTTGCAGCATTTCCCTTTTGGTGTACGATGATATTTTAGAAAATGCAGATATTTTTTGTTTTTGAAATTTAGTTATTTTGGTTGTTTTTTTATTTTCTTTTTTTGTACAATATTTTATTATTATGAAACTTTTAAAATAGAATTCTAGGTTTTGCCAATATTCATAGTTCATTATCCAAAGTTCTAAGGTATAAATTGAATGAGCCAAATGTTTTTGTTTTTTTTTCCCATCAAATTTGCTTAAATTCAATGTTTCCTAATATCGACAGTTAGTGAGGTCATTTTATCCAACACCGGAAGCTGCCTTAAATCCAAATTATTAACCTGAGAATTCATGTGCTTAAAATTGTCTTGTCAATTGCTTGGTTGGCTGATTCGTTTTCTATGGTTTCCCAACCGTTTGTAGGTTATTTAAAGACAGAAAAAAAATATAATAAAAATAAAATATAAGAATTTTTTAAGATAATAATGATTTAATGAGAGAAAGGATCTAGTGATACTAGCAATTGATACCAAGTGATAGAAAGTATCTAGTGATACTACTAATTGATACCAAGTAATAGAAAAGATCTAGTGATACTACCAATTGATACCAAGTGATAGATGGGATCTAGTGATACTAGCAATTGAGACCAAGTAATAGAAAGGATCTAGTGATACTAGCAATTGATACCAAGTGATAGAAAGGATCTAGTGATACTAGCAATTGATAAAAAGTAATACAAAGGATCTAGTGATACTAGCAATTGATAAAAAGTGATAGAAAGTATCTAGTGATACTAGCAATTGATAAAAAGTAATAGAAAGGATATAGTGATACTAGCAATTGAAAAAAGTGATACAAAGTAACTAGTGATACTAATAATTGATACCAAGTAATAGAAAAATCTAATGATACTACTAATTGATACCAAGTAATAGAAAAGATCTAGTGATACTACCAATTGATACCAAGTGATAGAAATGATATAGTGATACTAGCAATTGATACCAAATAATAGAAATAATCTAATGATACTAGCAATTGATACCAAGTGATAGAAAGTATCTAGTGATACTACTAATTGATACGAAGTAATAGAAAAATCTAATGATACTACTAATTGATACCAAGTGATAGAAATGATATAGTGATACTACCAATTGATACCAAATAATAGAAGTGATCTAGTGATACTAGCAATTGATACCAAGTGATAGATGGGATATAGTGATACTACCAATTGATATCAAGTGATAGATGGGATATAGTGATGATACCAAGTGATAGATGGGATATAGTGATACTACCAATTGATACCAAGTAATAGAAAGTATCTAGTGATACTACTAATTGATACCAAGTAATAGAAAAATCTAATGATACTACTAATTGATACTACTAATTGATACCAAGTAACAGAAAAGATCTAGTGATACTACCAATTGATACCAAGTGATAGAAAGGATATAGTGATACTACCAATTAATTCATATTTGGAGGGAGAAAAGGTGGAGTCATACCTTTGCCAAGATATTTTGAAAAATATTTTGTTTCAAATGTCTTAGGTAAATACAAAAAGCAAAAAAAAAAAATGCACTTAAGTGAATTTCAGTCAGTCAAGTTAACTTGACTGACTTTTTTTTTTTTTTTGCTTTTGGTATTTACCTAAATTATATTGTCAATCAATTATAATAATCGACAGTCCCATGCTTATTACCCCTGAACTGCATGTGGGCTACATGCCAATTGCAGAAGGGGTGCAGAAGTGCTAACTTCAGTAGCATTTACTTTTTTTTTTAAATTGTAATTTTCCTTATGAAAAGATCTTTTTGATCAGTTAAGACGGTAATATATGTTAGTAAAATCATTTTTTTCCACTAAGGAGGTTATCTGATCTTTTTTTTTTTTTTTTTTTAAAAAAACTAATACTAACACTAATAGTAACACATTCCAGTCGAATCCTTCACATTCACTTACGTGCTAATATCCTTGGGAAAGTTATGAATCCTTTTCTTCCCCACACCCAAGCTATGGGGAAATAGCAGGACAGACTGGGTTTTATAGCCTTAGATGGTAACTGGTCTACCACGGAAAGAAATGACAACCTACTGCGGGAAAATAATCTGCCTCGTCAGTCACGTATCGAAAGATACATGATTGCCTAAGCGTGTATCATACATGGCCCATAACTGACTGAATGAGAAATTTACGGCTAGTAATTAAAATCAAATTTCTAGTCCTTATTTTTTTACATTTCTAGAAAGATAAAACCGAGAAAATAATCGCTTAAAAAATAAAAAAGATTTAAAGATTTCAACGCATGAAAAAATTGTTCCGAAAACTGAAATACTGTTTTTTAAAAACAAATTTTTAAGACAACCCCGTTTATGTTGTGTTGAAATCTTTGTAAAACTTTTTTCATCGGAGATGCGTTGGCCATTAATCTTTATGGAAATTGTAAAAATTTGCGACTTAAACATTTTTTCCAGTAAAATTTAGTCATGAAAATATTGGTGGTTATGACAAAAGAATAACATTTTCTGAGTTTTTAAATAAAAAATATTCATTATAAAAGTAAATAATTAATGATTATGTATTGTTGCGGGGCCGATAAGGATGTCGCCCCGGCAAGCTTTATGAAGAAACGTGTGAACAGCCAAGACAATGAGGGGACAAAAAGGCAAAGGTTTATGAAACAATAATGTCGATTTTATTAATGCCAATTGTACAAGAGTGTACTCTGAAGAAATGTGTTCAAGTCGGTGTCGGGTCCGGTATGACTGGTTTTGTTTAGGGGGTAGCTGCTTTCGGTCGTATCGGTAAAAACGAATGTAGAGTTGATCGGCGAAACGGATGTAGCTGGTCGACTGCCGGATGGGAGAATAGACGGGAACAGCAGCAGGTTGATCGGTGTCCCTAAACAGGGCCAAGTCAGAACAGCGATACAACTTTACTGGGCGGATCGACCGCGGAAACGGGATCGCGCCCAAGTGTATCACTTGGCGAAGGCGGAGTCCCTAAACAGAGCCAAGTCAGAATAGTGATAGACTTCACAGGGCGGATCGACCGCGGAAACGGAATCGCGCCAAAGTGTATCACTTGGCGAAGGCGGAGTCCCTAAACAGGGCCAAGTCAGAATAGTGATAGACTTCACAGGGCGGATCGACCGCGGAAACGGGATCGCGCCAAAGTGTATCACTTGGCGAAGGCGGAGTCCCTAAACAGGGCCAAGTCAGAATAGTGATAGACTTCACAGGGCGGATCGACCGCGGAAACGGAATCGCGCCAAAGTGTATCACTTGGCGAAGGCGGAGTCCCTAAACAGGGCCAAGTCAGAATAGTGATAGACTTCACAGGGCGGATCGACCGCGGAAACGGAATCGCGCCAAAGTGTATCACTTGGCGAATGCGGAGTCCCTAAACAGGGCCAAGTCAGAACAGTGATGGACTTCACAGGGCGGATCGACCGCGGAAACAGGATCTCGCCGAAGAGTAACACTCTCGACAAAGCACCGGAAGCTCACAAAGGCAGCGTACTACACTTTGATCCAGGCCCCCGGGCCGAGCAACTTGGATTTGGACGAAAAAAGGACCTTATGATATTTGGAGCGATTTATTCAAGTACTCCCTGGCTAGAGGGAGTAGAAAACCGTAGATATTAAATTAATATCAATTGTTGTCCGATGTTTGAGAAAGCGCTGCATAATCCGATGCTCACGAGGTACGGTTTGGCATCAACGATATTGGACTAGTCGTCTGGTTTCTCGCATGTTGCTTGACTTAAATCTGCGAGATCAGGAGTTGTGAAGGTCAAGGCCGTCTTTCCAAGGAGCGGCTAATGGCGACCGCGACAGTACTGAAATTTTAATTTAAATTGGATAATTCCCTGATTCTTGATAAATTTAAAAAAAAAAAAAGCGCTGCCAATTTTCCTTCGAGGGTTTATGGACCCCAGGTTCGGAAATTTTGAAATCCACATGTAGTATAGAGGGAGCCCTCGTATCAAAGTTTTGGGGGCGTGGGGCCGAGACCCTAGCGCCAGTCCTGCTTTTGATAACCATTGGATTCAATTCTGGAAACATTAAAATTAATGTTCTGGTATTAATTTATTTAGTAAAGTTGCGAAAAAATGAAAATTTAAAATAAATATTTCGTTTTAAACTTTTGTTTAATATTCTAACTTAAAACCCTTAGTATAATAAAGTAAAATAAAATAAAAATGGCTGACAATAAATGCCGATATTTTTTTTCGTTTATTTGGTGGCCAATCGTTATTGCGATGCCCAATTTCAAAACAACTAATTTGGGTAGAATATTTAAATATGAAGAAAATAGAAGGCCAGGGCGAATCCAAAATGTATCTAAATGATTCTAATGGTTACACTTCAAAACCTTTACATTGTTGTCCTTTTAAAAATTTGTAAAATGTTTATGACGGCACTTCCTGTTACTGACAGCCACACTTTTGTCACTTCCGGAAACAATGGTTTGGCCTTCAGAATCCCAACCACCATTTAATAGTTTAGAAAAATTTTTGTCTTTTTTTTTTTTTTTAAATAATATAACCAAATTATTTAATAATAAAATGTTAGCCGATAGTAGAAAAGTTGATTTGTATCTGTATTCGTTTTTACTGAACTAAGTACGTTTCAAGGCCTCATTTCTTGAGTCTCTATCAAGGATCGAACTTGTTATCAAAGCTTTACTGAAGCGTAACTCATTAGGGGATTTCGATCATGCCAATGATTGAATGAAAGTGATAATTGGTCAGTTTACACAAGACAGGCTTTCTGTGGTATCTCCTCTCACACACTTTTATATGACTCTTGTTAGATTGGAACCAAAAGTAAAGATGTTGATTTTGAATTATAATTTTGAAAACGAGAAAGGAAAAAGAAATAAGGGCCTTGTGACCTTTAAGCCAAAGTAAACGAAGCTTAGTTTATATATGTATATATAATATATTAAAAATATTTGTAAATATATATATATATATATATATGAACAAAATCTGTTCAATGGTAACAAGAGAAACGAAAGTGGAAAATGGCTGGAAGTGATTCTAGTTTAACCGAGAAGAAAAGTCTTCATACTACGCAATTTGAAAACAAGACCTTCTCCGAAAATGTGGCATCCGGTATCAGAAAAATGTTCCAAGTATTTGGTTGCTTGATTGGCAACTGTTGCAACGAAAATAAGGAGAATTGTTTCTTTTGGTAAGTAAACGAAATGAGACGTTAAGCCAAATTCCGCATCAAGTACTTTTTTTACCGTTGTAAAGCACCCCCCTCTAAAAACACTTCCGTCCCCCAACTCCTGCTGCAAATAATATATTCTTAAAATTTTTCAAGATTCCATTTTTGACCTGTGTAATTTTACAAAAAAGCAAACAATACTTACAAAAAAAATCCTTTTACCAATTGACATTGACTGAAAATTTGGGTTAAAGTCATATTTCTATTTCTAATTACTTAAAATTATCCCGTGAGCTAAATTTCTTATAAGCTCGGATTTAACAAATCTAACATTTTATTTGCTATTTGGATTACCCATGTTATATATTTTTTTTCTTTTCGCGATACGAAAAAGTTTTCAAACGAAAAAGGTTCTAGTTAGTCTCCCTTCTCGTATTGAATCAATGACAAAACTCCAACATCTGCTATTCGCCTGTAATCATTAAATTAAGATAACAAACTCACCCAAGAGTGTAGATGAGTTCCTGCAGGGCGTTGGGGTATGCATTCGTTTCAAGGAATCTTTTAGAAGCATCAATTTGTAAACATGAAATAAGTGTATATATTGGGTTGATTGTCTCCATTTGACATTGGAGTGGATCTGTTCTCCTTTGTGCATATAAATGTAGTCTCAGTCTGACATTTAAAACTTTAATTAAAAGTTCCTTGAAGTTTCAAGATTAAATTTGTTTGTCCTGTTATCTCCGCCGCCGCCAAAAACTAACGTTCATAATTGTAAACTATGAAAGCTTAGTAAAAAAAAAAAAAAAAAATTTTCTGACAAAAAAGAAAATGAAAGTGTTAGTTTTTTTTTTTTTTTTTTTTTTTTTTTTTTTTCGTTAGTCCCAACCACGAAAAGAAATTTTGAATCCTTAACTTGGGGGTGGAAATACAGAAATAAACTGAAGATACAATTTCAAAGCCGAAAAAGACTGACAAAATTACGTTTTGGAATCCAACTAAAAAAGATCTCCAAAAATGTAACCGTTTTAGAGAAAGTTTAAAATGGAGACACTATTATTATTGATTCAATAGAATGCTTTACAAGACCAAAATATTGGGAAGATACGGACTTCTGTCTTTTAATCTAGCTATCAAATTCCCTGAGCGATTTTTTTTTTTTTTTTTTTTTTTCGAAGATTATTTTTACTCCCACCAAAACTACACAGACTGACATACTTCTCAGCTATATTACATGTCACCCCCACCCATAATAGAATATTTGTGTAAAAATACATTAAAAAAAATGGTCGAAAAAGCTAGTGTATGAATAAATTTTCATAATTTAACTTGTCCCATTCACTGACCAAGTCCTACGTCAATTAATCCTTTCACCATAATGCCACATTTATATAAAACCACATATGTTACAATCACCAAAAGAACATATTCTCTCCAGGAATACCTAAACTAATATCCTAATTCTTACAAACATGCGAAGAGGGGATGAATAACATTATTTTTATTTAAATCATAAAATAACGCCAGGATTTGCACATATATATATATTCTCTTCGCGCTCCAGGGTACTCGCTATGGGTAAATAGCAGGACAGACTAGGTCCTATAGTCTTGGATGACAACTGGTCTAGGAGAAGGACAATTCTGAATTCAAAACTTGCGGGGTGTCGTTTGGGGACTTTGTGGTACATAGTGGCGCCGAGTCTCTCTTTTCGGTTCTTCAAAAAGTGTGGTTGATTCTGCACAAAACCTTCACCACTCTAATCAAACCATATGTGCTGGTGTCTGGGCTGTCAGTTCCTGCTTGACCCTCATACGACGGGAGAGTCCACTATATATATATATATATATATATATATATATATGTTTTAAGGTATTCTATCTCTATGGGTTAAAGTGCTCAATATCAGGGATAGGACGTATGTAAATATAAAAGTGCACATTGAAGTCAACACCTAGACATTCTGTTTTCATGCTAGACGCAATCGTCAAGCCATCTTCACTATATATATATATATATATATATATATATATATATAAGGTTGTTGCAAAAATAATGACGTAATGTCGTTTTTTGGCGTATTTTTTAACGTCAAAAAACGACATTATTACGTCATTATTTTTGTACCAACCTTATATATATATATATATCGCCTATAAATGTGTTTCACTTTGCCTCTTTAGCCGACTTTCCCTGACGATCCGTTTAGGTGAAACCTAGGTAGGTTTGTCTGGCTCACTAAGTTTATCTAGGTCTGCTCTACGGTTGTATTGAGCTCTTTTGTTAGTTGTTTACTCGTATCGGGGATTTCTTTGGGACTTCAAACCTGCATCTGTGCGATTTTTTTTCGACAGACTTGCATGTTTGTAGCTCTTTCTTTTTTTAAAACCTTTTTTTCCCTCGAGATTGATTTGATTATTGGCAAATAAAAAATTCGAGGGTTTTTCGAAACGAGTATAGTTATCTATATTTGTGTGTGTGTGTGTGTATATATATATATATATATACATACACATACACAAGTGTTAGTATGGGTCCCTCTCCACGTGTAAACATGGCAGAAAAGCAAGTTATCGGGGTGAAAATACACTGGGAACGTGTAAATATATATATATATATATATATATATATATATAATAAACAAAAAACTAAATGTTTACACTGCTCCGGAGAACTATGCCTTTTGTCACGTAGAAGGGGAAATGAAAATTGAAAATGTGTGGGCTTAAAAAAAAGGAAGGGAGGGGGTCAATGACCTTTCACTCCCTAGCTAAGTTCACCAATTTCCATAGAAAACAAAAACGATCAACTTTCCTACCCTAACCTAACCAAGTTGGGTGGGCAACACATGTGTCCCCATAATAGTACAATTTCTCTATGAAGTCCTAACTAGTTCCATATATTTTCGATAGCCTTGTCACATCGATATGCTTGTATGGATAATATGCATGGCTTCCAACTAATCCAGAAAAGGTCTAAACTTCTCCATATAGAAACATTTTCTTAGTTCATCAATTAAAAATGGCTTCAAGCAAATGAAGTCTTCAAAAAGAGGATTCTTCTTTGAACACTTCAAACAGCCACAAAAAATGGATAGCATTTATAACTAGTACGGGAAAATAATTCTATAATCAAGATGTTACCATTCCGCTCTACCATATGCAAAATATTTGGCTTCTGGCCGATTGTCCAAGTTAAGCAACGTCGAGCCTGGTCAGTACTTAGATTCTGTAAACTTTTATATGCGTGTGGTGTAATGGATAATGACTCTGAATTGTTAATCTGAAAGAAGACTTCCAATTTCAGTTGGATTCATTGTATTCACTTACGCGTAAATATTCTTGGAAGGTGTGAATCCACCACTTCTTTCCCCCGGCTATGGGTTAATTAGTAAAACTATTATCTCCAATGCCCCCCCAAAATAAAATTATGTACAAAATATTTAGATTTGGGCATTAAATAACCCAGAGAGGTGTTGATATGCCGTTAAACAAAATCGATCAAATATCCAAAAGATTTGAAAGGAAAGTCCTCATCAGTACGAGAAAGAGAAAAAATAATAATTTATAATTTTTATTATTATTAAAACAGTTCTTCAGGAAAATAGTTTTCTCGTTTATTTTCCTGAAAAATGTTTTAATCTGAAGATTTTTATAAATTTTAACAGATAGCAACGCTTACTCCGAGGTTAATGAATGTCAAATGTTTCATGTAAGAAAGTAATCCGTATTTATTGTGTGCTAGCAGTAGAGCCCGGCGTTGCCCGGGGATGTAACAGTAAGAGATAGATCAAGTATCGACCATCATAAAGACTGAAAAATAAAATTGACAAAGATTATTTGTTTAAGGTTGACGGACACGTATGTCTTATTTATTTATTTATTTATTATTTTTTTTTTTTTTTGCGAATTGGTCAAACAAAAACATTGTTTTCAATCGTTATGAGTCTACCTATTGAATAGAATTTTATCATAAACAATTGTCTTGTAAATGGAATTTTTAAAGCATTCAGAATGTAAAAATAAAGAAAAAGTGTGCAAGACAATAAGAAACACTACCTACCAAAAAAAGTTTTGTTGAAATCGGTTGAAAAATGTAGGAAATCCGATCCCATATATAAACGAACACATACACAAACAACCAACCTGGGTTTTATAATAAGTATAACTCGGAGTTGTCCCCCTTTCATTAATGCCTCTTAATCGTATTTTCAAATTGATTATGTGCAAAAACAATTGTTTTTCCAAAATTTGGCGCTGTTAGAACCACCGCAAGGTAATTTTACGTAATCCTGTGAAGTTTTGTTGAAATTGGTTGAAATGTGTAGGAAATCCGATCCAATATATAAACGTAACAGATACACATACACACACAATCTGCGTTTTATAAATAAGATTACAATAAGAACAGTTTTTGTGAGATGGTCTGGTGTAGGGAAGGGGAATAAGAGCCTTTAAATTCTCTGGTACGTACTTACAAGCCGCTTTATTTTCAGGAAACAAACAAAAAAATGATTGTTAGTATTGGAACGTCTCTACCCATGCTGTTCGTGACAGAAATAAGTTAACTTAACTGGGAAAAAAATGCAAACTTAAACTGAAAAGTTTGAAATGCTTTTATTCTACAAGATAAAATGATTTGAAAATTTTTACCCTAAACTATAGAACAAAGTATTTCTAATCAACAAGAAAAAAAACAACTTTTAGTTGTCTCTTTTTAATGGGAATTAATTTTTATTGGAAGGTGTTATTTACCCGCCTTTCCCACTGTGGCAAGCATATAACTTTTTTTTTTTTTTTATGTGGGGGTTGTCTTTGACCAATCCAAAAATTACCCATTGCCCGCGACCACTGTCACTTAGACATTCCGCGGATCTCTCACCTCTTTTAGTACAATGAGGGAGGTACTGCTGCAGGTTTGGAATCTTCGGAACCATGCGCTTTCTGAAAAGAAAATATACTGCGAATAACGAAAACGCCTCTAAACATTTTTTTTAGCTATTCACTTAATTCCCCCCCCTACGCCAATTATAATTCCCCCCCCTACGCCAATTATAATTTCCCCCCTACGCCAATTATAATTTCCTCACAATTGTATTGAACATTTCTTAACTGACTCATGTGACACAAATTCAGCAACATTGCTTCCAGCCATTGCTTTTAAACTGAATTCAAGTTTCAGAATTTCGAGAACAGGCAACACGCGAAACTCTTACTTTGAAGAGAAGGGGTTATTTTGCCGGTCACCGTAAAATAGAAACTCCCGCACGCTAATTTGCCGTTAAACATTTTTATTGTGAGGGCAGGTAATGTGAAAAATAACCCAAAAGTTTTTCACCATCGGTTGTTAAAACAAAAGTTAAAATCATTTATTCATCATCAATCATTAAAAGAAATATAGAAGTCTCTGAATATTTTAAACACTTGAGGCATAACAGTCTCTACAAATCCAATAATTGCCCTTGGGCGTGGTTCTCTTGCCAATACACTTCAGGTCACAGACCACAGAATCCGTGTTGTTCAAGTCCTGCCTATACAACTCGCACAACAACTGAACTGATGATCTTAAATACAATATATTCTTAGTTCAAAAACACTATATTTACCACTATTTTATACTTATCCTTGATGTCTATTTGACCGTCGAAATAGCCTCTCCGTATTTGAAAACCGACTGCTATGAAGTTTTGAATTGGCTTCTCATTAGCTTTTATCTTAAAAGTAACCCAAAACGTTTCAAGTATCAAACTTCAAATAACACCAAACTTTCAAAATGGCCTCCCAGTCTAGCAACCCTGCTTTGTTTGCGCTCACCAAATCTTCAGTACGCATTTGCACTGAAGTTATTATGCTGTGGACATAATTGAAGCTTACGTTACCTGCAGTCGATACAAACACACACACACACACATATATATATATATATATATATATATATATATATAAAATTATTATTTATATATTATATGCGCGATACTTATTAGAAAACGCTCAATATCAGAGAGGGAGCTAGTATATTTAGTTGGATTGATCAACTATATATATATATATATATATATATATAATAAAAAGGTTCAAACACTAATATTCCATGGTTATAATTTATTACATTGGAATCGTAATTACGATCCAATTTATCAGACCTACAAATTCAAAAAGAAATCAGAAAAAATAACTCTGTGTATAAAAAAAAAAAAAAAATTTAATGAGTGTATGTATGTATGTATGAGTGGGGGACGAATGTGAGAAGTAAATGAAAGCTCTAGAGAGGGGTAACAGACGAAAGAACAGAAGGCCTAAAAGTGAAGGTGGAGATTAAAATTTAACAGAAGTTTTAAAGAGAGGGGTTAAATGACGGTTTCATATTTATCTGTATCTACCACATTTTATTATATTCTTACTCTGTCCTGGACATTAAGTTCTACCTGGATTCTATCCTCTTGGAAATTTGTGTGTATGTGTGTGTATATATATATATATATATATACACTATTTTTCCCTAGTATTTGTTGTAAACTGACCATAGTATTATTTCTAAACCAGCATAGATTACAATACGATTTGTTGTGTGACGTATTTTTATTGTTTGGGGGCGTCGTTCAGCTTACTCTGTAATTATCGGAAACGAAATGGCTACGCCCTTGAGAAATCGTCGTCAACGTCTTTTATCGTCATTTATTTTCAGCAAATGGTAACTTCCTATTCCCCCACTCCCAAAAAAAATAAAACTTACCAGCATAACCAAGCAACAATGCTATAATAATGCAGCAGGGATTTAGGAATATTTATCTAAAGAATATTTGGTCCAAGGGAAACCTGTCTAAGGATTTCTTAAAAATAAATGAACACTTTATTCATGTACAAAATACTAAATTTTATTCGTATTATTCACTATAATAGATAATAATGTAGTGACAGTTATAACAAAGTCTCATGGACTTTTTGGTTTAGTATCTGTTTTCTGGTTGGTACCTACGAATTTAGGTAATAATAGCACATGTGAAAATGGCACAGGAAAATAGGAAAAAATGGCACAAAGCAAAAAATGTTTCTTCTGCTTTTCTCTTCATTTTGTGGATGCAATAGCTGCATAATCAGGATCGTGGCTGTTTTTTTTTTTTTTGTCTAGTACAGAATAGACATATAAAGAATGGTGATCATGATAACTTTACAAATAGATGTTCTCTTAACTCCTTTCCATCTGATAGTAGTTGATTTTGCAATCTGTTTTGTATACATCTACCCTTGGAAGCAAATCTTTTTTTTTTTCCTTTATTACTTGCTATAACTTGCACGATGGGATGTGATAGTCACTGATATCAATGGTTTGCTTGACGGCTCCCGGACAACTAAACCTATTTCTAATCCACGATTCAGCGCAAGGCTTTCTAGTTACGTGCTCTGTTTAATAACTGAACCAGAATTCCCGCAATTGAACCACTGACAACAAAACCAATGACAACCAGGTGTCGATTGGCTGGTTCAATATTTATTAGGTTGGTGCAAAAAAATAATGTCGTTTTCTCACACATGTTACTGTGAGAAAACGACATTATTTTTGCACCAACCTAATATTTTTCAGATTTTACTGAATAGATAACGTGTGTATTTCATTTTTTTTTTCTGTAGGTTTTTTTTTTTTTTTATTTTCCCACTTGTGACATTTTTACCTGTTTTATTATTACTGTGCACCAACCGCCCACATTCGACTATAATTCTCTAGACAAATATTTAAATTTAGACGAATGTTCTGAACCTCTTGAAGCAGTGAAAATATTAAGTACAATTTTTAAAATCCACTTCTGATAAATAGGAGAATGAAAAAGTGAACACTGGAATTTTTCTGAGTTCTTATTGGGGATTTCAAGTTTTCTTCGATATTGCTTAAAGAAAATTCTTCTAATTTAAATAGCTCCTTATTTAAAAAAAAAAAAAAAATAGGATTACTCTTTTGGAAAGAAACTTCCAAAATGGATCTGATAATATTTTTGTACTGGAAATTGTTATTAAATTCATATAATTTAAACTGAATAATTAACAATTCTTTCTCGCTAATATTTCGTTTCAAAGTGAAAATGTGGGTCAAATACATTTCATTTACTTCCTTTCCGTTTGGTCAACGGAAGAAGTGGATATTATGGACTTCTAATTTCGAAAGCAATTATTTAAGGAATGGCATGATTTTTTTTCCCCCTCTTTATATTTGCAATTGTTTAATTATTTGCCCCAAAGTCTTAATGCGAAACAGCAGGGAATCTGGGTTTCTTTCCTGGTTCAATTGATTTCTCACAAAAATAGAACAGTGTTTCCAAAATACTTTTTCTAGCTGTCACCCACCTTATCTCCCAGGCCACACCCCAAGCTTTCCTATATGAAGACCCTTTCCCGGCAAACTATAAACGCATTTTGCAACAAAGTCGACTCCTTTCTTTGGCGGGTTTTTGTAACATAGAAGAGAAAACTTGCAGTTGTAATGGGGTCGATCTACTTCGTGTGGGGATATCGGCTACTTTGCACCAGAAGCTCTATTTTTTTTTTTTTTTGCCCATTACCCACTGAATCTTTTCGGCCCTGGAAATCAAAATCCCAGACTCTCAAAGTTATGAAGGTTCTGTCACGGAACTCTTTCAATGGAGGGAGAGGATTTAACATACTTTAAAAATGAGCATTCAAATTCTCTTACTTTGCCTGATTTCGACTATCTACCGACGATAAATCTTCTATTATGCGCCGTGTCCCTTCAGGTCGCAGGCTGTTATGGCCCTCCACATCTTCCTGTCCCTTGTAGCTCTTAATAAGTTTTGTATTTTTATAATTTCTCCGAAACCCTGTTCTACCATCCATTTATATTCAAGCCAATCAAATATTTTACGCGCCGCTTTCCTTTATCCCTCTTTCCCAAGCACTTGTTGTTCCCAGGTTAACCCCTGGCCCGGAGTGGTAGCACCTGTTAGGGTCCCGGCTATGGGCAAATAGTTAACCCCCAAAATGGGAGTCAAAACACTATAAATGTATAAGTATAGATTTTTATAGTAATATTACCAGCAATACATTTTTGAAAAAAAAAATATTACGAGCAATACTTTTGACTCTCGACAAAAACCCTTTTTACAAAAATACGTCAATGAAACCTGGTTTACAAAATGATTTCTTACAAAGAATGCATATTCTATTCTTAAGAACCTATCCAAAAAATCATGTCTGCGTTGAATAACCCAATAAGGTGTTGATATGCCGTAAAACAAAATTAACCAAACCCTCTTTCCCTCAAACTGTCCTGTGAGTATCGGATTTTCCAAGCCCTCTTTTTTTCACTATGTGCCCTAGAAATTTCAACTGCCTCTTCCTGATGTTAAGTATAAGTTTCCTTTTTGTTTCCAGTTTCTCCAAAACCTCGTCGTTCACATGTTCGGTCCATGGTATCCTCAGCATCCTTCTGTGGAACCACATCTAAAGTTTCTTGAATGCTTACGTTATTCAATAAGGAATCGATGGATTTAGTTCCTTTGTAATCCTCTGTCTGATATCATATACGCAGATGTGTTCGTGTTGATGGTAGACACATTAGTAAAGGAAAGCGAGAAGAAAGGACTAACCTCCAACTGTAAGAAGACCGAATGTATAGTCGTTAACGAAAAGAGCATCCAAAGACGCGAGCTATAAATTCGAATGCAGGATTTTAACTATCTGGGAAGAGTTAAAGCAGACGATGGGAAATGTGGCACCGAAATCCGAAGGCGCGTTGGGATAGCGAAAAATGTCTTCGAAAAGCTAAGCAAAGTATTAAGAGACTGGGAAAATGTCATTAGAAACAAAGAAAACTGTGCTCAACTGCTCTATATAGCAGTGAATGCGGAACAATTTCCTCACAGATGAAGAGAATACGAGGCAACAGAGGTGGTTCTACAGAAGGATACTGAGAATACCATGAAAAGAATATGAGGAAGTTTTAAGGAAAATGGAAAACAAAAAGGCACTTGTAGTTTGGAAAGGCAGCTTGGAGAATTTGATTCTCACGGGACACATTGAAGGCAAGAGAGGTGGCGGAAACAGCGACTACACCCATCTAATGAGCTTGGGTAAGCGAAGTGCAGAACAGACAGGAGCAGGCAATAAAGGCATAAATATTGCCACAAAAGATATGAAGTTGTAGAGAGCCGCGTCCGAGTTCCCCCGGGAAACATTATCAATGCACTAGAGGATCGGGGGAGATTCACTGACCTTTTTTTTTTTTTTTTTTTTGGCCTACCGTAAGAAGTAGAAAACGCCATTTAACACGTCCTAAACAAACGATGGAGTAGTGTAAGAGGTGGCTACATCGTAAAATATACCTTTTTTTTTTTTTTTTTTTTTTTCAGGGTCCGATAAAAAGTGGCGTCCCTCTGTATTGGGAGTGGGGAGCCAAAGTATGTCGTCTAAGATCTTTTCACACCTACTCTTTTCGTGTGCAGGTCATACGGTGCTAATGTAATTGCTGGCTTTGGTTATACATGTCTAATGAAAAACTGAAATTCAGGAGAGTCATGTGTACGAAATAAGAAACTTTTATTTCTGATACGTGTTTCAATGATGACTTTGGGAAATTTTTCAGGTTTTTTGTTTTTTTAACATTGATTTTGTATAATTTTACGAGCAGATAGTTTGAGGATACGCACTACTTTCTAATAAAATATTACTGCATAATATGAAATTTCCTTTTCCGAAGACATAAATCCAATGCCCCCTGGGTGTTCTTTCGAATTGATATAATAACCGTTTGACTTATCTATAAGTGGACAGTCTTGAGTAAAAAATATTTGAAGGAAAATACACATCACAGTGGAACCTCGATTCAGAGAGGAAAAAAGTCACAGTACAAGAAAATTGGAACAGAAAAGCACAACACACGAATGTATAGAACATGGCGGCCGACTCCGAAATTATTCGGTTCCGGTTAACTAGGTACGTCAATGTTGTTCGAGAACCGAATTTATTTATTTTTATTTATTTATTTATTTATTTATTTATTTTTTTTTGATAGCCGAGGCATTTCATCTTGAATTTTCTGTTCAAAAACCGAATTGTTCGACATGAAGAGACATTCGAGAAACGAGGATGCACTGTGTGTGTGTGTGTGTATATATATATATATATATATATATATATATATATATAAAATGTTATTATTATATATAATAAAAAACATGTTGAAATCGCTACACAAAATCTTTCATGTTTCAATACTATGATTGTACTTCTTCAGGCGAGGGTAAGTAACTGGTGATTTAAATGAATTTTAAGGAGATTTAAAAAGTCTTTTTTCCAAAGGTTAAGTGGGGGCATAATGTCAGAATTAAAAACACTTGTGGGTATGTCTTGATTAACCAGTTAAATGTCAGATCTATACTAAATAGAAAAGTAAGCTCAGAGAGTGGAGGTGGATGAGTTATTTTTTTTCATGTCACTATAAACCGGAACATAGACAGAAAAAGGTAACCCTTTTTTTTTCTTTTTTTTTTTTTTCAATAAAAATCATTTAATCCGCAGTTACTTACCATCGCCTGAATGAAGTACGCTTGATTTACCAAAAAATTCCATAGCTAAAATGGATAAATTTAAAATTTTAAAATAATTAGAGAGCGTTGGCACGTGGTTTTAAAAAGCACCTTCACAACGCAATGCAGATTATATCGCAGTTTCAATAAGTTTGTTTTTGTAATTTACGTTGAAGATTCTTAGAAAAGATCGAAAGTACTTGTGTTAAAAGAAACTACGGTTCCTTCCTTGATGAATTTCATCTTAACATAAAGGAACTGATTAGACAAATGGAAAGGATCAGCTTAAAAATAAGTAGACACAATATGTCTATATTATTATTCAATGATACATGACTGAATGAAGATTAGGATATTCACCCCTTTATTTGTTAGGAAAATCGATTGTCTGGTTTGCATATTTTATGTAAACATATCAGCTTTAAGTTAATCTCTGGTTGCTGTTAAACTGTCAATCTACATGTCATGACCCATTTATAAGAATAATTTTTTAATTTTTGCTTCTTCGCTTAGTTTAAATTTAACGTGGGTCATATTTGATTGGCTGATCAGAGTAAAGCCCCCAAGCCTTGTAACTTTTTTTTTTTTTTTTTTTTTTTTCAAAAAATGACGTATTTTGCTTTTAAATATAAATAAATCTTTTACTGGCCAGTAATTTACAATCGCCTGATGAGATGCATTGATATGTGTTGAAACACGACTGCAACTGTGTATCGATTTTACATGTTTTCGGTGTAATATCCAAAAATAGACACTGCTTATATCCATTTTTATTTAAAATAAATCTTCGGATGAGGATCTTTCGTTTAATTTTATTTTATTCCCTGCATATTTCTAAGATGTCTGAAAAAGCAGCTCCCTACCACACAAGCATCCACCAGAAATACTGACAACCACTTCTATCTTCAATTTTAGCATTTATGCAATGTCATGATATTATCCATATATATATATATATATATATATATATATATATATATATATATGTAACAATTTGCCCCAAAATTACAGAAAAATAGACTTTTGAAGTTATATAATCGTCAACATGTAGTTGGAGGTAAATTGTTAGTGTCTACTTGTGTTATCAGTTAAACTTGCCGTCTTTATCGATTTGGAATTGTAAAATCTGACTCCAACATTGTGCGACTGTTTTCTGTGAGATTATATATTAGCGAGTACACAATAAAATCCAAAGTTACCTCTTATGAGAAATAGGCTTAAATCAACCGATGAGATTCATCAGTTATACAACCCCAGTATAGACTGAGTCTGTGTCGGAATTAGAAATTTCTAATTACAACTTATACCGGGGTTGAATAAGACTGACGAATCTCGTCGGTTGAAATAAATCTCTTCCCCATATGAGGTAATTTTAGAATTTATTTTGTACTAATTATTTGCTCTGTAATAATAAATACATTGAGCTCTTTTTGTGGATCAGTTTTCCTATTTTATATTAATAGGATCCACTTGGAATATATACCAACGGATTTATTACCTTTACTCTCTCTCTATCTATATATATATATATATATATATATATATATATATATATATATATATATAGCGTGATATGGTTCACTTTAACCCATAAATATAGCATGTTGAAAATGTACTTTTATTATTTATATATATATATATATATATATATATATATATATATATATATATATATAATGTGTGTGTATAACCTTGTATTTCCTGCCACATATTATAATCCTTTTATATATAGTTTTAAAATTTTAGCTAATAGGAAAATAATATTTCTAGGTTTCATGTTTTAGGGAAAATGTAAACGAAAAGGTCCTTTATACTTAAAATCGGAAAGATAGTTGAAATTTCAAGGACACACAGAGGAAGGTCGGCTTGGAAAATGTGACGCTCACGGGACATATTTAGAGGGAACTACTAGTAACCGACCTTAGGAAATGGATGGCAGAATACGAATCTGGGGAAATAGTAACATTGCTTAGAGCTACAAATAATCGGAAGTTGTGGCGACCCACGATCGCTCACATTCGGAAGAGAAATGGCATGTAAAAGAAAAAATTATTCGAATTGGTCAACGGGTTATCGGCAAGGATCTCATAGCAGTTGATTCAAATCCGCCATGTATGGAGAAAGACCTTTACTTTTTTTATTTCGTTTGAGTCATGATCTATTGCAATTTCGCATTGTTGTAAAGTAATCACTGTTCATCGCCCGTCACACTTTGTTTCGAAATAAACATTTTCATTGCCTAAGCTGTGGAGACGTATGATCGCCAACGTCCTGAATGGACACAGCACATAAAGAAAGGTTGCTACTTGCGCATCTTTTGTCTGTATGGAAATTATTTTTAAAGTTGATAATTTTCTCTAACAGGTTAATAATACGTAAAAAATCGATTTCTTCTGATGCAATTAAATTTCTTGGCTAATTTTCCAAATAAAAAAATCCTTTTTGGAATATTGCTACAAATTTAAATAAATGTGTGGATTAAGCTGCATAATCTGAAGATTCAACCTGGTGATAGCATTGCGTTGAAACACTCACTCGCTAACCACTATTCCATCGAGAAGCATAGGGGTGGTAGCACCTGTTAGGGTCCCACCTATGGGCAAATAGTAAACCTCCAATTTTAAAACAAACCTTATGAATGTACAAAAATACATTTTTTATTGTAGTATGACCAGCAAAGTTTATCTCGTCTTGAAGCCATAAAATTGTGTTCAAAATATTTCAATTTCGACATTAAATAACCCATAGAGGTTGACAGAAAAAATCAACCCACCAACATGAAAAAGCTTTCATAACATTAATCCATATAATATCCTACAATTTCTTACATCGAAATGTATTCCAAAATATAACTTCAACAAAACTACATGAAACACACACATCACCGCCTCTAGTAATTATGTCCACACACATGTATGTATGTGTGTGTGTGTGTGTGTATATATATATATATATATATATATATATATATATATATATATATATATAAAACCGCATTTTTGAAGAGCCGAATACAGAGACCTTGTACATCGTGTGCTACAATGTCCACAAACGGCCCTATGTTTTGAATCCAGAGTTGTCCTCCTAGACCAGTTGCCATCCAAGGCTATAGAATCCAGTCTGTCCTGGAGTTGGGGGAGAGAAGAGGATTCATAACTTAGGTTGGTGCAAAAATAATGTCGTTTTCTCACATAGTAACATAATGTGAGAAAACAACATTATTTTTGCACCAACCTAATATATTTAGCACGTAAGTGAATGTAATTGATCCGACTGGAATTTGAACTCGGATCTCCTATTCCGCAATCTGAGCCTCTAACCACCATTAATCATATGTGCAGGTGCCTGGCTGTCTGTTCCTGGAAAATGAGTTGCATGACTCTCATATGACGTTATAACCAAAAACGTTTACAGTTTCTTTTTTTTTTTTTTTTTTTTTTTTTTTTTTTTTTTAAATATACATTTTTTTTTCTGTCGTTGGAACAGCTATAACCTTTTCCATATATTATATATATGAGAAAGTTTCGAAGGAATAAAAATGTTATTCTGCTTTCACAATTGAATACATGGTAGAGGATACTCAGCTTGTGTATGTGTGTATATATATATATATATATATATATATATATATATATATATATATATATATATAATATATGCTTACAAAAGCTGAGTATCATCTACCATGTATTCATTTGTGAAAGCTGAATAACATTTTTATTACTTCAAAGCCGTCACGAAAATTAAATTTCGCCATTATATGACCCATGAAGGAGTTGATATGCGGTTAAACAAACAAATCAATCAATCTAGAAAACTAAATGGGACACACACTTATCTGCTTAATCATAATTTAAATAAAACTCGGGTGTTTCCTTGTCACTTTGTTTCATTAAATAAATAGATACACTATATATATATATATATATATATATATATATAACTAATTAAATCTATTTAAAAAAAAAAAACAACTATTTATCGCTTTTTTGCCGTCTACTTCCTTCTTTATTCTTAGTTCTCCTCCTCCTCCTCCTCCTCGTTGTCGTCGATAATTCTTTCGTCATTTTGACATTTGCTTCACTGAGGACATCTGACATGTTTCAGGTGTGGGAATAAGTGATCTCATTTATGTATCGAATATTAAGTAAACAAGAATGTTTCCTTGATCGGCTTTTTACTTCCAAGTTCACCACGATTATTTTCATGTTAATGTTAGAAATTTCATGTTTTGTTCTTTGATTTTAAACTTCTTAATCATGCAAGGATAATTTCTGTAAGAGCCTTTCTTCCTGCTTCCTACTTCAATGGACTGCTGGTTTCAAATCCGAAAGAAAGCAAGAAAATACAAAATTGGCGATTTTGGGTACAGTATTTTTATTCATTTCTTTGCCACCGTGTTAGAGAAAACTTTGATTTTTTTTTCTTTGTTTTTTTTTCTTTTATTTATATATGATTAATGCGAGTAAAAGTTTATCGCTTAGCTGATTGATGTTATCTTTAGCATCTCGACTCCAGAGTTTTTTAGGCGGACCTGTCCGTCCACTCTTCAGGGGATATCAGCAATTTACTATATATATTCTTAATTCTAATTCAAGGTCCTTCATGTTGCTTTATTTATTTATTTTTAACCTATGAACATAAAAACTGAGGTATTCCGGTGGCTGTAGCACAACCGAGAAGTGAAAATGAGGTGTTATGGTGAAAGAAATACTATTTATACGGCTGGATCAATGACCGTGACTAGCGAGGTTAAAGGTGGGACAGAAGACCTGAGCCCCACCCACAATTCCCTTTTTGTCTTTGTACCATATTGGTACTTTTTACATAAAATATTCAGTTTTTTTTTATTTTTCTCAAATCCAAGAAATTCCAACCAAGAAAAACAACCGTGTCTCCGACGGGACGTTTTGACATCGAAATATTTTCACTCTCGGAAGTTTAACGCGTTTTTTATTTATTATGTAATCATAATGTCCTTCCCTCCGCAGTGTTGTAATTTATTAATCTTAAATTAGTTTCTCATAAGACCATAAGATTACCGAACACCCAGTGGGGATTGATCTTCCCAATTAGGTTCTCGCTAATCATAATTACCCACCCTCTTATCTCCATACATATATAAAAACTATGGGCGTCTCCCAATGTGGATCGAACTCCTTCCTCCTCTATTGAAGGCATGTGTCTTTTGCCTAATTCCGAACTTTTCGTATAATTCTGACAAGGAAAAAAAAAAAAGAAGAAATAGAGCAATTTTTGTGTCTTTTGCTTGTTGCGTGTGTCTTTGGCTTGTTGCGTGTGTCTTTGGCTTGTTGCGTGTGTCTTTGGCTTGTTGCGTGTGTCTTTGGCTTGTTGCGTGTGTCTTTGGCTTGTTGCGTGTGTCTTTTGTTTGCTGATTCTCTGACAATGTATGACATTATTGAAAACTTTAGTCGTCATTCTTAGAATATCTTTTTAGGTTGAAATTTCTCACGGTCAGATGGTATTTTTTTCTCTTTAGACTCAAAACAAAGCCAAAATCGGGTTGTGACCAGATTCTATCAAGGATAACAAAATGCAAATATGTTGCAGTGTTTTTTCGTGACAACGGTTAATAATACCGTTCCATATACCTACCACCCCACAAACAACAGTTGGGGTCTCATCCACCTCCACCCCCACAAACAACAGTCGGGCTCTCTGCAACAAAATTAAAATTCGATCAGTATTGTCTTAATTCCCTACTTAGATTAACAACGGAAATCGAATATTTTTTACCCAGTAATGCTGTGTGTCCAAGTGTTGCCTGCTCGCCCACCAAATACGTTACGTTGTGTTGCAATGGTCACTGAGAGTTCAAGCCTCAATGGATGCACTCGTACCATAGTCTTGTACCAGACTAAATTAAGATTAATAAATAAGTACCTAAGAAAAAAAAATTAAACTTTTTCTTAACCCATTTATGCATAACACAAAACTCGATGAAGATTTATCTTCATGAGCTCCGGGTACCAAACTGAATACATTCGACTATCAGATTTTAGTAGCATTGGTAGCAGCAGCTGGTTAAGACCCTGCCCGACTAATTGGGCGTCATGCCTAAATGTTTTATGTCTCGGATGAATCATACAATATGTGCAAATTATTTTATGACATTGAAAACTGTTTTTAAACTTGCTAGTTTTGTGTCTCAATGATTTTTTGGTAAATAAAAAAAAAAACACCTACTTTTATTAAAAAGCTGTTCATGCCATACAATCGATTCATTTCTACAATTTCATGGCTGTCAGTTCTAATAACATTTCTTATATGGTACCTAGGCTTTATGAATGTAAGCGCAGTACTAGATTGGCGGTTAGGTCTCATCTTACAGTTAAAATGGCTACATGTTACCGTAAGTTCTATTAGGTTTCTTCTATCGCATTTATCGGTTGTGGAACACTCTTCCGGTTTTTTGTTTCCTTATCAATTTTCATCTTTAAAAGTTGCATGCAATGTCAATCGTCATTTTAATTCTTTTATTTCCTTTCCTTAATAGTATATTTTTTGTATTCTTTCATGCTCGGTAACCCCTTGTGTCTCAGTGGCTTTATTGCCTTGCTTGTGATGAAATGAAAGTAAATTAGTTGATTACGTTTTATCTGTTTTGCGCAAGAAACCATATTTGTAAGGCAATATCACTTTCAATGCTTATGTTCCGTTTCACGTTATTAACTCATTTATGTGCAACATTAGCAGCTCAAAGAAACGAACCTAATCCATTAGACTATGAGATTTCTGTAGTTAAAGGAACTTAGAACTCTTCGGGGCTGATTGAGATTCTGCATGCCTAACAAGCTGGGCGCGTTGCGTAAATGGATTAATTTGGGATAACAGGGTCACATTTAGCAACTTGGTTTTCTTTTACAAAACCACGGTTAATTTTTTTTAATGCCCCCCGCCCCAAATCAAGGCGATAAATCCACCAAGGCCCAAGTAGGGGAGGTTATAGGGAATGAAAGAGAATGAGGGAGATTGAGGTAAGCTCAAAAAGGAACAAAGTTCAAGAAAACGGAAGATGGCGATTGACGTCGCACTTAAACATTTGAAGATTGTAGTTGTCAAAGAAGCAAGAAATCGGAAGGGAGTTCCACAGGTGTGAAGTGCAAGAATGAAACTGTTTAGAGTAGAAGTGGTGGTCGCATCTAGTTAGTAAAGCGATGAGACCTAATTGCCACTCTAGTCTTCTTCTTTATGGACTGTGTTCCCTCAGGACGTAGGCGATCATGGCTCTCCACAATTTCCAGTTCTTAGTACTTCTTAATAAATTTTGTAGGTTATTTCTCCTAAACCCTATTCCGCCATCCATTTACTCAAGCTGGCAAAGTATGTTATGCATTGTTTTCCTGTCACTCTTGCCTTCAATCTGTTATGTGAGTATGAGATTTTCCAAACCTTCTTTCCTCATGTGTTCTAGAAACCTCAACTTGTCTCTTCCTGGTGTTGAGTACGTTTCCTTTTTGCTTTCATTTTCTCTAAAACTTCGTCGTTGCTCCCATATTCGGTCCATGGTGTCCACAGCATCCTTCTGCAGAACCACATTTCTGTTGCTTCAAGTCTCTTCATTTTTGAAGAGATCTTCCGACACTCCCTGTCATACAGGAGGACAGATATCACGTAACAGTTTAGCACGCTTAAAATTCATGTTTGTCGAGAAAGCAGGGAGAAAGAGATCATCAGAGCAGTTACCATGAAAATATTTGTAGAAAAGATATAAGGAAGCTGCGTCTTGTTGGTGAGAAAGTGACTAAAGTCGAGATGCCAGGTCAGGATGCATTACATTGCAGACCCTTCTTTGGATTCCCTCGTGATGTACAACAGTAACACCAGTCCTGATATGGCAACAGTATTAAGTGCACGGACGAATGGTAGATTTTTAAATGTGCAAGATGGATTCTGACAAAAGTTTCTGTCAAGGCACACTGACCCTTTGACATAGACGTAGCAATTGATTTGATATAATCGCCCACTTAACGTCAGTGGAAAACACGAGTCCAAGAAGGCGTAGATTGTTGCTCTTCTGGAGGTTAGCATCAGTCATGTGTGGATGTCAGCCAAAAGTTTCTCTGTGGGAATTAAATGAAAGCAGTTTTGTTTTGGACGCGTTAAAAGTAGTCATTTCTTCCTTCAAATAACCACTGAGTGGAGGTCCTTTTCAAGAGCAGCTCTTATGTTTACTTTGTCGAATCTCAGATTTGCTACTAAGACAGGAGTAAGTCGTTCTGGTTGTCTTCTGCATAAACACCTAGTTGATACGTCCTGGGTATGACGTTAAACTGCATCCAACAGCAAGGCCTGTGATCAGGAGGTTTTGAGGAGCGTGGAACCACCTCTTAATTGCTGGTGTTCCCAGGTCCACCTTGACCCGGGGTGGTAGCACCTGTTAGGGTCCCAGCTATGGGCAAATAGTGAACTCCTAGTTTTTCCAGATCTTATCCCCGTCCTGGGTATGACGATAAACTACGTCCAACAACAAGGCCTCAGATAATGTTTTCGGAAAAATAATGTTGCCAGCTATACGTTTTTTGGAAAAATAATGTTGCCAGCTATATGTTTGATAGTACTGTATATTTTAATATATACCTTAATTTGGCATTAAATGACCCACAGTGGTTGATATGCCATAAAACCCAACCAACCAACCTAGTTGATAACTGATGATGATTTTTTTAAATAGATTATTTTATTATTGCGGTAAAAACGGTCGTATTAAAAGAAGTAAATTCATAACGAAAAGGGGCGGTATCAAAAAAATAAATTACCGTAAAATGGTCATATCGAAATACAACTAACAAAACAGTTATTCAATCATGACAGTGCTAAATCGAGGACAAAAATGTCTATAGCGGCTAAAAATAAATAAAAAAATATATGTATATCTCCAAGACAAATATTAAAGAAAATATAAAACTTGTAGGTCAATTACCTTTTAAGCTCCCCACTCACTTCAGGGTAGTAGTACCTGTTAGGGTCCCAGCTATGGGCAAATAGTTAATCCCCAAACTGGGGTCAAAACATTATGAAAGTGTAAAAATAGATTTTAATACCAGAAGTACTTTTTTTAAAAAAATTATTGCCAGCAATACATTTTTGAAGAAAAAAATATTACGAAAAATAGATTCATGAAGGAAAAAATATAACCAGCAACAACAATTTTGTTGGCATTAAATAACCCATTGAGGTTGATAAGCCGTAAAACAAACCAAACCAAACCTCACTCACACCTGTTTACAGAGAGAGGTGAGGTTAATGTAAACAGATTTCCTCAAAGTCCTACCAGCCATCTCTCTAAGCAGGCGCTGTGATTGGTGGACTTAAAGGTAATTAGCCTCTAAGTATTGTTTTTCATTTTTTTTTTTTTTTTTTTTTTTTTATTCATTTACTATTTAATTTTTAGTCGATATACACCTTTTGTGTTTGGTGAGTGGACCTATAAACCGGTTTTGGCGCTTTCTCGAATGCGCAGGATGTTAGATTAAATAAACTGTTTAAAAAGAAACGGAACGTCTACTCAAATAATATTCAATAAAAAAGAACATTTGGAGTAATAATTTTAATAATAATAATTTCAATAATAATAATTTTAATAATAATAATAATAAAAATATCTCTCCAATCGTGATGAACGGGTGTCCTCTGCTTGAGAGAACGTCTTGAGTTAACCGTTATCTCCCCACATATAATCATAAACTGTATATTTTACTAACCCTCTCCTCTGAGTGGCTCTTGGGCCTTGTACAGGGTGAATATCATTGTAATATACTTGATAATTATTTTCTAAAAAGAAAAAACATTATCAGAATAAGCGTTAATGAATGCTGGATAGGTTCTCTTTTTTTATTTTTATTTTCTCGAGTCTCATCCTCTTAAATTGTGGCGTCTGGGTCCCCGGCCTCCGCATGCTAGGGATAGTGTTTGTGATTTCCATAAGAAATAGGTTTTTTTATAGCCGATTCAGTTGTCCTTCTCTTAGACTGGTTGCCAATCATGACCAAAGAGCGAGTCTGTCCGAATATTTAACCAATAACTGGAATAGATCTATTCATATTTTTCCCAAAGGGTATTTGCGTGAGTGTAATGAACTCGATTGGAATTCGAACTCTAATCGCCGATTTATGGTTCCACCTCATTAACCACTACATCACCCATATATGATGCAAAGATCAGACTTTCTTTGATGTGCAATCTTTCTTCCAGTGGGAAATCATAGCACTCACAACTTCCTGCAAGTAAATATAGTAAGTCTGATCGGGTCGATAAAGTCAAATTGGTAACTGATCTAAAAAATGATCTACAATCTGTTTTTAACTGGGGCAAGAAACGGCTTCTTAATTATAACACCCCCAAAACAAAACTGCTCTTTTAATAGTTTTAAAGAACCATTTCACTTTCCATTGGCATGGTGGATGCTAAACTATCCACCACCCCACCCAAAAAAGAGTGATTCCTTGCCATCTTCCCGGACTAACGTATTCAAGATGTGGAAAGATTTTGAATCAATTAGCCTACTGCTGGGAAAGTTGATTCGCTGTGTCGTACGAGACAATTTTCCTTGCCCGACTGTATCTTACGCATTTATAAGTCTACCATTTGTCCATGCATCAAATTGCCGCCACATCTGATCTGATGCCTCTGTTATATATCTAGAGATTCAAAAAGCAATCTGCAATGTTATTGTCCTTGGCTTGGCATCTCTGCTTCACTCGCCTTTCTATAATGTAGCTTCGCTCCGTGTTTTCTATAAATACTTCCAGGGTAACTGTTCTCATTAGATTTACTCTTTACTACCTCGAATTTATTAATTTAAGCTCAATGATAGATTGGTGGAAAGATTACAGTTGAAATAGCTAGATGTAACCGTAAGTTCTATGCTAATAGTTTCTTCTCTCGTACTTTTCACTTATGGAACTATCTTCTGGCTTCTTACATTCCATTCAACTTTGATCCTCAAAAGTTATCAATCGTTATCTTCTGTCTTAACTATTGTTCTCTTATTGACCTCTCTTTTTGGGTTTTTTTCCCTCATATTCTCAGTAACTTCACTGTGTATTTATTGCCTTGCTTGGGGTGCGATGATTTAAAAAAAAATGGCATCCAATAAGCAGCCGATTTTACCGATCGAACAAACAAGTGAATGAAGGTGAAGAAGTTCTTTCTTTTTATGTGACAAGTCAATTCAGGACGTAGGTGATCATGTCTCTCCACTTCTCCTTATCCCTTGTAGCTCCCTTGTGAGTTTTGTCTCTTTGCTTTTCCCCCCAGGTCTTGTTCTGTCATCCACTTGCTTAAGCCCGCTAGGTATGACACGCGTCGCTTTTTCTTGTCTCGCTTTCCCTTTATCCGCCCTGCGAGTATCAGGTTCTCCAAGCCCTCCTTTCTCATTACGTATCTCAGAAATTTCAGCTTCCTCTTCCTGATGTTAAGTATAAGCTTCCTCCTTGCATCCACTCCAAAACTTCATCGTTGCTCACATGCTCGGTTTATTATATTCTTAGCATCCTTCTGTAGAACCATACCTCCGTTGCCTCGAGTCTCTTCATCTTTGAAGAGACTGTCCAACATTCGCTGCTGTACGTCTTTTTCGTCCGTCCGTCCGTCTGTGTAAAGTCTTATTCAAAACATTGAGACATGCGTTTGGAAAGCTGTTTTTGTTTTTTTGTTGTTTGTTAGCGCATGCCTATAGTCAAGTCGGTTTAGGGCATTTGTATATTGTGCATTCTAAGCGATTTACTCAACGCGAAATTAGATTCAGTCGGGACTAAAGAAGTACGACAAAGAAGAAATAAAAGCCGTCCGAATCTCTAAGGCACCTCGAGACTAAATAAAAATAAAATAACAAAGAATTTATACCTTTTTGTTTTTATATTCTACTTTTAGCAACACTGTTTAACGGTCGTCAGCAAAAGTTCTTTAGCAAACAAGTGGGGTAAGCCTACAATAAACGCCAGTTTTTCCTATACATAATTATGAAGTTTTATTTATAAACTAGCTCTCATCGTTTTATTGATGCAAATTCTGTTCTAATAGTATCTTTTTTTAGCCCATGAAACTCTTCCGTTTTCTTGCTTACCTGTCAACTATAATCTTCAAAAACTTTAATATAACGTTAATCGTCATCTGTTTTCTTGAATTTTGTTTTAATGTCCTTTCTACTCACTAAAGTCTTCGCATTTTTTTTTCTTGCTTTTTTTTTTTTTTTTTTTTTTTTTTTTACGTCCGGTAATCTCTTGCATCTCAGTAACGCATTGCTTGGAGTGAAATGATTATATAAAAAAGAAAAAGGTGTGTGACAGAAAAAATATTCGTTCTTACCGTAAATCTTATCGCTCTCACAATAAGAGATTAACATCAATAGCTAATAATAAAATAGAACAATTGTAACAATATTCAGAAGATATTTTTATTTTAGATCTAAACAGTTTCAGTATACGATTATTTTTCTCAAGTCGATTAATTTTGCTTTTCTTTTTTTTTTTTTTTTTTTTTTTCATTTAAAGGAATTATTTGATGACAATTCTTTGCTGTATGCCAATTGGCAATATCACGTGTTCTTCGGGGCCATTTTGAATTGTTTGTCTCTGGGCTTAACTCTAGGCAAGTAAAGCTGCAGACAAGTCGGATATCTTTGTACGTGTTTATTATTCATAAAGGATCTTCACTCAGAAAAGACGTTTTCTGTTTGTCTTGATGACAGACAAGATTCAAATTCTACATCAGACGCTTATGTTGTGCTCTCCTCCAAAAGAATGCCACTTAAAAGAAAAGCGTTTGGGAAGAATACCTATTTCGTCTTAAGCATTGTTGATTCTAAATTGACAAAGTGTCTGTTAAAGATCAGTTTCCTTCAACCTTTGGTATGCAATGATAGGCAGGTAAACTAAATTAAAGCGGAGTAATTATTATGTTTATAGCAAACCGAACGTATTTGTAAAACGGACGGATACAATTGGTCGTAACTTCCTTATCTGTTCAAGGAAAGTATAGGCAAGGTAATTCACGAACGAATCGAGACCCATGTATAGTCAGAATGACATTAACGAGGACGAGTGAATACAGCTCTATGGTTAAAGTAGCAAAGAAGCGGCAATGTTGTGTGAGGCTTTATGTTCGACACATTACCACTTAGGATTGCCAGCTCTGAAGCGTTGAAAGTCGTGAACAGGATTAAAAAGTAACCATTTCTTTTGTCTTTATTATACAAACACGATTTTGTTTTTAAGCATCTGTGCTCAAAATTCACTAAATTATTTATTACAATTGACGTCGGTAACTTCACACATACTGCTTTATCAAGTACATTTTGTATACGGTATTCAAAAAGTCTGCTGCTTTTTAATTACATTGAAAAAGGGTCTGTATCTTATATTTATTTAGACGGAAACATTAAACCATATTTAAACCGTCCTGGGTAAGACGATAAACTACGTCCAGCAGAAAGGCTTATGATCAGGTTTTGAGGAGCGTGAAACCACCTCTTAATTGCTGGTGTTCCCAGGTCCACCCTGACCCGGAGTGGTAGCACCTGGAAAGGGTCCCCGCTGTGGGCAAATAGTTATCTATTACCAGCAATACATTTTGGAAAATTATTACCTGCCATACAATTTTGAAAGAAATATATTAATAGAAACAGATTTTTGACAAAACAAAATATTACCTGCAATAAAGAATTTTTGGTCGGTGTGTCATGGACAAAATAAACCAAACCAATCTAAACCAAAGAATATATATTCTGTTCATACAAATCTATCCTAAAAATGTTGTCGGCATTAAATAACCCGTTGAGGTTGATATGACGCAAAACAAAATAAACCAAACCATATTTAAATTTTCGTGTAAAATTCTTTCGCAAAATTAAGCAACCAGTCTGTGAAAATTCTCAGTTTCATCAATAGGCAGGAAATGTCGGCAGCTAAATTATTTTGGAGGATCTGTTTTGTTAATTCACCCCCAAAATAAAAAGAATTTATATTTACTAATATTCACACGAAAATTTAGAAATGTCCTTTTAAATTTGGATCAAAAATGAATTCATTGTTTTACGTCTCCAAAAGAACTCTCCCAAATAAAAGTTGTTGTCCCAAACATGGACTTATTCTCCATGTTGGCCTTCCGCCAGGTACGTTCGATTCTTTGCCTGTAAGCTGGTGTTTCTGGGTCAACGAAATTCATACTGTAATTTACAGTTAGATGAATATAATTGAGATCATCCTTCAAAGATGTATATCCTTTCCAATAATCCGACATAATCGTAGTCCCAGGTAAAATACAGCTTCTGATTGTATCCAATAATGCGAAATCGGTTCTTTCTGGCACAGTACGTGAAACATTTTGTTTCATGACACATATGCCCCCCCAGCACAAATACTAATTGGTTTGGCAGTTAACATTAACTCTAACCCCCAAAATTCATAAAATTAACACTGATTTAAAGTTTATAAGTAAATTGATGTGAATTAATATTTGCGATAAGTAACTTTACATTATTTGGGGTGAATTAGCAAAAAAAATCCTTTTTTCTTTTCTCTTTTTTTTTTTTTTTTTTTTTTTTTTTTTTTTTTTAAATTGTAATCTCTGGAAATACTGGACCAGTGATCGTAGAAGAAATCCTCAAGAGATTTGTCAAAATACTGACCAATGTTCTTCGTCAATTTTCTTAGATACTGAAATTTTCTACGACTTGTAAATGTACTTCAGTTAACTGATTGCCCAAGCAATAGAAGTCGAAACAAAGTTTAGGCATTTAAAAAAAAAAATCTAACAAGGAAATAAACGTAAATATGTTACCCTTCGGTGAATTTATAAACTTTTCTTCACGCAATCTTGAGATTATCCTTCAAACGCTGAAACTACGGTAATACCAGATTACAATAAGACTTTCTTTTTATCTCCGAATCTTAATTTGGGCTCTAGACTTTAAATCTATCGGGATAGAAGTAAAGAAAAAAGAAAGGAAGCTTTTTGCAAACGTTTGAAATTATAAAGAATTATTTTTATTCACACATTCGTGTCCTTACCTTTTAATACGACATGAAGTCATGGAATTAAGTTCTATTCCTGTTCAAAAGACCGGAGAGGAGTGTGAACAGGGCGAAATAAACCTGGTCTTGATCACCTACGACATGGCATTTGTTTTTAATGTCATGTAGTCCAATACTACGTGCTTCATGGTCGGATCATGGGACAACTAAACCGGTTCCCCCACCAGGCCTTTCTGGTAAGGAGGGTGTCTAGACAGGATTAAAAACAAGACCTGTCAAAGAATGGATGAACCTTTTTGAAGAGCCAATTTTATCTAGCAAAAAACGGGGTTGATGGGTTCCACAGCTATATATGCAACCAGTGCGCGGTGATGACACGGCATCGCTGGGCAGAATGGGGGGGGGGCGCTTCCTAGACTGAAGGGTTGAGATGGTTTCCTTTCTGAAATCTAACGGCCACGTGTCGATGTCCAAGGAGAATTTTCAAGTTGGTGTACATCGGCTGTGATTTGACCTGGAAATGAATGGTCTACGCTTGAATGAATACCTCACCGGTTTTCAATATGAAGGAATTTGATCCGGTGCTCAGTTTTGAAAGCGACCCTACGACCACATTCAGTCATGGGGTAGATGTTACTGTCCAATTGGTTCCTGCTTGTGTCGGCCTTTGTGATAACCCTTCGGATGTTCAAATTTCTTTATTGAGTTATTTTTAGATTAAGTTTTACTCTATCCTCTTGTTGCTTTATAGCACCAAATTCTGGAGCTATACAAGCTTAATTATTACTATTAGTAATATTATTGTAGCTTTTTATTTCATAATCTCGCTCATCTACCAAACTTCTCTATGTCTGCCCTCATCTTTTTCTCTTTTCATATTTCGAGTCATCATTTGTAAATTCTTTCAGAACATAAATATCGAATCATGGGAAAAGAATTTTATTTGTCGGCCAAGGAAAGAATGAAAAGAAAATCCCTGACCATCTGTTACAGATTTAACCTCAATCCTTGGTTAATGTGTCTACAATTATGAACGCGTTATTCCTGGACTGTTTTTGGATTATGGAAGGGAAAATCACTTGCGTGTGAACGAATGAGCCGAGACAATCGCTTAAGTTTTTTCCGCTTTTGACATGGGTGGGTGCGGGGCGAGTTGGCGTTCGACCAACGCTAATGACGATATCCCGCATAGAAAGTACCTGTTCACACAACGTGTGTTATTGAGATAGATATGTATATATGTGTGTGAGATAGATAGAAAAAAAAATCTGTTTTATTATTTTTGCTTTTGTATAAAAATCTAATTATAAAATAAAAATGCAAAAGAGTTCCTACTTGACCGTATTTTAGTTTCCGGGATTCGGGGTGGGAGTAGTAGTTTTTTCTCTTTCTTTCTCTCTCTCTCTCTCTTTTTTTTTTCTCTCTCTTTTTTTTCTCCTCTTTTTTTTTTTTTTCTCTCTCTCTCTCAAAACTAACATTTTTTTTTTTTTTTTTTTTTTTTTAAATACTTGTCTTAACAGAGTTCCCCAGGGGACGAAACGCGTCCTTTTTTACAAATATATTTTTAGTGATATTTGAAATTATACACATACGCTGGACTGAAGATTGCATCCAAGCGTAAAAAACTGTTGCCGCTTTGTTAGCTGGAGAAGGGTAACCCCTTACACTGCGCCCCCCACTCTTTCAATCATCACCCACGTCTTTCTGAGCATGACAGTCATCTAATTTGATACCCTTGATTGATATCCTTTCTTTCGATTGTGAAATGGTTCTGTCGTGTTCCTTCGGCCGATTTGGGTTGTAAAACTCGTATATCGAGGAAATTATTTTGGCAGTTCGACTCCCGTCATTTCAGATCAAATGGTTACGAAAACAACGGGTGGGGAAAAATAGATAATAAAATAATAGACTGACTGAAGTTTTCTGAGATTCTGTTTGTTTTTTTGTTTTTTACAAGCATGATTTGTTTTTAGGGTTTTTTGTTTTTTAATTATTCAGACTGGTTTTATATTTTCCCCTGCGGTGACAGGTAGAATAAATGAATGAAATATAGCAAAGTTAGTCGCTTTTTTTTTTTCTTATTTTCTTTTTTCCTTCCTTCCTTCTTTTTTTCCTTCCTTCCTTCCTTCTTTTTTCCTTCCTTCCTTCCTTCTTTTTTTCCTTCCTTCCTTCCTTCTTTTTTTCCTTCCTTCCTTTTTTCCTTCCTTCCTTCCTTCTCTTTTTCCTTCCTTCCTTCCTTCTCTTTTTCCTTCCTTTCTTCCTTCTCTTTTCCTTCCTTTCTTCCTTCTCTTTTCCTTCCTTCCTTCCTTCTCTTTTTCCTTCCTTCCTTCCTTCTCTTTTTCCTTCCTTCCTTCCTTCTCTTTTTCCTTCCTTCTTTTCTCTCTCTTTTCTTTTCTCTCTTTTCTTTTCTCTCTCTTTTCTTTTCTCTCTCTTTTCTTTTTTCTCTCTTTTCTTTTTTCTCTCTTTTCTTTTTTCTCTCTTTTCTTTTCTTTTCTCTTTTCTTTTCTTTTCTCTTTTCTTTTCTTTTTTCTCTCTTTTCTTTTCTTTTCTCTTTTCTTTTCTTTTCTCTTTTCTTTTCTTTTCTCTTTTCTTTTCTTTTCTCTTTTCTTTTCTTTTCTCTTTTCTTTTCTTTTCTCTTTTCTTTTCTTTTCTCTTTTCTTTTCTTTTCTTTTCTCTCTCTTTTCTTTTCTTTTCTCTCTCTTTTCTTTTCTTTTCTCTCTCTTTTCTTTTCTTTTCTCTCTCTTTTCTTTTCTTTTCTCTCTCTTCTCAACGCCACGGTCGGAGTTGAAACTGAAGAAGCAAACAGTATTGTGGCCCCAGCTAACAACTCCCCAAGCGAGGTTCATATTAGGATTCCAGTCTGATATAAGTTTCAAAAATCCTTCTGATTATGATTTTTATTTTATAATGGCTGTTTTGTTAAACAAAATCCTATATGGATGTTTTCCCCTCGAACGCTACAATCTTAACCCTTTCAATTCAAGTGTCAGTCGATTTCACATCCTCCATACCCACCCCCCATAACTTTCCCTTCGTACTCTTAAATTAATATTACCCATCTCGCGGGATAAGCCTCTACCTTCAGTAGCTCTTGAACCTTGTATTTGATGAACATGAGTGTAAAAAGAAATTGTCCTTATTACATAGGCTTGTCACAATATATTCGGGTCCGATTTCAAGTCTTCAATCAAATCCCTTCAATCTGTCTCGCTATTCCGAAATGATTACAGCAACAAAAAGTGTTCAGTGAAAAACTGAACAAGACAAAATCCGGCTTGAGATATAACCTAGAAATAGCCGTAAAAATTACAAGGTTTTCTTATATGAATTTTCTGGTGATTCTTAATTCTTCAGTTAATAGAGAATTCTGCAACAATATCCGGAGAAATTTGCTTATCGAACCGTTAAATATTTGAGCTTAATAATGACAATCATAAATACGAAAGTGGGTCGTTCTTTTAAGAAGGGGGTACAAATGAAAAGATTTCAAACTGACCAGTTTACTATTTCACTGAAACAGACGTTAAATACGTTTACCTTCCCTTCTTTCTTTTATTTTCTCACTGAAACAAGGCAGCTTCTGTCTTTTTCGTTTTTTCACGCAGTCAAAACAATAGTCCATTATTTATGAAGTATTGGAAGGGCATAAGTAAAGCCTAATTATTATATGACTACTGTACCCAAAGCGTCAAAATTGACGTCAAGAAGGAATGTATTATAAGTAATATTTATTATATTGTAAGTAATTTTCGTTTAATCAAAGTACAATTTTGTAATTAAAAATAGTTTGTTTTAACGTTAATAATTGAACAATGTAAATTCTATAAACGAAAGATATCCGTATATTATTTTCATAAATGTTACATATTTACAACTAAAAGTATGTTTACTGCAAAAGTTCCCAAAGCGCAATACTTTTTGTGTAAACTTTGGAAGGTCTGTGTAATCCTTGACAGTCCGTAGATTCAATCTGGAATTTCAGTCTGCTTATTTCTCGTCCTACTAAGAGCAACGAGCGTCCTGGGTATGACGATAAACAACGTTCAGCAGCAAGGCCTCTGATCAGGAGGTTTTGAGGAGCGAGGAACCACCTAATTGCTGGTGTTCACTGGTCCACACTGTATCGGGGTGGTAGCACCTGTTAGGGTCCCAGCTATGGGTAAATATTTAACCCCCAAACTATGAAAGTGTAAAAATAAATTTTAATACCAGAAATACTTATGAAAAGGTTATTACCAGCCATACATTTTGAAGAAAAAATATTACCAGAGATAGATTTTTGAAAAAAAAATTTTTGCCTGCAATGCATTTGATAAAAATCTTGTTAACATTAAATAACCGATTGAGGTTGATATGCCGTAAAACAAACCAAACCAAAGAGCAACGTCTCATCAGATATTTTTTTTTTAAATTTCTCAAGCTGTTGCTAAATTTCACAAGATATGATCCGAATCGTAACATTAAAACTGCATTAATCCCTTAAGCCCTGACCACCGCTTTACCGTAATGCCCACCGGTTGAACGGTGGTAGAAAAAAATGACTTAATTATCAGCAACCGGTTGAATGGTGGATAAACACTTGTAACTATTTTTATATTACCTACCAATTATTTTATATTGCATACTAATTATTTGTTCAGGCAGAAGAAGGGTTAAAATTGTCCAGGAATGCAGGGTTAAAAGGGTTAAAACGAAGTAATTCTTTAATTCTATAAACTTTTAATTTGCTATCATAATATAAATGAAGGATTTAGTGTGAATAAAAAAAAAATACAAACTTTCGATGACGAATGAATTATTAGAAGAATTTTTCCCCATCCTCTTTTCTTTAATTGTAATTTTTAAAGTTTAAAATTAATTTCTAAAACTGAACAAACCATTCTTGAAGATATGTGGCGTATTTTTATATATATATATATATATATATATATATATATATATATATATATATACACGCACTGACACTAGCGCTATCAGTAACGAAACAATCACGCCAAAATAACCGTTAAAATAGACTACAACAATCAATCCAAAAATTGGACGAGAAAATAGCTATAACTGCTATATAACGATAAAAATTACTATATAGTAAATAAAAATATACTAAATAAAAAATAAGCAAATAAATAAGAAAAAAAGTAAAAATTAATCTAAATAAACAAATCGCTCCCGCTAAAATAACCGTTAGAACTAATAAAAATAACCATAAATAAGCAAAAACAAGTAAAAATAATAAATAAAATAAACAAATTAAAACTATACCCCGCCAAAATAAGAGAATAGACTACGGCAAGCATTCTAAACATTGGATGAATAAATAGCTTTATCTTCTCAGATCAAAACAAACCATTAAATAAGCGACCTAAGCAAATCGCCAACCTAATTTTTTTAAATTGCATAGGTAAATCGTGCTATACCGTGAAACGTCAAATTGTCTAGCAAAAGATAGTAAGTAACCTGTTGAGGATCAAATTCACTAATTGCGAGATGGGTTTTCTAACCTCTGCCCTACGGGAGGCCCTACTGATAGATCCAGGAACAATACAATGTTGTAGCTGTGGGATTATTAGTGATAGCTGAGCCCCCTAGAGTAGTAATCGTCTTTGAAATGAACTTGTTAACCATTAGTGTGTGTGTGTGTGTGTGTGTGTTTGTGTGTGCATGCATGTATATGTAATGAAGGTATCGATGAAAGAAACCGATGTAGGCTTGTAATTGACGCCGATTTGAAATGCACTGTGTTTACTTACAGCCTTCAGAATAATGAATTCAAATGACCTGCTTTTATTTTATTTTTTAAGCTATTTTAGAACGAGATCTGTTTCCCGCCACTTGCAAATAACATGCCACCATGTTGGAATAGTTTAACTTTTTTTTTCTCTCTTGTATTTCGCATCACAATCGCCAACCGTGTGAAAATGTGATGTTCTATTCTAATGTGTGTTCACTTGCTGATTCTTAAGTTAAAATGTTTTCAGGTGTAAAGCAGTTGTTTTCTTTTTTTCTCTTCACAAAAACTAAGGGACATACTCTAAGCCTTTTATTTTCGACTTTTTAATTAAATCAATTTTCATTCTTTTCCTTTCGTGTTTTTTTTTTTTTTGTTTTTGTTTTTGTTTTTTTTTGTTTTTTTTTGTTTTTTTTTTTTCAGACAGTGAAATGGAAATTCGAAAATAAGTTTTGTTAAATATCGTTATACTTTATTGGTTGTAGTATTTTTAAAAATATTTTAATTAAAATTTTGTTACCTGCTTTATCGAAAAAGGCTTCTCGAAATTTAATGCTGCTATTTTAAGAATTTAATTATTTCCAGGTGGTTGTTGTTAATTATTTGTAATGCTTTTAAATTAAACATCAACAACTGAAAAACAAAAAAAACACTGGACAATATCTAGGAAAGGCCTTAAAATATAATTGTTTTGTAATAACCTAGTCTAAATGTATGTGCGCCATGATTGTGAAACCTGGTCTTGCCGATGACCAGGGGTGGGGGATAGAAGAAACACTTGACTCCCACCCTTTAAAAAGTCTAGTGCGCAAATTCTTATTCACGGTTAGCGAACTTCAAACTCTCTGGTCTGCTTGCTGATCATTATCCTTAAGAGGTGTGTTCGATATTCATCGGGTCAAGGGTATGAAACCTGTGACCTACCGCCAATACTTTACTAAGCTTAATAAATAACAAAATAAGATCGTTGAATGTAGGAGGGAGGATTATAGTTCATGACTACTGAATAGTGAACTATTTCCTCAGTGTCTTCCATATTTTGGCCTTGTGCCAAGACTAAGCTACAGTTACTAAGTAGTATATAAGTACTCAATAAATAGGTAAGCAAAGATTTATTTATATTTAACATATCATTTAATATTAATATCGTTTATTATTATTATTATTATTATTATTATTATGTGTAGTATAAATATTCACACATGTAAATTTAAATTGGGACCTAGCTATTCGTAAAAATATTTTCAAATTTTGCATAAGGCGTACTAACATTATTTTGTCTTATTGTTTAGAGTTTAATTAAAAATGGTGGCTAAAACACAACTTGATTAAATTGTCGCATTGAAAATGACTGGTATGAATAATTATGAGGTAATAAAACAGTTTATATTTGTAGAACTCTTTGTTTAATTTACGAGGAATCAATCGAAAGGTGTCAAAACCCTTGCCAAATCCAATTCCAGGAATTTGTATCATGAACTCTGGGATTCTTAGGACTTCGAGGTAGAATTTGAGTGAAGAGATGGTGATAAGTCATGCACTTCAGTTGAAAAGATATTAAGGGTTATAGTGAAAACAAAAGGCGGCCATTTTGAATTATAAATACATGGCAAATATTGTCACTAAATATAACAATGCTTTTGTAAACTTCCGTTAAGTAAACATTTTATGATAACATAAATAATGGATAAATAACTGCCGCACCGTGGTAAGTATGTCGATGGGACTGAAATAAAAAAGAAAAAGAAAAGAAAATAGGTCCATTCTTGAACTCTTTTCTATCGGACTTTTCGCTGCTGACCAATTTATATAAATAGTTTCAAATTTTGCATAAGGTTTCCTAACATTATTTTGTTTAGAGTTTAATTACAAATGGCGGCCAGAACACGTGATTAAATTGTCGTATGGAAAATTGTGAAATGATAAAATAGTTTTTGTTTTACGGCATATCAACCTCAATGGGTCATTTAATGCCGACAACTTTTTTTTTTCCTGGTAATATTTTTGTTTTGTCAAAAATCCATTTCTGTTAATATTTTTTTTTTCCTCAAAAATGTATAGCTGGTAATATTTTTTCAAAAACGTATTATCAGAGGCCTTGCTGTTGGACGGTAGTTTATCGTCATACCCAGGATGCGATAAAATAGTTGAATGTTTGCAGAAAAACTCTTAATGTGTGCAAAAAGTTTCAGGAGGCGCAACTACGCAAATACAATTCAAAGAAGAATTCTTCAGATTAAAACCTGCAGAGGGTGAAAAGAAATTCAATAAAAAAAAAAAAATCAGGAAAATGGTGAAAGTTGATTATTTCGGATAAATCGTCAAGAAGGATTAAGGGCTATAGTTATACAAGATTTAACGACGACAGCTATTCTTGAGTGCCTCCAAGCAAAAACAGTTTAGCAGAAAGAAAAATGTTGGAGACGTAGCGTGCTACAGACAGTTTTCATTTGGTCAGACGATAATTTTTTTCACTGTGGAGGTCGTGGTTAACTGCCAAAATGATAGGGTTTACGCCACAAGGAAACATTCCCGAATGTATCATAACACATTTCAATCTGGTGTCATGTCTTGGGCTGCTGTTGCTTCGAATTCGCCTTTGGTATTCACTGAAGGAATAGAAGAATTAAACAGCAAATACTCTCCCGTATCATTATTAGTTTATTGCCATCCTCACTAGTTGCTCGATATCCATGACCTTGTGCTAGAACCAATTTCATTACATCATTGATTTTTTTTTTTTTTTTTTTTTTTTTTTTTCGTAATATTTTTTTAATGATATTCATTCAGTGTATTTTTTGTTTCTTCATCTGAATATTTTTCAATATCTTTCTTTTGAAGGGTAAACCCAATTCTGTTTGGCAAGATCGAAGCGGAAATGGCACTGAAAGACAGTTCAATCGGCACTTATTTAATGTACAGAGATTATGAAACGGATCATTTGTACCTTTCGATACGGTAAGCTGTATTTCTCCCTCTTTTCTAAATATTTCCACAATTTGCCATTTAAGGAATTTCCAACATTGCTACTCTGATCTTGGAAGCAATTCAAAATGTAAGTGTTTGTCATTCCGGGGAAACTCTAAACTCTTTTCTTAAGAGATAAATCAAATTTGTGTTTTTCTCTCTCTGTTACTCTTTCTCTCTCTCTTTCTTCCTGTCTTTCTCTCTTCTGTCTTTCTCTCTTCTGTCTTTCTCTCTTCTGTCTTTCTCTCTTCTGTCTTTCTCTCTTCTGTCTTTCTCTCTTCTGTCTCTCTCTCTTCTGTCTCTCTCTCCTTCTGTCTCTCTCTTCTTCTTTCTCTCTCTTCTTCTTTCTCTGTCTCTCTCTTCTTTCTCTGTCTCTCGTCAGGTTTCTGACGAATGTTCTTATGGTCTGTTCAAATTCCACCCCCTCCAGAAAATGTTGGTAGTGAATTCATGAATTCCTACACCACTGGAATCATTTAACCTTGCGTTAGCCATCTCTGATTTCTTAAAATGGATCGCCCCACTGTCGTCCGTCTCCCACTGAGGAAAGTGTAGTCATGATTACGATCACGAGTCGTAGGGGGGCACTCCCATGTAAAGCTGCCGCAGTAGAAGTGGTGCATCTTGGGCAAGATAGCCTGACGGAGCCCAACTCTTTTCAGGCTAGTTTGAATTAAGTTTTCCTTCTAGACCGGTTGAGACCCAAGGCTAAAGAACCCAGTCTATTCTACTAGCCATATATGGATTCATACCTTTCCCAAGGGGGTATATTTGAATTCGAACTCTGCTCTGCGATTCCGCAATCTATTTCTTCACCGTCCATCCAATAGGAATGGAGTGGCGGGGTTCAAAAGAACGAAGTTGCCGACTCGGAATTACGAATACTTTGAAAAAAAATGAGGTAACAAATCACTCAATGTGACTAAAGGAAGCTTAAGTTTTTTGCCAGATGATCGTAGAACGTTTCAGTATCATCTCGTATAAAGACAGCATCTCGTATAAAGACAGCATCTCTTATAAAGACAGCATCTCGTATAAGAGCGTAATAGTAAAATTAACAAGTAGCTGGACGCCATGCATGACATCCAAAACCCGGTTTCCGTACGATCACCGAAGTTAAGCAACGTCGAGCCTGGTCAGTACCAAGATAGGTGACCGCTTGGGAATACCAGGTGCTGTAAGCTTGGATGTGCGTGCGGTGTAATGGGCTTACGGCCATATCACGTTGAAATACCAGCTCGCGTATGATTACGGAAATTAAGCAACGTCGAGCCTAGTCAGTACCAAGATGGGTGACCACTTGGGAATACCAGGTGCTATAAGCTTTTGTGCTTGGATGGTGCGTTCACAGTTCGAATTCCAGTCGGGTTCGTTACATTCACTTACGCCCCAAATAGCCTTGGGGGAAAGTCATGAATCCACCTTCTCTCCGCCCCCCCCCCCCAACTATGGGTTAAAATAGTAAGACTTGTATATGAAAATCGTTATTATCTACGAGAAATTCTTGATACAGCATCCACTCGAGGGAAAAATTCTTACAATCCTAAAATGTTTCGGCTTTAAATAATCTATAAAAGGTTGATAAACAGTAAAAAAAAAAAAAAGAAATCAATTCATTAACTAAGAGTCTAGATCTGATAAGCCACAACTGCTGTATTTTCGGGCAATACGTCTCGAGTCTAGTTAATTTAAAATCATGACTGTTTTCAGATCAAAATTTTCTTTCCATTTTACGTATTGTTCGTTCTCTTCCTGTGTATGTGTTTCTTATTTCTCGCCACCCGTGCCCAGTTACGTAGCAGTTGCACTGCTGGCTTGGGCAAGTATGCCGGATGGCAGTATTCCGAAGGTCTTTCTGTACGGGGAATTGGCCAGCGGCAAGAGGGCACGAGGGAGAGCACGCCTTCGCTTCAAGGACGTCTGCAAAAAGGAGATGAAGATGATGGACATAGACACCGAGAGATAGGAAGATATTGCCAACGATCGCTCACGCTGGAGACACGTTTTACACCGGCGACTGAAGCGAGAAGAGGAGAAACTAAGGCTTGCCACCGGGGAGAACCGTGCTCGATGGAAGAAAAAAAACAAACAAGGCGATATCGGGGTGGGGGGATCGACATGCATTCTTTAAAGTCGAGACAGGCATTCCCGTGTGGGCCTGTACAGCCATGACAAATGCTGCATCGCGATCAGTAGCTGAGACATAACTCTTTGGACGCAGATCCAAGCATTCTCGAGACCAACCGATGACATAGTTTCTATAAATGTTCCCCGACTCTCAACCAATTAATTTTACTGCAGCTTGTGTTTTTAAAAGAGGTTTCAGTTTTAACAAAACACGCAGCTTGTAAACGACCCTGTAATTATGAACTACATTATTAAAAGCTTAAAACTCTTTTTTTCTTTTTAAAAAAAGGAAAAAGAAAACCTTTCAATATTGAATTACATTTTTGTTCTCACTGCCACGGGACATCTGACACAAGACTGCACCGGATCCGGTCTGCACAGGTCTGAACATGATTTTCAAACGAGTTTAAAATATTGGTGCACCTTGCAGCAACAAGATAATTTATGCAATTTCGGTAGCGCGAAGATGTGTAGGTGGTGCAATGGCTACCGGCTTGGAATGAGAAACCAGAGAGTAGACTTCGAATTCTAGTCGGCTTAGTTACATTCACTTACGGGCAAATATTCTTAGGAAAGTTTTGAATCCAGCACCTCCTCCCCCAGCTATGGGTTAAATGGGACTTGTATCTGAAAAAAACCATCATTCTCAAAAAAATTAATTCACTCGCAAAAAAAATATTTCTACAATTCAAGAAACGTTCTGGCTTTAAATAACCCTACAAATGTTTGATAAACCGTAAAAAAAATCCATCAGTCTTTAGTGTAAAGGACTGGAGTCTTAATAGGTTTTACATTCAAGGTTACGAGCAGTTTGTTTTATTTTATTTTATTTTTCTTTCATGTAGACGGCTTGAGCTTAAAGTAGCTCTAGCGACAACACGATTCCATTTAGGGGTACTTCAGTTAGCAAGCGAGATTGAGTTAACATTAGTATTCAGTAGCGAGTTTGATCCTCACTGAGTACCCTATACTTCTCGTGTTATGGCAAAATAAAATACTATAAACAGCAACACGGCTCCACTTCGATATTTATCAAAAAACTTTTAGAAAAAACTTTAACTAAAACAAAACATTTCATTTTTAATTGTTTCATTGAGAATTTCTTCCTTGTTCCATGATTACAAATGGGATTTGCTTTGTTGATCTCGTCAACAGCTTATAATATGAAGTCTGTCCGCAAAGTATCCTTCCATATATATATATATATATATATATATATATATATATATATATAATATGGAAACCAAAAACAAGACTATTTAGTGCGCATGCGTGACCACTGTCGTTTTGCCCATTCGGCAGTGAGACGCCATTTTGCGACTTTGTTCTGTATAAAAGTTGCATTCATCGGCTGCTTATTCCTTACGTCTCGTGTGCGCGTGAAAAACACCGCATCGTCTATAGATATGTTCTAACGCACGCACGCTAACGTCAAGACTGTTGTCATTTTCAGATCTTCCCGAATAACCCCTATGAAAGACCACCTTCCCGAAGCTAAAATTGCCGCTGAAAAAAAAAACCCTTTACAGAGTCTTTAATGTCAGAAAATATATTTATATTGCAAGATTTTTTTCTTTTTAGATAATATTTTAATGATACAAGAGTAATTAACCCATAGCTGGGGGAGAAGAGGCGTATTCATACCATTCCATTGGATTTTGCGCGTAAGTGAATATAACCCAACGGGAATTGGAACTTGGCTCTCCGATTAACAAGCCATTACCCATTACACCATCCACACATCCAAATTTACAGCCTTTGGTCACCCACTTAGATAAGGACCAGGCTCGAAGCTGCTTAACGATGATTATATGGAAACCGATGTTTCAACGAGATGTTTCCGTAAATAAAAGATCCCTTATATAAGCTGTTATCGAACTCTTAAGATTAAATATATGACAATGATAAAGGTCTGTTTTAATCCATTTTAATACCGACTGATAGCTTTGGGGATTAACTTCATGACTTTCCTAAGGGCATTAGTGTAAAGTGAATGTAAATTACTCGATCAAGAATTTAGACGACGATTACATTTCTCCGTAGAAGGACAGTCTCTCCCCACGTAACGACTTACCTGTTTCACACCCCAACACATTTTAAAATTATTAAGTTGTCACACATGAAATGACTAAAACACTTCTGAATAGTTAAATAACTAATTTATTTAGTTGAAATATGTGCCACGTTGATGAAGGACTGTTATTCAACATAATCTCTAAATTCTTGATCCCATCTTTAAAAAATTCTCATCCTTTGATGTGATAAACAGTTCAAATGCTTCGATTACCTCTTCCTTATTGGAGAATATTTTATTGCGTATGAAAAGCTCAAAATGCTTAAATAAGTGATAATCAATAAGACAAATATCCGGTGAATATAGAGGATGAGGCGAAATTTCATAATTCAGTCTTTGCAGCTTTTGGGCAGTTGAATGAGAAGCATGCAGCCGTGCGTTGTCGTACAGTGAAATTGAGCCATCTCTATTCACAAGTCTAGGATTTTTCTTTTTCAATTTTATGTGCATGCATTCAATTTCTCCACAATACGCGGTTATTGTTATTGTTTTCCCTTGAGGTAAGAATGAATAATGAATAACCCCTTTGAAAGACCACCATACAGTAACATTTAATTTTTTAGTGTGCAGTGAAGATTTGGGGTATTGTTTTGGTGATTCATTTGCATCTAACCACAGGCCTACTCTCTTACTGTTTTTAAAGAGTATCCATTTCTCATTGCATGATTCGATGCAAAAATTGCTCTTTTCCAGTGGGGAAAGCAACAGAGAAGACCTCGAAGAGACGGAGTTTTTTTGGTTTTTTTTTTTGTTTTTTTTTTGAGTGGGGGGGGGGGTCAGTCTCATTCAGTTCATGCAGAACAAACCTAACCAGTTTCTTTATTTTTCCAATTACTTTCAAGTGCAGAGAAAAAGTTGTACGAGATTTTCTGATTTAAGTTTTCGGGATGTAGTTTTTAGATTTTTGCATTCAGTTGAACATAAATGATAACCGATTGTAGTCTTCCTCTTGGTTTCTTTTCAAGACTATAATCTCCTGAACAAAATTTCTTTACTCTTCTGATTTCAACAAAACCATTGCCAAAGGCCCTGATATTCGGAAATGATTCAGTGACAGAATGACCGAGTTCCAATTACATTTGAATCATTTTCATTGGACTCATGAGTAAAAATATCTTAAAAGAAAAATTATCTGGAAAGAAAGAGTTAGGAATAAGTCAAAATATTTCTTTAATATACTAAGTTTATATCGTTAGATGACTGAATGACCAACCAATCAACTAAAATATGCGTCATTTTATGTGTGACTACCTAATACAATGAGATAAAGAAAATAACTTTTTAAATAATTTATTTTTCACTGATGATTTTTTTTTTTTTTTTTTTTTTTTGTCTTTCTCCGAAATTATCGAAATCGAATTAATATACAAAATACAGATTTGATATTTCGAATTTTGTCGATTACTGTTCCGTGTCCTACTGTATAAACATTTAGAAATAAGTGACATTTATCAGGATTCATTATTGGCGGCCACAATCTTAACAACATAAGATACGCAGACGACACGGTGTTGATAGCAGCCATGGAAAGGAAACTACAAAAGCTTTTACAGCAGGTAGTGAAGGAGAGCGGGAAGGGACTAAGCATAAACTATAAGAAAACAGAATGCATGGTCATCAGCAAAAAGATTATCTCGAAATGCAATTTACAGGTCAGGGACACTAAAATCAAGCGGGGACAGAAATTTAAATATGTCAAGTGTTCTAGCAGAAGACAGAAAGTGTGACACTGAGATCCGTAGGATGGCCAAAGACGCATTCCAAAAGCTAAGCAGAGTATTAAGAGACAGGAAAATTTCGTTAGAAACGAAGAAATGAGCACTGAAGTGTTACGTGAGATGTCGTCCTGTATGGCAGCGAATGCTAGACAATCTTACCAATAATGAAGAAACTTGAAGCAACAGAAATGTGGTTCCACAGAAAGATGCTGAAGATACCATGCGCCGAAAATGTGCGCAACAACAAAGTTTTAGAGAGAATGGAAACAAAAAAGAAATTTATAAACATCAGGAAGAGGCAGTTGAAATTTTGGGAGCACGTAATGAGGAAGGGGGGCTTGGAAAATCTGATACGCACAGGAGGGATAGGGAAAAGCTTGTGACATATTTAATGATCTTGGGCAAGTGGATGGCGAAACAGTCTAGGAGAAATGACAAAAAGACAAAACTTACAAGGGATAGGAAGATGTGGAGGGCCATGATCGCCTACGTCCTGAAGGATTAAGGTGCGTAAAGTTTGGTTGATACAAATCCATTATACGCGTAGAATGCCTGAAATAGTCGTCAGATACTTATTAATTAGCGACCAGATCACTGGAATGAAAACCAATCATTAAACGTAATGGATTACGTGCTATTACCCTTGGGAAAGGTATGAATCCTCTTCTCCCCCGTCTATGAGTAAATAGCAGGAAAGACCAGGTTCTATAGCCTTGGATGACAACCGGTTTACACTAGAAAGAAATGACAACCTACTGCGGGAAAAAATCTGCCTCGTCAGTCATGCATCGAAAGATACATGATCTCCTAAGCAGGTATCACTTAAAATGTCTCTATTTAAACTTTTTATTTCTTCGTCAATCACATAGGGACCGCTTCTGTTGCAATACAGTCAAAAGCGATCGTTTTGAGGAAAGTTCAACTGAATTCTAATGCCATACTTTTTCCTAAATGAAAAATGGTATTTGCCCATTCAAGAATATCGTTAATCAGGCAAACTGTCTAATTACCGACGATAAAACAGAAGCTTAAAACCCGTTCAAGTTTACTCAACACCGTTGCATTTTCCCTTATTGTCAAAGCATTTTGTAAATATTTTCCCTACCTACGGAATGCTTTATCGAGATACGCACCTGTCACAAAAGATTGCAGAAGAACCCGTTTATTTACCTGCTCTTCAAGATAGACCAGGTAAGTTGTCAACTTTTCAGCTCAAGGATTTCGGCAGTGATCTCTATCTTGACAAATCAAGTATTCGTTTAAGATGAAAATAGCTTTTCTTATATATAACGACAAATAATCACGACTTTCTACACGAACGGGCGCGCGAACGCACACATACACTTTGAACAAAAAAAACTTGCACCGATTAAAAATTCATAAAAAAAAAAAGAAAAATCGAGAAGTATAAGCAAGCAATTGCTGATATTTCTGACGAGTGGATGGAGTGATTCCTGGATTGTCCATCTACAAAGCTCTGGAGTCTATGTAACATCAATCAGCTTAGTGACAAACTTTTTACTTTGTGTGTGTATATATATATATATATATATATATATATATATCTATATATATATATATATATATATAAAACTACACTCGTCTCGGAAAACCTAATGATCAATCTCGAAGGAAAAAAAAGGTTTTAAAGAAAGAGCTATGAACACAAACGTCTGTCGAAAATAATCGTACAGCATACAGGTCCAAAGCCCAAAGAAAAAAAACCGATACGAGTAATCAACTAACTTGTGCTCAATACAAAAGTAGAGCAGACCTATTCAAACCTAGACAGCCAGACAAACCTACCAAGTTTTCGCCTAAGCGGATCGTCAGGCCAGCTTTCCCTGACAAACCACTTAGGTGAAACCTTGGTAGGTTTGTCTGGCTCTTTAGGTTTGACTTATATATATATATATATATATGAAATATTTCTGAGAGTTTTCTGTCTTTGTGCCATCCATCCGCTAAATAGTATATTCCGGTTTTATAGATTAGTTCTACCAAACCTAGTAAAGGAGATAAAGAAATTTCAACACAGAATCCGTTGCTCTTGGACTACTCTTGCCTAACAATTGACCTAAGAACTCTAATCAAGTTCTTAAACTGCCTCGTCCGATTTAGACCCTCATGTGGATGTCCGGTATAGCGTCCATCTCATTCAGAAATATCTAACGTATCAGCGACATTTTTCTTTTTTTTTAATCGGTCTACCTCAAGCAAGGCGATAATGCCACTAAGACGCAAAGGAATTACTGGAAGTGAAAGAGAAGGAAAAGTATGTAGAAGAACCAGAAACCCATTAATATAAATTTCAGAGTTTATACAAGGACGTCAGAAGTAGAGTTGAATTGGAATTTAGAAGGAACCGGAAACCCAATCCTAAACAGGAAACCTCTGCTCCTGTTCAAAAGACCATGGAGGAGTGTAAACCAGGCGATAGGCTTCAAATGGCTTCAATCGAATGAACCGTTTAGGTCACAAAGACAATCCTTTATTAGACGATTATAGACACCCGCTACAAAATCATAATGAAATTTTACCAAAGAAAACCCAACGCCACTCGAATCCTTACAACAGAAGAGCTGCAAAACCGAAGCGGGGAATTAATTATACGAGGTCTGATCAAAAAGTATCGGGACTAGTGATATAAAAAGAAAACTACAACTCTTATCAATTCACTATTTACATTATTCGGACTATTGTCCTCATCTTTGTCGCCATATTTATTAAAACGTTTTGACCGTTGTGTGCTCCGGCCTTCTTCATGTGGTTGGAATATCGGACTGAACCCTTTATTTCGCTCGCTGGGGTAGGCTGTTCAAGTTCCACGTGCTCACATGGCACAGTGGACAAAGGCATTAGTTAGATCCAGTGACGGGACCCAAAAAGTGAGTTCAATACCTAGTTAAGGCGGTGGAGAACTTGGAAAGGGGAATTAACAGGAGATAACTGATAACTGACATCCATAAAAAGCTGTAAAAATCTTGTTGGCATTAAATAACCCATTGAGGTTGATATGCCGTAAAACAAAACAAAACAAACCTTAGTTTCTTGCTTGAGGAAAGCCACTAATGCGTCCACCATCTAAAATTACTGCAATAAAGTGTAGTGGGAGGATGCGATTCGTGGCCTCATTCGTGGAGCTTACATTTTTGTCTGCGATGTGTGCAAGGCTGCCCTGAGATTGAGGGAAATGTTTATGTAAATGCATATATCACAAATCTTTCTCACGCCCGTAAACCGGATGCAGATGTGAGGTCAATCCCATGGTGCATCCGGTTTCTATATGAAATTTGAACGCGATGTCTTTTACGGCGTCATACTAAAATGACTTCACTGTTCACAATACAAAACTGCATCAGCCAAACGTGTCTCGAAATACCAATTAATAATTATCACTCCCTCAACAAACACTTGTGCAAACATAAGACAATTCTCAGATTTCTATAATAAAAAGATGGTCCCGGAAACTAGCATAACGCTACCTAAGTGTCGTATTTTTGTGGGGGAGAAAAACTATCAACATTTTAGTTTCTATCTCCGCGAGAGATAGAAACTAAATGTTGGTAAATAGTTTATAAGTAGCCGTTTGCTTTCTGTTCGTACAGTTGCTCCGAAATGGTAGCGGTAAAATCCGTACAACATTCAATTAGCTGGCGTAATTCTCATATCGTTTGCTAGCGTGTGTATGTGCGTCTAATATAAATAGTCGCTGCACAAGCAGCCCTTTATTGAAATCCCGGGGTTACTGCCGCTGTTACTGAAATTGTTGGGGTTTAAGTCCCCTAACTTGTTACTCATGTGGGCTGCGGTGAAGAGAATTTTAATTGTTGGTTATGATTTTTCACAGACATTCATTTATATATAGAGATAAATCAATTCTACTTGAGGAAGTTGGAAGAAATTGGTCTCGTTAGCATCATACGCATTAGGTCCTTAATGGTCGCCAGAAGAAGAAATGTCCATTAGCGGAACAACATAGTTTGTTTTCATAAAAATTGTATCGAAATTTGTTGGAATTAATCCAGAAGTATTTCGGCTGTTCCAAATACTTGTGATATGGATTAATGGATTCTCCAGATTAAAAGTGCAATTAATGAAAGTGCAATAGAAAATGATACGAGATGGTAGACGCGGGATTACTAAAATATTCTTGGCCCCAGTCAGAAGCCTCTAGGGGCAGGGGAATTCATGTCTCATCAAATTTGCTCTCTTTATTATGAGATTCTTCTTTCTGTTATTTTGGATTTTCGAGTTTTTTTTTTTTGGGGGGGGGGTTAATTTTGTTTTTCTCTGAGGTGTTTGGTTTGGTTTCTGGCTTTTTAAGGGGATTGATCTACGAAGTTATATTTTTTAATTTTCTTTGGTTTTTGAGTTTTTTCTTGCTTTTTGAGTCTGCCCCGCTTTCTCTTTGGAGTGAGTCTGCCCCGCTTTCAATCCCTTTTTTCCGAGTCTTTCCTTTCTTTGGTTATGGAGTCTTTTTTTTTGGTGGTGGGGGGTCTTTTTTTACTTCTATATATAACCTTTTTATGTGTGGTGTAAGCTATAATTTCTCTTAATACACTGACAAGAAAATAAAATGGCTATTCTAAATAACAATTATCTACAGAATCTCTTCTAGGTTTCCTGTATCACTGAAGAATTAAGTTTTATGTACGTGAAGAACAACGAATTTTGAAAACAAACTTTGTAAAAATAGATATTCCTTATCGATTCGTTTAATTTTGAGAAAATGCGATATTGTCACTGACATCACTAAGATCTATTTTTACTTAAGCAAAATGAATGTGTGAAGGAAAAAATAATCAAAGTATTTCCAGGAAACTGTTTTTTAGTGGATATTTGTAAAAAAAAAAAAACACTTACAGTTTATGAGAAATCGTCGGAAAAGCCGATGTAAGTAAAATTTATTTAAATTTTATTAGCACAAAATTGCAATCAATTTTTAAACTTTTTATTCCTCATTTCAAGATAACTGGATTTATTTCACGAAAAAAAAATTGAAAGACTTTCAACTTTTGTATTTGAATGTTGTGCTATTGAAATGTTCCGGTGATCGAAGCCAAAGAAGTTCTGGTAATAATGGCGGATGTGAAAGAAACGCTCATCTTAACAATCTGTTTTTGCGGAGTGTACTCTTTGCATTGTCATGCTGGAGAAACACTGTTTACCAAAACGAGACACTTGATCAAGTTTCTAACAATAATCCAGTTGCTCGTAATAGACGATGTCTTTTCTATTGCACAAAGCGGATGTGCATTGTGTTGTGGTGCAATAGATATCGTCTCTGCATGAGTAATCGGAGAGCAGAGTTCGAATTTCAGTCGGGTTCGTTACGCGCAAATACCCTCGGGAAAGGTGTGAGCCGATCTCTTCTCTCCTCTCTCCTCCACTCAAGCCATGGATTGAATAGCAGGGCAGACGGTTTCTATAGCCTTGGTTGGCAACTAGTATACTGCAGAAAAAAATCAGTCCTGAATCGAAAGAGACATGATCGTGTTTATCACGTCTGGCACTTAATCTAGCGGACACACAAATCAAGTACTTCTGTTAAATTGGAGCCTTGTTCTAGTGTTTCCACTCGTTTATCTTTTTGTGATAAACACTGCATTTTTCCTTTTGCTGCTGACATGCGAAACCCATTTTTCATAACTTTTAATAAATATATATAATTTTAAAAATATGAATCCTTCGCTACGTAAGAGTTCTCATGTTTCAAAAACAGGAGCCAAAAACTTCAATATAATTATTAAAATTAGATTGAATTAAAGTATCAAGCTCTCTTTCATCCTCAAGCGAAATTTTTAGGCTCTACTTGTATTGATCACTGTTTTTTAAAAATAAAAACAAAAATACTAAAGAACTTCGGCTTCTTTACCTAACGTGTTCTTTCCTATATATTTGCATATATATATAGTCATCCCGATACAAACCTGTTTCGCTATATCACAGCTCATCAGTGTGCCTAGATATCAGATTGCTTCAAGCCGGGTTTGAAACCCAACCAATTTGGCATAAGTCAGAGCTCTTACCCCTCTTAGCTATCGGCGCACAGCAGAGAAAGAGAAATTCTAACGGATTATATACGGATGGCTACAAACGCCAGCAGCTAGAGGACTTAATTCATTAATGAAGAGCTGTGCGTTAATAGCGACGGCGGCCGCGGCTGCTGTTTTGAAATTACCCTTTTCTCTATAGTGCTCTATCAAATAGCGAGAGCGTAATATAGTCATCCACATACAAACCCGTTTCGCTGTATCACATCTCATCAAGAATCTCATTCTTGATTAAAAGACTATTTCAGATTATTGGACGTTGTGTTCGATTCTTAAGCGAAAGCTCATGGAAAATTTAAATCATCTACTGTCGGATAATTTTGTCTTTCTCTACAATGGAATATAGTATTTTGGTGTTATCTACTAATATTTGACTAATGCTAATCATAGTATTTCCATTGTAATCAATATGTGCAGAAAACAAACACACACACAGAGGCACGTATGCATTCGCTTTGTAGAAAACTAAACAATGTTCTTTGTTCACAAATGTATTTGACTTGCTGTTCTTCACGGGGAAGGGGTCACTTCCCCAAGTTTACAGAGCTTCAGGCTCGGTAAAAAAAAAAAAAAAAGAGGGAGGGAGAACGGCGATGGTTTTTCAAATAAAGGAAAGAATTCACTCACTTGACAAAGAAAACTCGAGAAAAAAAAATGTAAACAAATTTAATTAAATCTCTTCAGAAAAGAAATTTCTACTTTTCACGTGAAGGCATTCAGTTCTGCTTCACTGGAAAGTCTTCTCAATTTTGCATTTGGCATTGACATTTTTTTTTTCTTTTTGGTATTCAATAAAATTCGCAATTTTTAATCTTGATCAAAATTTAGCTTTTTTTTTTCTCTGCTTCCCTATCACCCTTAAAATTAATTTTACCGGTTATTTAACGGGTTGGCTCGAGGTAGAACGTAATTTCGTAACAGATCCAAACTCGGTCATTAAGTGGATTTAGTAGAATTTAGAAACACAAATTCATTCAATTTGATTTTTATCAAAACTTAAAAAGAAAAATTCAATTGCAATGTTTAGTTTGGATATAATTTTTTTAATTTATTTTTGCAGGCAGGCTAAAAATTAATTTCTAAACCCAGTTTTACAAAATTTGGATAATCTAATGTTTTTTTGTCAGTCCTCTAAAGCTTTTGTTTCTATTTTTCCGCCAGGTTTGATGTGTATCCATTCACTGGGTTCATTTTGTATTTGGCAGTCATGAAATCGATTTTTATCTGTCTGGGATTCACGCATTGATGCTGGTCGAACAAACATAAAATGAATGTCTGTCTCTCTCTCTCTCCTCATCTCTCTCTCTCTCTCTCTCTCCTCATCTCTCTCTCTCTCTCTCTCTCCTCATCTCTCTCTCTCCTCATCTCTCTCTCTCCTCATCTCTCTCTCTCCTCATCTCTCTCTCTCCTCATCTCTCCTCATCTCTCTCTCTCCTCATCTCTCCTCATCTCTCTCTCTCCTCATCTCTCCTCATCTCTCTCTCTCCTCATCTCTCTCTCTCCTCATCTCTCTCTCTCCTCATCTCTCTCTCTCCTCATCTCTCTCTCTCCTCATCTCTCTCTCTCCTCATCTCTCTCTCTTCTCTCTCTCTCTCTCTCATCTCTCTCTCTCTCTCATCTCTCTCTCTTCTCTCTCTCTCTCTCATCTCTCTCTCTTCTCTCTCTCTCTCATCTCTCTCACTCATCTCTCTCACTCATCTCTCTCACTCATCTCTCTCTCTATCACTCATCTCTCTCACTCATCTCTCTCTCTCTTCTCTCTCTCTCACTCATCTCTCTCTCACTCATCTCTCTCTCACTCATCTCTCTCTCTCACACCTCACTCCTCATCTCTCTCACACCTCATTCCTCATCTCTCTCACACCTCGCTCCTCATCTCTCTCGCTCCTCATCTCTCTCGCTCCTCATCTCTCTCTCTCTCTCTCTCGCTCTCTCTCTCTCCTCATCTCTCTCGCTCTCTCTCTCTCCTCATCTCTCTCGCTCTCTCTCTCACATCTCTCTCTCTCTCTCACTCCTCATCTCTCTCTCTCCTCATCTCTCCTCATCTCTCTCTCTCCTCTCTCTCTCCTCATCTCTCCTCATCTCTCTCTCTCCTCATCTCTCTCTCCTTCTCTCTCTCTCTCTCATCTCTCTCTCCTTCTCTCTCTCTCACCTCATCTCTCTCTCTCTCACCTCATCTATCTCTCTCTCACCTCATCTCTCTCTCTCATCTCTCTCACACCTCACTCCTCATCTCTCTCACACCTCACTCCTCATCTCTCTCACACCTCACTCCTCATCTCTCTCGCTCCTCATCTCTCTATCGCTCTCTCTCTCTCCTCATCTCTCTCTCTCGCTCTCTCTCTCTCCTCATCTCTCTCTCTCGCTCTCTCTCTCCTCATCTCTCTCTCTCGCTCTCTCTCTCTCCTCATCTCTCTCTCCTCATCTCTCTCTCTCACTCATCTCTCTCTCACTCATCTCTCTCTCTCACTCATCTCTCTCTCACTCATCTCACTCCTCATCTCTCTCTCTCTCACACCTCACTCCTCATCTCTCTCTCTCACACCTCACTCCTCATCTCTCTCTCTCACACCTCACACCTCATCTCTCTCGCTCCTCATCTCTCTCTCTCCTCATCTCTCTCTCTCTCACACCTCATCTCTCTCTCTCTCCTCATCTCATCTCTCTCTCTCTCCTCATCTCTCTCTCTCTCACACCTCATCTCTCTCTCTCTCCTCATCTCTCTCTCTCACACCTCATCTCTCTCTCTCTCTCTCTCTCACACCTCATCTCTCTCTCTCTCTCTCTCTCTCACACCTCATCTCTCTCTCTCTCACTCTCTCTCATCATCTCTCTCTCTCACTCTCTCTCATCATCTCTCTCTCTCACTCTCTCACTCATCATCTCTCTCTCTCTCTCTCTCACTCATCATCTCTCTCACTCCTCATCTCTCTCTCTCTCTCTCTCTCTCACTCCTCATCTCTCTGATATAAAGAATTCATCCGCTATTATCATTTCACCTTCCTGATTATTGATTGGTTTACTTTATTGCTCATTAACCATAACTGATCAAAAATGCAAAACTCGTGTCGTGTGAGAATTATTTATCGTTAAAAAACAAATTGAAAAAAAAAAAAAACTTTAATATTACATTTTTTTTTTTTTTTTCCCCATCCGCAAACAAAAACTGATCAATTTTTGCTTCGTGATTTTCTGTGCGTCTTTCCTTAAAAGCGGACGCTGATGTTCAGTCGTTTTGAAAGTTATGATCCTGGCTGCCTTTCCGACATTCCGACATTCCGCTACACATAGGTAGAGGAACATAAGGCCTATAGGTGCCCGTAGCCCGCACTTGAACACAAGTAGACAAGTATCCCTGTCATGTCAGGGCGAATGGGCTTCCCTTTTGATCTTTCCCAATATTGGGCTGTGACAGGAACGGAGAAAAAATAGTAAAAAAAACAAAACCTAAAATAAAACTGATATGGTATTCATAAAAAGCTACCAAGACTAATCAATCTTTAAGTGTATTTCCAAGATTTATAACTTTATGCTCAATGGTAGATTCACCATTTTTAACACCGTCCTGGGTAAGACGATAAACTACGCCAAGCAGCAAGGCTTCTGATCAGGAGGTTTTGAGGAGCATGGAACCGCCTCTTAATTGCTGGTGTTCTCAGGTCCACCCTGACCCGGGGTGGTAGCACCTGTTATAGTCACAGCATCGAAGCGGGAAATTGACAGCCACCATGTAGTGTAGATCCCTGTCTCCACACACACAACTGGTGACTTTTGTGAATTACTGCCACAATTTGGTATACATTACGAATATTTGAAGAGTGACTATGCGCGTGTGCAAATGAACGGAAGGATTATTCTCCGCCATTTTGAAAATTGACTTTTATGTCAATCCTTTAAACTTGGGACGAATTCACCGTTGTTTTTTCTCATGAACAGGTTTTTAAAATATTTCTTGTAAAGCTACACCCAATAACGGGTTAAAATCAGTAGTTATAATATATAAAGAGAACATTGATGTCAACACCCCGAGGCGACAGTGTTTCATTGCGTTTTTATTCGACTATTTACATATACAGGTAAGTGATGCATTGTTCAATACAATAGACTTATTGTATTGAACAATGCATCGTTGACCTATATATATAAATAGTCGAGTAAAAACACAACGCATATGGCCTGACGATTACGTTTAAGCATGAAATACTGTCACCCATGAATGTTGACTTCAGTGCTAACTTTTACATACATTCTATTCCTGATTGAACACTTCAAACTATAAATACCTTAATATAACTAAATCCTTCTCGCACATCTTTCGTTGTATATCGGTCTTTCTAAACTATTGCTATAGGCTCCACTTTGGAACTTTATTCTGCCATTTTGGTTCAATTTTGTCGAAGTTAATCGCTATCGGATCTTTTGACTAGAATATATTGACAGCCTTCATCATGGTCACCACCAGTGTCGAGCTCTCTTCAGTTTTATCAGATACTTAAAATTAGTAACATTTACAATTCGTTAAATACTCATAACATGTATATTATTTGTGCAGCAGTTCCTATATTATACAGGTTACATTAAAAACGACTGTCAGTCATTTTTAATAAAACTTTTGTGTGCGAGATATATATAAAACTATCTTTGAAACTAAATGCTAGAAACTTAATGAAAGCTATGAATCTAAGTTTTGATGTCAGTACTTATCACATCAAACCCTCAACTATTAAACTGAGTGCCATGTTGATTTTCTAAAATTAAAAAAATAATCAACGTGCCCAACTATATAATGTATATCGATAATATTTTTTTTCTTTTATCTTTCAGAACGGAAGATTCCCTCCGGCATCATTGGATTACCCAAAGGGATGGCCTCTACTATTTGGATAAACAGCCTTACCCTTATTTAGATTCTATTATTCTTTATCACAAGAAACACAAGTTACGAGGGATTAAATTAACGCAACAGGTAATTACTGCCATGCGCGATACACGCTTGAGCGATCATGTCTCTCCACAACTTTCTCATCTAAATAATTGTTGACTTTTCAGTTAAGTGCCATACGTGATACACGTTGGGCGATCCTGTTTCTTTCGATTCATGACTGACAAGTAAGAAGATATTTCCAGCAGTAGGTTGCTATTTTCTGTGGTAGACTGGTTGTCAACCAAGGCTATAGAACCCAGTCTGTCCTGCTATACAACCCATAATTGGAGAAGGAAGCGATGACTTCATAACTTTCTCGGGCGTATCTGTGCGTAGGTAAATGTAACGAACTCTTGGAATTCGAACACGGCTCTCCAATGATCTCATTCCGAATCAATGTCCGTTTTATGTCTGGTGGAATATAAAACGAACATCCGACTCGCCCCGATTTTATTCACTAGACATATATCACCTTTAAATTGTTGAACGACAAATAATTTGATTATTTTGACCAGCGTTTCTCAATCGATGATTCCCGGCAGCCGAGGGATCCACAAGAGGTCACTAGGGATCCCGCGGGAAACACTTATAAATTGGCTAATACATTCTTGAGTAATATTTTGACTTCATTTTACAAATTTTTCAAAAATTTATCCGCATTTCGGCCCTAACATAGTTTTAGGTCTGGCACACTGCATTCTGTTCATGTGTGCTTACAGATGATACTATAGTGGTCACGTAGCCGCTCCACTAGTCGCGTGCACCAAGGAGAAACAAAGAGCAGTGATGCAATTTCTCTGGTCGGAAGGTGTCGGAGGCTGAAATTAATCGGGGACTTTTAGCACAATACGGCAACAGTGCAATACGACATAGAATTGTGTATGAGTTGGTCGAGAATTTTAAAAGTGGCTGGACACTGATCGCGCCAGTTTTCTTGCTAATGTTACAATCTCAAACTTCAATCACGTGACATCAATAGCACCAATTCTAAGCACGCATGAGCAAAAGGCAGTGAGGCAAAGCTAAAGATATGTTATGTCGAATGTGCGGATAATTTTTGATTCACAAATTCGCGCCCAGATTTTTACGTTTAACCATTCTTGGCAGATTTTCTGTTTTCAGAACGTAGAATATCAATAACAAAAAATGATGGAAATAAAAAGAATCTAAATTAAATCTACTAGTTATTAAACTCAAAACATATATTTAATACTTCTCGAATTCACTCTCGCGTGGTCATGTGTGACGTCATGTGTTGCAGTGCGATTTTCGCTTCTAACGTCTTATATGCACGTGTTTATCGTTGTTTGGAAATCATCCATGTAAACAATCACAGACCATCATCACTGTCTTGTCCGTATATTGCTTAACATGTTGTAATTGACATCTTTGATAATGGCTTATGTAAGCCGAAAGCTTAGATTGGATTAAAAAATATGTATCAAAATTGTGATTTTCTTTCTTCGTTTAATGATAATGTTATTAAGCTTATCAGACGTTATGAAAAGATTTTACATAAAATAGACAACACTTGTCTATATTATTTAATGAAACCTGTATGAATGAAAAAATGCTGCCTAAATACACACACGCACACATATTCTTTAAATTTAAAATTGCAAGCGTTTCTCATTCGTGCGCATGCTTAGTCACATCAACGTAAACATAATCTAAAGGGCGAAACTAGTCACGAAAACTTTTCAACTTTGTTATACATCTTCTAAAATTGTTCTTGATATATAAAAAAAAAATATATATACCGTTATCCCAAATATGATAGTAGAAGTTATCACTGATAATGGGAATCTCTGCGTGGTATAATGGTTAGCACGCTTGTCTCGCTAAAACAGTTACGACTGGAGTGAGGTCGATCCTCACTGGGTGCCCTATAATTTCAGCCTTGTGCCACATATAAACTACACTTAGAAAATTAGTATATTACTGTGATGATACAAGCATTAACGACCGGGACTGATTACTCGAAATCCTTCTCATCAGTCTGCAGTTATCATGTAGAACTGGACACAGAACTGTGAATGTACAAAATCTTGAAATTCATAAAACGGTGGTATTTCATTTCGGAAAGTTTTTGTCGCTCTCTTTCTTGTTTGCTTTTACTCTTTTTCTTGCTCCCCTCTTGTTCGTTTATTCGTCTGTCTCTCTCCCTCTCTCTCACATGTTCGTTCGATCGTTTGTCTCTCGCCACCCCTCTCTTGTTCGTTCGATCGTTTGTCTCTCGCCACCCCTCTCTCTCTCTTGTTCGTTCGATCGTTTGTCTCTCGCCACCCCTCTCTCTCTCTCTTGTTCGTTGGATCGTTTGTCTCTCGCCACCCCTCTCTCTCTCTCTTGTTCGTTGGATCGTTTGTCTCTCGCCACCCCTCTCTCTCTCTCTTGTTCGTTGGATCGTTTGTCTCTCGCCACCCCTCTCTCTCTCTCTTGTTCGTTGGATCGTTTGTCTCTCGCCACCCCTCTCTCTCTCTCTCTTGTTCGTTGGATCGTTTGTCTCTCGCCACCCCTCTCTCTCTCTCTTGTTCGTTGGATCGTTTGTCTCTCGCCACCCCTCTCTCTCTCTCTTGTTCGTTGGATCGTTTGTCTCTCGCCACCCCTCTCTCTCTCTCTTGTTCGTTGGATCGTTTGTCTCTCGCCACCCCTCTCTCTCTCTCTTGTTCGTTGGATCGTTTGTCTCTCGCCACCCCTCTCTCTCTCTCTTGTTCGTTGGATCGTTTGTCTCTCGCCACCCCTCTCTCTCTCTCTTGTTCGTTCGATCGTTTGTCTCTCGCCACCCCTCTCTCTCTCTTGTTCGTTCGATCGTTTCTCTCGCCACCCCTCTCTCTCTCTTGTTCGTTCGATCGTTTGTCTCTCTCTCTCTCCACCCCACTCTTGTTCCCCCTCTCTTTCTCTCCCCCTCTCGTTTGTTCGTTTATCTCCTTTTTGTTTTTCTCAAGAATCCCTTAAGAAACTACGTTCAGTTAGACGTTCGTCAAAATAAATGAACCTTAATAGACTTTCAATTTTAACTTTTCGTCGTAAACTCGGAACTACATTTTCTATTTATTAGAAATATTTATATTAGCTGTGATTTCTTTCGATTTTTATCTGGAGACTTCTACTAGGCATCCATTGGCCGCCAGTGTTAATACAGGGCACGGCAGAAATCCCTCCCACAAATACATTCAGCATAATGGCCACTAATGTCTTACTATTATGTGGGTGCTAATTCTACCGCACACTCTATATCAGCTTTCTACTCTGTCTTCTTGCTGATGTTACTATTACGAGCTGCGGGTTTAATAGAAAGTTAGATTAGGCTCCCCATCCTTGTCTGGCATCCAGTCTAAGAGAAGACAACTCTGAATTGAAAACTGTACTGAAGATAATTTGTAATTCACTGTCTTTCCGAAAGGTAATTTTTCTTAGATGTAACACAAGGCCGAAATTGTGAAACACCCAGTGAGGATTGAACTCGCTACCCAGTCATAATTGATCTAGCGGGACAGGCTCTCTTATCATTATACCACGTTGAAGTGCCCAAAAAGAAATAAAAATGGATGAAAGAAAGAAAGAAAAATGAAAAAATAATTAATAGAACACTTAATACTAAATCAATTACTAAATAAATAATTCTTTATTCATTTAAATATAACTCAGTCTCTCTACATCTATCTCGGTTTGTTCATATCTATATTTTTATTTTAAATAAATCGCACATTCTGTCTGTCCGTCCGTGTGTCTGAACAACCCCACCCTAACTCGAGCCACACTTGCACTACATAAACCGTTTTGGAATTCAAGATTGAAAATTGCCTTTTATCTGGTGCTTGGACATCCAATATTGGGATTTGGCTCCGGAAAAAGGACGGGACAGTAAAAATTCAAATTTTAAAATAACTGGAAAAAAAAAAAAATAGTGATTTTAACTTTAATTTATTTTGAGTCTAAAGTAACTCAAAAACTTGTGAATTTTAAAAAAAATGTTGTTTTAAATTCAATTTAAAATGTCTCCCAAAATTTGAATTTTATTTTTCAAAATGCCAAAGAATCGAAGTTAAAGTGAGAGATTTCGTGACGTGTGGTTTCGAAGTTCCGCAAAGTTTGATTTGAAGAACTCAATTGACGTTCTATGGAGTTTATGATTTGAAGATTTTGTTTGATTTTCGGCCTGAATTGGAAATTCGACCCAAATTGGTCTTTATGGCCGGCATTGGACTTGTAACTCGAATCAGTTAAAGTGAGGTTTTGAACTTCTATGAGGTGAAGTAAGGAATTCAAAGGTGAAGTTCTATGAGGTGAAATAAGGAATTCAAAGTTATCTCTTCAAAATGACCATTGCTGCTTTTTTTTTTTTTTTATTAGCTGTACCAGAGGTCTTTCGGTTTAGAGCCAAAGACCCAATTAGCCCTCCGTAGGAGCTAGCTTAAAAAACCGCACGCAGTAAGGCTTTGAAGCTAGTAGATTATATATGAAAGTATATAGTTTTAAAGTGTGCTATACTTATGGGATAAAGTGCTCAATATCAGAGATAGAGCGTGTGTAAATATAACTATAAAAGTAAACATTGAAGTCAACACTCAGAGGCGACAGGCTGTTTCAGGCTAGACGCAAGAGGCGGCCTGACGATTGCATCCAGCATGAAACAGCCTGTCGCCTCTGTGTGTTGACTTCAATGTTCACTTTTATAACACCTATTGATATATTTAAAATGATTTAATTTAACGTATGTGCCACTTTTAAGCTAGTTATAAATAAAAATGAAAAACCTCTGCAAAAGAGCTTTGGTGCCTTACTTTCTAAAAATTCGCATTAAAAAAGATCACATGAACGATGGCAATTCTTCCTCGGATTTGAAATTAACTCAATCAATCTAACATCATTATAATACACACGTGTCACCTTAATTTTCCTTATTTTTTCTTGTCCAAATATGTCCCAAAATATATCTTGAGTGACCCTTTCGAATTTCAAAATCCCATATCCCCTATCTCCTCGGGAACTTGCTTTGTGTATATAGCATTTGTCTGCACCTCGGTCGTTTGCACAATTTCCAGTCAATCGTCATTCCTACCCTGTCATGTATATATCGTTTGTAATCCTGAGTTCATTTCTTGTTTTTGTATTTCTGAAACGTCATTGTCATTAACACAGTCTTAAAATAACGAGGATCCTGATCTGAATGGATCTCGATGTAGCATTCTTGGATTTTCTAATTAAATGTTAAAAAAAAATGACCGAACTGTACCATCGCATATAGTGTATTTTTGCCGCCTTTGAAATATTAGGTTGGTGCAAAAATAATATCGTTTTTGACGTTAAAAAATACGTCGAAAAACGATATTATTTTTGCACCAACCTAATATTAAGAATTGCTGTTACTTGATCTCAACACAGAAGCTTCCAATACTTAAGGGAAGAAGACAGTACTATTATAAGTATTTATTCGAATAAAATTAAATTAGATCAGATAATTTAAAGTATGTCTACTTGAATATACATTAAAATTTAGAAATAATTTCTTCTGCTTTTAATTAATTTAACGAGTTCTTAGATATGAGGAAAGAAGACTTGACACTTGTAGACCATATTAAAAACAAAAGGGACGATGAGGAACAGTAGGTAACTTACCTAAATGGATGACAGTAAAAGGACAAACCTTGCTCAGTACAAGGAGTAGAGTTGCAGTGAGTTCTGATCGCGCATGTCCTGCGCATAAAGGAAGTCGCCTGTTTTACACAATCAAAATTACCTTCAATATTTATAAGTATTCACGTATAATTACCTGAAAAAAAAATAACACATATACCATCTGAATCTGATTTAGACTTTATTCTTTATTTCAGGCTCCACTGAGCGCCAGAGTTGTCAAGTCTTTCGCGTCCAGATTCGCTGCCAACAACGGCAATTTGCCAGCAAGCAAAGATGTCCAAGATAAAAACATTCAACTTGAAGAAGCATTATCCCGGTTATAGGACACTCGACCAATGCTATCAAGATTCGTTCTCACATCGTTATCTTCTCGGAAACTTTAAAAGCTTTTCGAAGCTTTCATTAAACATATTGGAAATTATAAAGTCCAAACCGCATATATACAAATGTTTGGTCGACAGTTTAATTTTATTTTCAGTCAAACATTCGTCATTAAGCAACAAATGGATTTACCAATTCCTCGTTCTTTGAGCTTTAGAAGAACACCGGCATTTTCTTCTTAATCATTAGATTTATATTTTTGTTAAATTTAATTTAGATATTTTCACGATATTTTTTTTTTTTTTTTTTTTTTTTTTAATGTAAAGACGTTTATGATTTTTTTTTTTTTTTTTTTTTTTTACTTTATTTAATTTGGAATGACTTTAATTCTATCAAAATTTATCTAAGCGAAATACAAGTGTCAATTGGTGTACACTTACAACAGGGCCTTATTTATTTATACGTTTTTGTTTTTGTTTTTTTTTCTCCGAGGTTAGGGTCTAAGACAAAGGGCAAATATGTCACGTTATTTCGAATCGTTGAGACTATCATAAAACCAAAGTTCAGATTCGTCTCCAAAGACAACATCATTGAAATTAGAAACTATCTCTGGCTTGGTTTATACTGAACACTGGTCAACATTTAACACCCTTGTATGTATGTTTGTTTTTGTTTTCCAACTGGGGATAAAATGAAAATATCTCGAAGTATACTTGTTACTCTCGGCGGATTAATCTCTTCACATTTGACAACGTAATTACCATGGCGTTTGAAAGAGAGGCAAACCAGAAATGAATGAAAATTTACAATAATCCGCTAATAAAAAAGCGACTAGAAGGAAATGGTTTTTCCTTCACAATATTTTTCCCTTTGAAATGAAGGAAAAAAAAAAAAAAAAAACTTCTTGTTATTATTGTTGCTCCCATTAAAGTCATTTATCTTTTCTTTTCTTTTTTCTTTTTTTTTTCTTCTGTGATTCTAAACACAAATGTTACCATTTGTCTGTCTCCTTTGTTTCCGACCGCAGAAGCGGCCATTTTTTAATTTATAACAGTTTAATTTCCTGTGTCTTCCACAGAGGGCAAAATGTCCGTTGTTTAACTTTTGGAATCAATTGGTTGGGGGGGGTAGTCTTTAATCTTTAATGGTCACTAAATTTAACTCTTCTTCCGTCCATTCGTCAATAGAAAAAAAAATTAAAGATAAGATTTTAGCTGCAGAAATTTAACAATTTATTTGTACATGTCAAATCATTTTTCCCTTTTCTTTCTCTTTATAGCTAAGCGTTTTATATGACATTCTTGAATATATTGATGTAGTTTAATCTTTAATGAGATATTCTTTAAGCTTATCTCGTCTTAAGTTGATATTGTAACTTTTTTTTTTTTTTTTTTTTTTTTTTCCTTTTGAACTTTTCAAATAATTGTAAAATGTTTCTATTTTCTTTAAATTAACGGATTAAAAAAAAAAAAAAAAAGTTAATATTGTTGTGAGCGATGGAATTTCACAAAACACATCTTCACTTTATCGTAAAAAATTTGAAACTTCTTGTTTCCGGCCACCACAGATCCATGGCGCTTATTCCTCCGTCATTGAATAACAAATAAAATTTAACATTTTATTCTGGAATTGTTTCCTTATTATTCTTGTACCATCCATTTTACACTATCTGATGGTTTCCCCAGAACTCTCCTCAGTATCCCTGTTAAATTTTATCCTTCAGCTCTACGAATGGTTTTGATTTTTCCTCGGATTTCCAATATTTCTCGTTATTTTTCAAGGCTCTCCGCAAACCATGGATGATCAGTTGAGTGCCCTACGCGATACAGGCGTCGGCGATCATGTCTCTCCACAACGTCATCACCTAAATAACTGTTGACTCTTTCAGTTACGTGCCCTACGTGAGATATGCTTCATAAGTGATTAGGTAGATTTTTTCCCGCAGTAGGTTGCCATTTCTTTCTGCCAATCAGTCTTGCGATTCAACTGATTTCTAGGTGAGGGAAGAGATGTTTCATGACTTTCCCAAGGGTACCGTAAGTAAATCTAACAAACCCGACTGGAATTCGAACTCGTTATCCATTACACCACTCGCACATCCATGGTTGACACACCTTTCGTAATTTTCCGATTCTGGACAAAGGTTCAGGTATTTTCCCACCCTTTTAACTTTCTTAGAGATTCCTTGCAGAATCTCTTACTCCAATATCTGTTAAATCTTACTTGTTTGTTTTTTAGGGTTTTTATTTTTTTTTTTTTTTTTTTATTTTTTTTAGGATGGCATTTTTTAACTAACATTTCATCTAACACAAGGCTTGAGAGTAACTCAAGGCAGAAGGGTATGAACGCCGTATTTGGTATTAAGTAATAATTGAGGATAAAGATAGATAACGATTGCCCATTGACCGTGAATAGATCAAAGTTGAAATGTTCAGGAAAGCACCTACATGGGCGCTTGCTCAACACGGGGAAAATGGAGGTGATTCGACTCCGTGGATCTAGCATGGTGTGTTCTAGCTGCAGACGCGGAACTGGTGAACCTAAAGAATAGAGCGCTCATCCTAACATTTGCCATAGATTAACGTATTGATATAATCCCATGACATAGATTTGGCAAGCCATTTGAAGATCCAGAATATTTTGATCTTTTCTTTATCTAAAATAGTTTCTTGTTTTCTGCATATACCATTGACTTGCACGTTTCTCTGTAAACGATTGTTCCTACCCAATTATGTTTAAAATCCTTTATTGCATTAAAAATAATGAAGGTGAAGCAGTTTGTGTGTAAAAAAAAAAAAAAAAAAAAAAAAAAAAAAAAAAAAAAAAAATATTGATCATTTAATTTTCTATACGAATGTTCACCTAATACAAGGCTCATAAGCCAGTTAAGGTAGAGGAATGCTGTGTGGTGTATATGAGCACAAGACAAGGTAAGGTGCATTTTGAGTCTGTTAACCCTAGACTTGAAGATTATAGTACAGTGTAACCCGGATGTAAGAGAGTTGTCGGGACCGGATAATAAGTCTCTTATATCCGGGTTTGGTCTATTTTGTTGAGGTAAGTATGTCTCTAATTTGGGACCAGAGAAAATCTCTCTTATATCCGGGTTACACTGTAATTGGAAAAACATCCTCTCAGGTGTCTGTTCCACAAAGCAGCAGCTGACCGAGTACAACTTCCTTACTAATGGAATACAAAGGGAATGAGGATGATTCACTCTTATAAAAAATATAACCAAAACGAACAGTAAAACTTCATTGAATTTCAAATATATTCGTTCATTCTTTCATTGACAAAGTATTTTTTTAATGTAACTGTTATAAGATAGTACCCCGTATTAGCTTTTCTATTTGACTGTCTTTTTGGCATGACTTTAGTACAAGGCAAACGTAAGATGGAAAAAAGGGGAAACCTAAATTAAGTTTGACAAATGTAACGTTATTATTGCCTAACACTTGAACACACTTGAGAGTTAAGTGGCAGGTACCCCCTCTTCATCTAAGACTAAGTTTGTACTTTTAAGCGCTTCTTATTCACGTCAGTATTTCGTTTTTTGTTGGTTTTTTGGTTTTTGTTTGTTTTTGAGTTTTTTGTTTTATAATCTTTCTCTCATCTTCCTATAACAGTGATCATTTTCCTGGTTAGCGGTGAAAGTTTGAATATAAACTGTTCAATATCTAAATATTTCGGCTTTCATAAGCCATTATCAGTTTCGTTTTGCTCTTATTATCGCTTAAATACATTGTTCCTAAATTTGATAGATTTTTTTATTTACACTAGCCTGTTTGCTTTGTATGCTTAACGTTTCTAGAATTTATAGTCGTTTTTTACAGTTTGTGATATATTATTTCTGTGTTTATTGATGAGGGTTTGTCAAATTTTTGTTCTTGTGACCGTTGGTGATATGCGACTTAACTGAACTATTAGTGAGTAAATGACAAGTCAATCGGCGTGATAATGTTGTAGGAATGTAACCAATGTATGTTAGACTTATAATTGAATTATTATTAGAGGGGCATTCTCTAAGTATATCAGCGAATTCATAAACAACTAAGGCCAATAATCACACAAATTCTTTCACGTAGCTGCCATATCCCCAAAACATAACTATTCTCCAAGTACAGCATAAATTTTTCATGATTTCATCCAAATCCTCAAGAACAACAAATCAAACGACGTCGAAAATCTATTTACCAACGTGTCTCTCGGTGAAACAATAGGAATAATAATAGTAACATGTATAAACATCCATCGCTCCAATCTCCAAATGTAAAATCAACAATTCTCAAGAAATAGTCTATGCGACACGAGCCCCTTTTACGGTCTTGTCATCGGTTCACTGATTGCACCAACGTTATCAGAATTTTTCCTCCTCCCTTGACAATATTGTTTATATAAACAACAAAAACTAAATCTGCGAACAAAAATAACTCGGCCCTTAATTTAAAACTAAACATAAATAACAGAATAAACTTTTTAGACGTACTAATCGATTTGAATAATAAATATTTTAAAACTCTTAAAACAAAAACGTTTGTCAACACGGCTAGAAAATAGCTATCGTAAACATAGCTTATTTAATATTCTCTGCATGTAGAAGATCTTATAACAAACTCAAGCACAAAACAAATAATTTTCTCAACTACGTAAATGGCAAACAAACAAACCTTACAAAAACTAAAACGACTAGAAAAGCCATCTAAATTATAAATGTTTTATTTATATCCTGTGTACTAGTCAACCTATGACTATTCCCAGATAGGTATAATAAGAGATATAGTCTCTCTTACAAATATTAATATGTCCAATAGATTGTTGGGTTGGGAAACTTGATTTAATCACGGATTACAAAAAAAAAAAAAAAACTGCCTTTATCTAAGATGCCCCCTACCCCACTGCAATCCCACTCTGTGTCGCACTCTCTTTATGCCGCTACAGGTTCCTCTCTATTTTCCCTCTTAAACACTCGAAACAGTATGGGTTCTCTCAGCCTGTAAGAAAATCGCGAAGATAAGATTTAAAAAAAAATTAATTTCATAGGAACAGTCGTAGTTCAGGAACGAACTTGTCCTGAACAGATCGTTAGGTTTCGAAACCTAATTTAACCTTTCACAAGAAATATATATATATATATATATATCTCATGTCTGTCCGTGTTTCTGTTTGTTTCCCTCTAAGTATCTGTCATACCAAGTGTGGCACATGCCATACAATCTATAGGGGCAAGCGTATTAATATATACATGTTGCGATGGGTAAATTGTCGTATAAATTATACAAAAAATGAAATTAATGCTGACATCTCATTTTAACAGATGTTTACCAAGATTGAACAAAAATATCTTAATACTAAAAATTAAATTTATTCATAAAATTGCCATTGGCTTCAACTAAGGCCTCCGGATGACTTCGGAATCTTCTGGACGGTCTCCTTGTTTAAGTTGGTGAATGCTGCCATAATCCTTACCTCCAGTTCATCTTTGGTTTTACAAGGAGTTTTGTTGGTCTCTCAACTGCACTCCACACATAATAATCAAGGGGATTGCAGTCTGGGGAGTTAGGTGGCCAGATATAAGCGGTGATCTGGTCACAGAAATTATCTGACAGTCATGACTGGGTCCTCCAGCTTGTGTGGCATGGTTCAGAGTCCTGTTGCCTGATATATGGTCTTCCTGGGCAGCATTACCTTCTCAAGGCACTTGATGTAGGTCTCCATGTTGAGTCTGAGGCTATGTGAAAAAATGAATGGAGGCATAACGTCGCCATCATTAGTGATCACTCCAAACCCCTTCGTAATCACCCTTAGACTCTTCCAACTCTTTCTGAATCCTCTGTGATGTCCTTTGACCTCCAAAAAAAGTCTGAAATGTTCATATTGGAGCTTCCGGTGCGAATGCCAAGCAGTACACCATGCATTTTCAAAATTTCTGGCGGAGTGAATTGCATCATGGTGCACTTCTTTTCTCACTGACAGTGCCCAACTAACCCTACTTACTGTGCAGTCGACAAAATCTAAAACAACGCGCATGCGCAAAATTAAAAATATAAAATGCCGACAATTTATCCATCGCACCCTGTAGATGACGATAATCATTTTCAAAAATGCACTTAAACTATTTTAGATAACCAACCAAACAATAATCGCAAACGAGACAAAAATAAATCCATGTAAGCGTATTCCTTAACGACAAAACAAATTACTCATCACTTACGACAAAAGAACGAAAAACCTCGTACATGATTACCACCAATAATAATAAAAAAAACTTCAACAAACCAATATTATATATGAATTTGCTTGTCCACATGGAGGATGTATTTAATAATTCAAACACATACATGTGTTACATAACTACAACATTATCGCGTCGAATAACTTGCCATTTATCCAATAATATATTTGATTCGCATATCATCAAGCAGAACCGTATGAAGACGCAAGGAATCCGATACATCCTTATCAATAATACAATATATCACGTAAACTGTAAAAATAAAATAAAAATAGCGAAAGCATTAAAAACAACACAAATAAAATGTTATCAAATTTTTAGGAGCAAAAATACACTACATAAAAAACACAACTCGAACTGACGCGTGAAGTCGGGATATTTTAAAAAATCTATATGACATGCGAAGACGCGATATTTGAAGAAAGATAAAACTGACATAGTACCAAATATAAATCTTTTGATAATAGTTTATGGAAGCTGAAACGATGGGCAATTAATATTTAAATATTCACCATAGACCAGGAAAATGGTCTGAAACACTTAAAAAATAAAGTATAAAAAACTACTTAAAAGATCATTTTTGTTGATTTTTTTAAATTAAACTTAAATAAATAAAAAATGACTTGGATGGTTGTTTTTGTTTAGCAGCGTATAAACTTCTATGGGGAAATCTAAATATTTTGTGCGCAATTTTTTATTCATTTATTTAGATAATAATGGTTTTAGAGATACAAGTCTTACTAATTAACCCATAACTGGGAGGAGATGAAGTGAATTAAAACCTTTCCCAAGGGTATTTGTGCGTAAGTGAATATAACGAATCCAACTGGAATTGGAACTTGGGTCTCCGATTAACAATTCCGAGCAATTATCCATTACCCCGTCCGCAAATCCACGCTTACCGCACCTGGCATTCCCAAGCGGTCTCCCATCTAGGTACTGACCAGTCTCGACGTTGGTTAACTTCGGTGATCGTACGGGAAGCGGCGTTTCAACGTGATGTAAAAAAAAAATAAAATGGTGTCCAACTCAAAATCATCTCGAATAAATGTGTCCCTTTTAAACTTTGAAGTTTGGTTTCATCGGCCCAGCAAACGCATTAAAATGAAAATGCAATTTCATTTCTTTTCTGTAGTTTCTGAAACTTCTACCCCCGAAGACACAGGTTTACTTCATTATTTACATTATTCAGACTATTGTCCTCATCTTTGTCGCCGTATTTATCACAACGTTTCAGAAACAGAAATTCATACATAGATGTCCTCAAGTACACATGGCACAGTGGATAAAGGCGTTGGTCAGATCCAGTGACAAGACTCAAAGAGTGTGAGTTCAATACCCGGTTAAGGTAGTGGAGAACTTTCAGAGTGGAATTAACAGGAGATATCTGATAACTGACATCCATAAAACATGGCACGTGGAACTAGAACAGTGAGCGAAATAAAGTGTTCAGTTCGACATTCCAACCACCTGAAGAAGGCCGGAGCGTACGACAAAGATGAGGACAATAGTCCGAATAATGTAAATAATATACATAATACCTCATCTCAGAAATATAGACAGACAGGTTTACATCTTTTAGGTTTTCTGTGACAGCTTTGAATCAGATAAACTGTTAAAACATGGTCCAGTTTGATTATAAACTGCAAACATCTTTTCATACAATATTCTTCAATTGAGTGCACCGACAAGAAATGAGATTTTTGAAAAATAAGTAATTTTTTTTTAACCTCTTACTTTCCACGTCATTAGTCCGCTGATTTTATTGGGTTGGAAGAAAAGTTTATCACTTTTTGATAATTTCAAAGACAGTATTTATATATTTATACATATATTTATTCAACAACATATATGCCATTTCTAGATAAGGGGGGAGATCGATGCTCGTCACCTGAGGCCAGTGCAACCGACTTTTGCGGGGTCTGGGAAATTTTTGTCTTTGGCCCGGGAGTACGCACTCGGGATCCCCACATTAAACTCGACCTTGTGTTACATCTCGTCTCAGTGGGGGGGGGGGTTCACGTGTAATAACCACATATATGCCATTTGGTTCCACTACCTTTCACTATCTTTTAGGCAGCGTCATGATTGACATCGCCCAGAACTTCTGGCATATTTCTGGGTGATGAACTTGTCTAAGTGGTTTTTACAGAATTCCAGAGAAGTGCTGTTCTTCTCATGGAGAATTTTTATACGTATCAAAATAACAGATAATCGGAGGGTGTAAGGCGGCCCGTACCAAATTCTACCAGATCTCCAAAGGGACGCATTTCATCAAGTACTGACTTTAATAGATCCAACTGGAAACAATAATTGTCCCAATCTAACGTCCGTTTTTGCGAAAGCGGCTCTTATAATGCACGATACACTTCAATCCCATCAAATACACATCACATTTTTCGCATGCAGATCGGCATTTCGTTTTCACCGGGTCCTTTTCCACTACCCGTTGTTGTATACAACCCATTTTTCATCGTCAGTTTTCATTCTTTTAAAAACGGCTTTTTGTTGTTTCAGCAGATAACCGAAATACAGTCGCCCAAACATCGCAGCAATTAAGTTATCCAATTGTTTTAAAATTCCTTACAACCCTTATATGTTGAATATCTCTGTGATGTCGTGTGACCTGGAATACTTTTAAATAGCATTTCGATTTGTTCATCATCAATGACTTTAGGCCTCGGTCTCGCTGGTCAAAACTCCACCACTTAGTGAGCCACTCACAAATAATAAACTCTCAGCTACGGCACCGTTCCCATGAACGGCGCTTATCTTCTTTTGCTGTTTGTAAAGCGATTTTGTTTTTTCTTTCCAGAAATAAAAGAGCATCAAATGACGAAAATTTATTTCATTTTCTTCCGTTTTAAAAGCTTAAGAAGCGTTAAAATTCACAATCCACAAATCGAATATAAAGTCACGTTGAAATGTCACCTTTCAGGATATATATATATATATATATATATATATATATATATATATATATATATATATCATAAATTTTCAGTCACGTGCGAAACGAAGTCACGTGATCAAGCTCTACGATCTTTTGTTCCAACCCAATGTATAAATGATTTCGTTTACGAACTTGGCAACCGGAACTGTTCGTCCGAAAAGGGTGTGTCACACACAAAAGACAATACGACCCATTGAAAATGTTTATTTTTTTGTTTTTGTTTTTTTGTTTTTGTTCTTTTGTTTGTTTGTTTGGGTTTTATTTGGGGGGGGTTGGGGGGGTTGGATAAAGATGTTATTGAAATGAAACCTGAAATAGACTTGTTTTTCTTAAGTTATACACTTTTTTGTATCACAAATCTAAATCTTTGAAATAATAATAATTTTTTTTTCTTTTTAACCCTTTCTTGACTATGGTCCCATTCAAAATGTCTGAGTGGCCTATGCTGCGCCAGCTGTTGAAATAAAACAAATTTAATATTTATTTACTTAACTTTGACATCGACATTTAATGGTTCTTTTTTTAAGTTTTCTTTCACCTTTTTTAAGACTTGCTTGCTGCTTGCTCCCTCCATTTATGAAATTCTCAGTATCCTGTAGAACGACATTTCCCCTTTTTTTTCCCCTCATCCCTGGGGAAATTGCCCAACATTCCTTGACATGTAAGAAGACGCATATCACATAAAGGTATTCCACATTTTGAATTTAAAAAAATAAATGTAACTTTTTTTGCATTATGAGATATTACATGATATGGGCATATTTTATATTTTGGCTTCCGTAGGGTGATTAATTTATATAGTTAACTGAACAATTTTTTTTTAATTTCTTTTTTCTTTTTTTTCTTTTTTTTTTTTCTTTTTTTTTCTTTTTCGTGATCTGGAATGCAACATAAAAAAAATTAACAACATTTTATAATGTATTTAAAACTTCTGCAAGTTACTTATCTATTTAGTAATCCCAAGCATTCTATTATAATTGTGATGGTCCCTTTCTTCGTTAGTTAGCACGACCGTTACGTTCTGCCAATATCTCATAATAATGGACTATTCCGTTTTGATCACGTGGAAAGAGGGGAAAAGACACTACTTGGTTTCAGCGGGGTAAGCATAGAACTGACAGTTACATCAAGGCATTTCAACTGTAAAATGATGGGACCTTACCGCCAATCTAGTACTGCGTTTAAATTCATAATATCTAGGTATCATAGAGAAAAAAATCAGGAGAACAATTACCATGGCAGTATTTATAGAAAAGACAAGGAAGCTACGTTATGGCGGTTGGAGTGAATGCTTCTTTTATTTTGAGATAATTTTCAACAATAAGCCGTTTCTTGTCATAATCCATCAATAAATCGGTAATCCGATAAAGGGTAATTGATATTAAGTACTCTTTTTACAAAATGTTCACATTTTCAGTGCCCAAGATGCGACCTACGAATTGAAATCATCAAAATTTAGCAAATACAGGATTTTTCCCATTTGGGGTGGTGTTTTAACAGACGACAAGCAATGCAATACAGAACTCCGGGGGTGTGCGTTAGAATTGCGAATGATTCCTTCTCAAAGCTAAACAAATTCTGTAGATTTTTTGTCAGAGTAAAAATATTAAATACTTACTCGGTGACACATTTAAAAAATGACGGGTCAATTTAATGTCCCGTTAGTATGCATTAAAACCATTTTTACGTGTTGCGAGCTTTTCCGTTTACAACAAAACAACCTCTTAAAATATGACCCCTAAACACACCTTTTGAAAGGAATAGCTACAAGAATTAGTTTAGTGTTGGTATATAGTATGGAGGACCCAGTCGTAATTGATCTAGCGAGACAAGCTTGCCAGCCATTACCCCACGTCGAAGTATATATATATATATATATATATATATATATATACATATATATATATATATATATATATTATACCTTTAAATTCATTGAAAAACATAGGAAACATGGCGGTTTCTATACCAGTTTTTTAAGTATGTAGTTGTTAGCCTACTGCACCCCCCAACCCCCCCCCCCGCACAATCTGGAGGATCAAGTTTTGAATTCAGAGTTGTTCTTCACCTAAACCAGTTGGCACTCAAGACTGTAGAACCCGGTCTCTCCTGCTATTTACCCATAGCTAGGGGGAAGAAGAAGATGATTCATACGTAAGTGAATATAATGAATTCGACTGAAATTCGAACTCGGCTCTTCGATTCTTGAATCCGCTATCAATTTCTCCACCGTACCTCCTCCCACGAAGTGCCCGACCTACAAGACTTTATATTGCGCGACAGATTCTATGATAATACCTTTAAAGGGCATTCACGTGACTGAAAAATATATTCAATAATAAAAGAGGATGTCTCATGAAGGCAGACAGCACGCACTTGCTTATGGTAACCAAGTGAACTTTGATGCACGTGATCTTCTCTTTTAAGCCCTGGGCCTATTGCTATCAGTCGAGTACTGAACTGTTAGGTGATATCAGTCCTCCTATATGTCAATGAATGCTGGACAATCTCCTCAAACAAGATAAAGAGACTTGAAGCAACAGAAATGTGGTTCTACTGAAGGATACTGGGGATACCTTTGACCGAACATGTTAGCAACGACGAAGTTTTAGAGAAAATAGAACCAAAAAGGAATCTTATACTTAACATCAGTAAAAGATAGTTGAAATTTCTAGGGTACATAATGAGGAAAAAGGGCTCAGAAAATCAGTTACTCACAGGACAGATTAAAGGCAAGAGGGACAGAGGAAAAACAATGCATAACTTAGTGAGTTTGAGTAAATGGATGGCGGAACAGGGTTTAGGAGAGAGGACAAAAAGGCAAAATTTATTAAGAGCTAGAAAGGACAGGAAATTGTGGAGAGCCATGATCGCCAATGTCCTGAAGGGAAACGGCATGTAGAAGAAGAAGAATGAGTAAATGGATGATGGAAGAAGGTTTAGGAGAAATAACAAAGTTCAAAGTTTATTAAGAGCTACAAAAGACAGGAAATTGTGGAGAGCCATGATCGCCAACGTCCTGAAGGGAAACGGCATGTAGAAGAAGAAGAATGAGTAAATGGATGATGGAAGAAGGTTTAGGAGAAATAACAAAGTTCAAAGTTTATTAAGAGCTACAAAAGACAGGAAATTGTGGAGAGCCATGATCGCCAACGTCCTGAAGGGAAACGGCATGTAGAAGAAGAAGAATGAGCTTGAGTAAATGGATGATGGAACAAGGTTTAAGTGAAATAACAAAAAGACAAAATTTATTAAGACCTAGAAGGGAGAGGAAATTGTGGAGAGCCATGATCGCCAAAGTCCTGAAGGACTATCCCTTCTCGGTGACACGCCCATAAACTGATTAAGGTCCCGTTTAATTAGCTTCGTACTGTATCCTATCCCAAGTACAGGTAAAGGCTAAGATTTCAAATGCTGATTTTGAAGGATAGCAGGCTGTTCCAACTTGAAACGATGTATTACAGTGTAACCCGGATATAAGAGAGTTGTCGGGACCGGATAATAAGTCTCTCATATTCGGGTTTCTCTTATATCCGGATTTGGTCTATTTTGTTTAGGTAAGTATGGCTCTAATTTGTGACCAGATAAAATATCTCTTATATCCGGGTTTCTCTTATATCAGGGTTACACTGTACTACAATCAAGCATTTCTCATATTCGACCTTTTGTTATAATAAGCTTATTAGATATTTTATTAGGTTGGTGCAAAAATAATGACGTAATAATGACGTTTTTTTACGTATTTTTTAACGTCAAAAGACGACATTATTACGTCATTATTTTTGCACCAACCTAATAAAAAGCGAGAACCCCTCCTTATTTGGAAGATTTGGTGCAATACGGTCTTCCTCCCCCTCATTCAGCTTTGAGACGTACTAAGATAACTTTAGTAAATATTATCAACATCGTAAGAGACGGAAGTTTTTGCAGAGTCATTTGCAGCTGGGGATAAAATCATCGAAATTGTCTGAAGTTGAAGGATAGAGGCGGAAACGGGAAACAGGAAGCGACAAAAGGAGAATGAGGGTTGACGGTCTTTGTGTGGGTTGACGATTTCTTTAGATGAAGTGGAAGCAGTATTGAGGGTCATCAGAAGAATGCGAGACAATTTGAAAGCATTGTGTCAAAGAACTCTGAACTCATTAGCGCTACGCCAGCAAGCATTTGATTGTGGCAACCTATCTGCATTCGATGCCAGCGAACATAAGCTGCCTACCCGTTAAAGAAAAAGACTTTCTTTTTCAATTTAATTTTGATACAAAAGGACGAGGAAAGAAAGAGTAAATAAGAGAAAAAGTATGAATGAAAGAAAGACGTCATAAAAAGAAGACGAGAAAAGAATGAAAAAATGAACGAAAGAGGAAGATAATCAAAAGAAAACGAGAAAAGGAAAAAATGATTGAAGAAGATAACAATAAGAAGAAGACGAGAAAAGAAAGAAAAATAGATGAAAGAAAGAAAGAACAAAACAAAACGTGAAGGAAAAACTGGATGAAAGAATAATGAAATAATAAAACAAAATAATAAGAAAGATAATGAACAAATGAAAAAACATTTTTAAAAAATCCGAGAAAAGAAAGAAAAAAATGAATGAAAAAATAATAATAATAAAAGCAAAACGGAAAAAAGAAAGGAAAAGAAAATTGAAACCTCCAATTCGTCCAGCTAGAGATCTTTGAGTTCATCCTTCTAGCTCTTATACCAGATACTCAAAAGTTGTGTAATATTTCTATCAAATATTAGGTAGGTGCAAAAATAATGTCGTTTTCTCACATAGTAACATATGTGATAAAACGACATTATTTTTGCACCAATCTAATAGTAACTTTTATAGACCGCCAACATTTTACTTGAGTAATTAGATGGTCAATTTCTAAGAAAGAAAGAAAAGACTAACTACCAATGGGTTAAGGTTTAGTCTATGTGTATTTGTGTTTGTTTGTTTGTTTGTTTAGCAGCATATGAACTCCTTATGAGTCATTTAATGCGGAAATTTAATTTTCCTGGGAGCATTCGTAATTGCTTTCACAAAAAATTATTTCTGGCAATGATTTTTTTTTTTTTGTTTTTTTTACAAAAATGTATTGTTGCTAATTTTTTTACTATGAAAATGTATTGCCGATGTTTTTGCTATAAAATTTTTTATACTTCCATAGTGTTTTGAGACCAATTTAGGAGTTTCCTATTTGCCCATAGTTGGGACCCTAGTAGGTGCTACCACTCCGGGAACAACAGCTATTAAAAGGTGGTTCCACACTCCTTAAAACCTCCAGATCAGAGGCCTTGCTGCCGAATGTAGTTCATCGTCATACCCTAGGAGCGAACTATGAATTAGAGAGGTTAAAATCAAGCAAGTACAGTAGTTTAAACATCTGGGAAGTGTTTTAACAAAGAATGGAAAGAGTAAAAACGAAAATCCGAACGGACGTTGGGGTATAGCAAAAGGTGCCCCCCAAAAGCTAAGCAACCTAATAAGAAACAGTAAAATTTCGTTAAAAAAACAAAGAAAAAGAACTGTTACATAATATCAATCCTCCGATATGGTAGTAAATGCTGGACAATCTGCTCACAAGTGAAAGAGAAAAGTGAAGGTATCAAAAAAGAGGTTATACAGAAGGATACTGAGAATGAGATAGACAGAGGTCATAAGCAACAAAGAAGTCGCAAGGAAAATGGAAACAAACCAAAAAAACAAAGCTGAAAATTCTGGGACACATTATAAGGAAGGAAGGCTTGGAGAATTTGATACTCACAGGACATATAGAAGGCAAAATGCACAAGGGGAGGCAGCGGGCCATCTATGTGACTATTTGAATGAATGGTAGAAGCATTAGTAAAAATAACAAAGCATGGAAAGTTGTGGAGAGCTATGTCCTGAAAAAGAAGGAAAATGAGGTGTGAAATTTGCTTGCAAGCCTTTTCCTTAGGGCGTGTCACTCAGGGTGGATATTGTGTGTGTGTGATGGGTGATGCAGTAATTTCTTTAATGAGTAACGTCTGACTTCCAGGAATTTCTCCTGGGATTAAAAAAAAAATTATTCCCGCTAAATAAAAACGACACTAACTCTGTCGGAAAGTACAGACGACATTTTGAATATTTGATGTGACCTAATTTCAGTTTTATTAAGATATTTTGTTTCCTTCGTTTTTATTTGTAGGAATGTTGCTCAGAAAACCCCAATCGATCATTTTCCTACAACCTTTCTCCTTTGAATCTATTTTAAATGGAAAACAACCCACCTAGAAAACGTAAATGGTGCGGTAATCTTTATAACCGTGATCAGTCAAAATGTTGCGACATTTTACTTCGATGATAAGAACTAAGTTGACAACGTCACACATTTGTTTTTCGCTTCGAGCAAATGTCAAAAATTCCTTCAAAAAATATTCATTTAAATGTTTGCATTTTATTACTGAGGAAATCTCGTCTCTCTCTTTCTTGCTTTCTCTCTCTACTCTCTCTCTCTCTCTCTCTCTCTCTCTCTCTCCACAAACCTCTTTCCCCATATAGTAGTAAGCGTTCGTCAATTTCGGGAGACTTTGAAGTCTACTAGGGTGGGTAGGTAATCGCTTTTACAGACACCCGATCAGTTCCGTTGGTTTATACCGCAACTATACAGATCGGACCTTAGTTACAGCTTCTAGTAGCACATAAGCTGGCGTGATCAATTCCAACAAAGTCAGTAAGCGCAAAGCCTCAATGACGAAAGAACAGGATTCATGAAGACAGAAGATGGCTATTGGCATGCATTTAAATTTATGAAGATTGTAACTGACAGGAAAGTATGAAATCGGTAGGGAGTTCCACAAGTGAGAAGTGCGAGAAAACAACCTATAAGGATAAAACATGCGGTTGCATCTATCTAGTAAAACAGTAAAGCCAATCTAGTAGCATGCTTAAAATCACGCAGTCGAGGCACGAAGGGATAAAACTCATAAAAATAATTGCTATGATTATATTGATAGAAAAGAGAGAGGGAAGCCACAGTACCTCGGTGAGAAAATGACTTATGTCGAGATGCCAGGTCAGGAGCGATTACATAACAGATTTTTCTTTGGATTTTGTTATATACCTATGAACACTAATGAGTATGTCCCAAACCTCATAAATATGTTAGACACTATTGTAAGTGGGGGTAATATGCTGTCTAAGTAGTCCACTACTAGCAGTGGTTTATCTACTTCGCGCCGCTGGTGGGTATTGTATTTTATTGATGCTATAAAGATTACCATTTCATTTCCAACCTCCGTTTTGATTATTCCTCATTCAGTAACCCTTTCTAGGTTACAACAGATTTTGTCAAGACTCTTGAGATGTGCAGCAGAACTAGAACAGATATGACACCAGCATTTATTGCACTGGCGAATGGTAGATTTATAAATATGTAAAATGGACTCTGGCGAGAAAAACTGTCTGGCATGACACTGATCCAACTTCTGTGACTTGTAATGCCGAGTAAGTTCACTCGCTGATCTACACACTTTGTTGCATAGATTGCAAGTGAAATCAGACTGAGCATCATGGTGATAGTGTTTGTTGTTGTGGCGACGTATATGACTAATCAAACTTGATTATATGCATACATGGTAGAAGTCGATCCGTGATCGAATAAAGCCCATCCCAGATCAAATAACTCCCAAACGACGAATATTTTAGCGATGAATTCCATGTCGTTGATGATGCCTTAAAATGGCTCATAAGACCTGCAAGTCACTTGCAAGCCATTTCTGATACCATATATATGGGAAAATGATATATAAATTATTATCTATCAGAACAATTTCATAAAACTCTATGAGAAAGTGGGAAAACGTTATTTATGTAGCCCCTTAAAACTTCATTGAAATAAAGAGATGTTTTATGCTGATGGAATTACACAGGAAAAAGAGAGGACGATGAAATTTTCAATTTAAATTATACTTTTTTTTTTTTAAAATGCGTTTAGGTAAATAGTGTAACCGATTTAATTCGGCTTATTTTTGTGTTTCCATCACTTTTCATATAATAGAAAATCTAGCAAGAAAAATTCTGGACGTAAATTTACAGTAGATGATCTAGCAATTAAAGCACTTTCTATACATTTTTGTCTTAATAAATTTCTTTCTCTTTTCATTCAAGTAACTTTTTTAAAAATCAAAATTATGGTCAGAATATGATGAGAGACTGAATGCATTAAGTGTGCTTTTTTGTTTTTTGTTCGTTTTTTGTTTTTTTGTTGTTTTTTTTTTGTAAAAGACACATTTTGTGTTCATAAAATCGTTTACTTAAAGTACTTGAGGTTTTTTCTAAACGAGAAATACGTCACACGAAAAAAAACTCTATTTTGTTATATATATATATATATATATATATATATATATATATATATATATATATATATTCGAATTCCAGTCGAATCCATTACATTCACTTACGTGCTAATACCCTTGGGAAAAGTGTGAATCCTCTTCTTCTCCCTCCAGCTATGGGTAAACAGCAGGACAAACTGGGTTCTATAGCCTTGGGTGTCAACTGGTCTAGGAGAAGGACAAATCTGAATTCAAACCAGGAGTGGAGCCCCTAAGGTGGATGGACGGCAACTCCTGCAGTCGCGTTGGTACCAAACTGTATTGGTTTATCCTCTCCTTTGGCCGAGATGGGGGTGACTAGACGTCTGGGCAGCCCTAGTTCTCCATATATCCCGCCCAGGCTTGTAGCGCACTCTGCTACTCCATCGTCTTTCGAGACGGACGAACGGATGACGATGACGACGATATATATATATATATATATATATATATATATATATATATATATATGATTATTCAAAAAGGATGAACAGATTTAATTACGCGGTATTTTAATAAGGAAAAGCAATCGTAAACTCCAGTCAAGTCACAAGTATCCTACTCACAATCAAATTTTATTTCCTGTCTTAAAAGTGTTCAATGTGGCCACCACCTGCAGCACGGGCAACATTAATGCGATAAGAGAATTCCTCCCAGTCGCCTATCAGCATATCACAAATCCACTGGGTTGTTATTCGATGTTTAAGGTCATCGATGTTAGTGGGTAGCGGTGGAACATAAACACGATCTTTTATGTCTTTCCACAAGAAAAAAGTCACACACTGTGAAGTGTGGGGAACTCGCCAAGCCAAGCACAAAGTACAAGGTCTTAGTAAGTACCTGAATGAGGCGTAGTCTGTAAGTTTTCAAATGTAGACGTCTTCTTAGCACACGTCAGATAGTGGATTGAGACATCACAAGCTCACGGCTAGCCCGATTTGTGGACTTCCGTGCACCCTCTTCAAACACTGCACGGATTCTCGTCACTTGTTCCTCTCTCCTGAAACTGTTTAAACCACCGTCGAATGTTCTTAGGAAAGGGCGGATTAATGTCGAATTGCCTTCGAAAAGTACGCTGCACCATGACAACTCGAGAATGCAGAAGTCCTTTTGCTGAGGACTCGCCATTCCGGCAGTAAATAAACAATTCAGCATTACCGGAAATACGACATGACTGCGGCGCCCCCTGTAGCGGCCATTCAAGACTTAGAAAACTCCTCTTTCAATTGGTTACTAACTTACTCCATGACGATGCTTAAGAACTCAAACAATACGTCATGAAATCGGTTCATTCTTTTTGAATAACCCTGTATATATTATGAAACAGATTACATCCGACAATTATTTAATACATTTTCTGTCCATACGTTATTTTAATAGATACAATTTATTTAAGTAAATGCTCTGCTTTTAATTAAACAGTATTAATTACATTTACCGGCCTGAATGTTCGAGAAATTTCGTAGAAAATATGCGTTCTCCGACAGGCTGATAAGTGTAATTAATACTGTTTAATTAAAAAACATGGTATTTAATTAAATAAATTGTATGTATTAAAATAATGTATAAACAGAAAATATATTTTATATATATATATATATATATATATATATATATATATATATAATTCTCAAAATGTGTATATGTGTGTGTGTGTGTGATCGGATGTTGTTTATGCGTTTCCACAGTTTTCATCTGATTTCGATGAATTTTTTTTGGTTTGATAAATAATTCTTCAGTGCCGGTTTTGAGTTCAAATTGTTAGCGACAATGGCTCTCCACTACTTCCTGTCCATTATAACTCTCAGCAACGTTTTACTATTTACTATCTGTTCTTGGATATATATCTTTCATAAAAACTTTAATAAAAATAAATACTTTAAATTATTACAATAATGTTATCTATATCTAGAATTCTCAAAATGTGTGTGTGTGGTCGGATGTTATTTATGCGTTTCTACAGTTTTCATCTGATTTTGATAAATTTTTTTTTTTTTTTTTTTTTGTTTGATAGATAATTCTTCAGTGTTGGTTTTGAGTTCAAGTTCAACATTCCAGTTCTCTTGGCCAAGCAATCAATCTTTCTCAAGTGAGATTACCTTTTCCGTTGCATAAAGCCTACTACTAGTTTTAACGCGTTTCTTTCATTGTCGTTTATAGCTTTTCCCAATTTAATTTTTTTTATTGTCCTGCTAGTTTTTGCTTTGTATTCACTGTAGTGATAAGTCAGCTTGCTTTTTTTTTTATTCGACATTTATTTTTCCAAACTTTCCTAAAGTTATTCGAGCTTAATAATCCCTGTAACTTTAAAGCGTTCTCTTCAGGTTATTTGCCCACACATTCCATTTGACAATTCATACTTGCCTAAGACATGCCACCAAAGAAAAGAACTTGCCTAGGGCGCAAAACTGCTACCGCCAGGTCCGCCATGCGAATAAGAAAGTCGAGATAAGATAAATGAACCCCCCATGCAAGGGAGTAAAGCCACAAAGACACAAGGGGTTACAGGGTGTGGAAGAATTAGGAACAGAAACATTAATAATGAGCAGAAAGAGAATAGAGCAATCAGGAGGACAGTAGATAGTGATTGACATTACATTTAAATGTTTGCAGATTAAAGTTGGTTAGAAAGCATGGAAGGGAGTTCCACAAGCGAGAAGTGCGAGAAAAGAAACTGTTAGCATGGAACTTACGGCTACATCGAGCCACGAGACCTAGTCGCCACTCTAGTACTGCGCTTAAATTCAAAAACTCTAGGTACGTAGAGCTCATCCGAACAATTACCATGAAAGTATTTATAGAAAAGGCACAGAGAGGCAACCTCACGTCGGTGGGAAAGTGACTGAAGCCGAGGTTCGAATCCTGCTGGAGGTCACATTTTCTTTATCACGTTTAATAAATATAAACATGGAAATATTTGAAGAATCACTAAAGAAACGAAACTATCAGAAATAAAGAAAGAGTCACCTTGTGTTTACGATGGGATTTCATGAGCGCAATCGTTTCTGGCTAACGAAATTTGACACTTGAAGTTCATTTTAGGCGGAGTCGATGAAAAGGCAAAACTATATTAGTAGTAGTATTAGTAGTATAATATCATCAACAAATAAATCATTCTTTTAATTTAGGATGAATGCCGCAGGCAGCATAGTGGTAGAATGGGTTGGAGAGGTTACTCCCAAACCCGAAAAACAACAAATAAACCGGCCTCTAGTTGATAAACATCATTCTACGACAGAAGCCCAAACATATGTTGTTATTATTATTATTATTTCCTTTGATTTCTCTTGTATATACATTTCCCCCCGGCTCCCAGCCAGAAACATAAGGTCAGAAATGGCTTTATGACATTTTCTAGTGAGCATGTTAGTAAGTAAAAAAACTAAGATCACACATTTTATAGATAAAATACTTCGTACTTTGTGTGCTGTACTTGTGAGTAAAATGTTTTGTATTTCTTTAAGGCATGGGCCATCAAGAATCTATTCAATGAGTCTATCGAAACCTTTTCCAATCAATCCGAGAGCTCCAACTACAACTGGAATTACTGATGTCCTTATGTGCCACATTCTTGAGATATCCACTTTAAGATTCTTGTATTTTGATAGTTTTCGAACATCTTTAAAGATACATTACAATCAATACGGATTGCCATGTCAATAAGAATATACATTCTGTTTTTGTGGTCTTTGATCAAAATGTCTGCCCGATTAGCTTTGGATGTCTGTGTATTGTAAAGTCCCATAGGATTGTTACAGGTCCTATCTCTGTAACCGGGTCTAGGTGACGTTCATACCTGTTTCTTGCAGTTTCCTTCCCGTAAAAGCTGCAGAGTTTCCAGTGCAGATATTGACCCACTCTGTCATGCTGAGTTTTATATTTAGTTGGTGCTAACACTGTGCAAATTGATACAAGATGGTCAATTGTTTCTGGGTATTTATCATGGAATTTGCATTTGGGGTCAACACGATTTTTCATTATGTGTGCTTTGTAATTTCTACTTATTAAGCATTGGTCATGTGATGCAAGAATAAAACCTTCAGTTTCAGGTTTTTTTTATCTCAGCACTACGTAGCCACTGCTAGATAAGGGGTTTGTCTCCATCATCTTGTTTGGTACGGGCAGCGTATTGACCATGAAAAGACTCATCTTGCTATCTTTTCTGCATTTGGCACATTGAATTTGCTTTTACTTTACGTTCTTTAATGCTGCAGTAGGTGTAATATGATTTCTTTCTACTTGAAATTCCCTTTTGAATTTCTTGGTTTCTTTTATTACTGAATAAATTTTCTTATTTCTTTCATGTTCTTTAATACAGCTCATCATCCAGTAGTTTCCAGGTATATTTGAAAACAAAGTGTTGTTGTTTTATAAGACAGTCCTAGTTGAACTAATCCTCTGCCTCCTTCGGATCTGGGCGCATACAGACGATCAATATCAACCTTGGAAATGAAACATGCGGTGGCAAGTGAGAAGCTTTCTCGTTTTGATAGCCGTTCACTTAATGTCAGCTACGGTTCAATTGTGGATGTTGAAACTGTATTGCACCATAGGGACAGCCTAAGTGTTTAAGGCTGATGATTCTGTTTTCTGAATTCAACTCTGTATTTAACACCAGAAGGACACGCCAATAATATTCTTTTCTTATTTTCTCCTTCATTTGGGTCTGCTGTATTCCATTTCCTTCGTTGACACCTAGATATTTATAAACTTCTTCTTCCAGTTCTATAAGTTTTTGTGACAAAATCTCGATCAATTGAATGTGTTTCTGTAATTCTCCTTTTCTTGGATGTTAATTTTGCACATTTATCGAATTCGAAATCCATACGGAATCATCAATGAAACATTTTACAGTACTGTGGGGACCCTTCAAATCATTGTCGTCTTTGACAAAGAGTTTGATATCATCCATGTAGAATAGGTGATTAAGCCCTTTTTTATTTTGTACCCAAAGTTATTATTGTTTAGTTTATGTATAATGGGGATTAAGAACAAACAAAACAGAAGGGGTGACAGGGAGTCTCCTTGAAAGATTCCTTGTTAGATATTCAGGCGGTTGGAGTTGTCAGTGCCTCTGGTAGGATCTAAGTATAATCTAGGTATAGGTTTTCCACAGTTCCACGCCATTTTACTATCACCGAGGAGTCTTTGTACATTTACAAAGCTCTAAGGATCCAAGAGTGTGGCGCACTATCTAAGGTTTTGCATCAATCTATCCAAGCTCTGCTGTGATTTCGACCTTTTTTTCTGGCAATTTTTCACGATTTTTTTATTTATCAGTATTTGATCTTTGCAACCAGATGAACCTCTTCGACATCCCTTCTGTTCCATGGGAAGAATGTTGTTTTCACCGAGATAAAAGTAAATACAGTTCACCAGGACAGACGTGATCAGTTTATATGAGTTTTCTTTACAGACATGTTATTGGTCTATAATTTTTTTTAGATCGTCTGTTTCACCCATTTTTGGTAGGAAATATGAATCAGTGATACATTCTGGAATTTCATTGGAGTTATTAACATTGGTAAAGTTTGCGCCATATTTTTATGGATTGATAGATGATGATAGAGAGTCAAAACTTGAATACTTTGTCATTTCTTGGTGTAGAATATTGATTAGCTTGCCAGTTTGTCTAAAACACAAGTAGGCAAGTGTAGCCAAAGCTAAAAACTGACTTGAGTCATTTCATGGAGAAATATATGGGTGAATAAAGACGACTCATGCAAATGTATTGGGCAGGTCCATTCTAGCAAAATGGACCAACCTAACTGGTGTATTAGGCACTATCCTATAAAATGAGGTAAAATTAGTTGGCTTGCTTTACAAGGAAACACAAGAAGGCAGCCATGTTCGCAGGTAAGTCACTTGACTTCTACACCTGGGGATTTCCATTTTGGGGATTTTGTTAGAGTTTGCCTTATATATTCCCATTCTTGTAGAGCCTTCATTCATTCTTGTTCTGTTTTGATCCACTCTGTATTGGGATTATATTTCTTTGGACTGTTCCAAATATTCTCTCAAAATTTTTGCACTTCTTCAATAGATGGTGGTTTTATTGACTTCCATAACTTCTTTCGCAATTTTCCTGTAAAACTTCCTGAGGTCCGTTTGGAATATCTTATTTTGTCGATAGAACCTACAACGCTTTTCATATCGTCTTCTTCTCTCTGTCTCTCTAATTGCAGTTTCTGTTTAAGTATTTCCTTCATTGATGGAATTTCATTAGCTGCCTTAATTTTATATTTCCGCTTGATCTTCTTGCTTTGCCGTGTTAAAACATTTGAATTCCTCTGGTATCGACAATTCACATCTGGTTTCAGTTTCTCGCTTTAATTTTTGCAAATTGCAGATGGGCTCTTTTTTTGTTGTTTAATCTTTTGTTTGTCTTGATATTAAGTTTTTCAGTAGCTGCCAAAACTGTCTATATTTCTGAGATGAGGTATTATGTACAGTATTTACATTAGTCAGACTATTATCCTCATCTTTGTCGCCATATTTATCACAACGTTTCGGCCTTTCAGTATCTTTCTATATTTCTGAGATGAGGTATTATGTACACCATTTATTCGGACTATTGTTCTCATCGTTGTCGCCATATTTATTACAACGTTTCGGCCGGGGTATTTCGCTCACTGGGGTAAACCGTTCTAGTTCCACGTGCCATATTTAATGGATATCAATTATCTCCTGTTACTCCCTCTGAAAGTTCTCCACTGCCTTAGCCGGGTATTGAACTCACTCTTTGGGTTCTGTCACTGGATCTAACTAACGCCTTTATCCACTGTGCCATGTGTCCTTGAGGACATCTGGGTATGAATTTCTAGGTATTATAAACCTAATGTTTTCAGTAACCATTTTTTACCAGTGCTCATATTGCAATTTTTGATGTTATTATCGCTTTTCTGTGGCACTCCTTATTACTGGTTCCCATATTGTATTCATTTCTATGCTTGGTCGGCTCAGGAGATTTTTGTGGCTTAGCATATGTGCTGATTCCTTAAATTTACGAATTTACCAATGCTGTTCTTTGTGCAACGGCCGAAACTTTGTAATAAATATGGCGACAACGATGTGGACAATAGTCCGAATAATGTAAATAGTGTACATAATACCTCATCTCAGAAATATAGACAGATACTTCTGTGGTGTTTTCTAATGGTCTGTCCGTCAACAATGTTTGCAATGTAGCGTTATATGTTTGCCCAATATTTGTACTGGACTTTTTCATGTGAATTTTTCAAAGCTGGTCTCTTTCTAACATTTGTGTGTCAGTTACTTTGCTGATTATTTGAATGATGTGCCTTTTCGCTTCAGTGATTTCAACTCTGTTACTATTATTATTATTATTATTATTATTATTATTATTATTATTATTATATCAAATTATTGTTGTGACCAAGTAAATGGTTAAGTAATAACAAAAACCAGGTTTGCAGATATATCGTTTATTAAACAGTAAGTACACCAGAAGAGGATTACACGACTAGCGAGAGTGTATCAAATGAAACAGAGCTCAATCTATTCACTGTTCAATATTCCCCGAACCTTCTCTCTTACTAAAATTATAGTAGGCGGAAGAGTCTAACATAGACTTTTTAGAGGGAGGACGCCACAACAATTATGCGACAAATTCTCATTAAAAAGATTTCACAGCAATAAATATCCTCTCTCGCGTCGTCGATAGAGGTTCATTTCTAAACCAGGGTTTTGAAACTGTTTCTTTGGGGCACATGCTGTTTTGCTTAGAGAGTGAGTGACCCGGTTGCTGCTTCTTTCTCCGCTTTAAAAAAACAAAAAAAAAAAACGATTGTTATCGTAAGTTTCACATGAATCTTGAAATATCGATTCGATGGCCATACTCGACAACGAGGTGGCAGTCATCATATTGGTTCTGACTTAGAGCAGAATTTCTCTGTTCGTGCAGTGTGGGTGTTTTTTTGTGCTCATCACTATGACAGACGCTAATTATGAAACAGGTGAGTTGGCTCTGATCTGTATAATCAAAAGATAAATGCTGAATGAAAATGAAACGTAACTGGGCGAACAGTTCGTTCTGAAAGCACAACCAAGCAACCACTCGTATGCTTATCAGATGAGGTTTTATATTTCAACCAACTCAAATGACAACAAAACAAGAAGCAAATTAATTCCTACTCAGCTCGTCTGCTTTTCAGTCCACCTATATAATCGATTTAAATCATGCCGAATGCTAACTTTAATAATGTAGGCATGCTCTCGTTAAATTTCAGTAAAGCGGGTTTTTTTTTATTCTCTCCTGAAGAAATGAAGAGAATTTAGATATTATTTATACTATTTACAATTGTTCAAACTGTTTTCTTCATCTTTATTGCCATATTCACGACGTTACACGCGTTAGCCTTCTTCAGGATCTGTTTATATTTCTGAGATGAGGTATTGTAACTATTTACACTATTTACATTATTTGGACTGTTGTCCTCATTTTTATTGTCATATTCACAACGTTTCGACCGTTGTACGCCCCGGCCTTATTCAGGATATGTCTATACTTCTGAGATGAGGTATTGTAAATATTTACACTATTTACATTGTTCGGACTGTTGTACTCATCTTTGTTACTATATTCATGACGTATCGACCGTTGTACGCTGCGCTTTTCTTCAGGAGATATTTCTTGGAATTTCTAACTGAACCCTTTATTTAGTCGAAGAAGGTCGAAAATTCTACGTGACATCCCTTTATGTCAGTTTCAGTTAATTCCCCTTGAAGATGATGATGATGTTGATGATAATGATGATGATGATGATATATTTTTTCAGACAGTTCTGTAATGGTTTTACTAATTATTCATCCAATACAAGGCCCAAGTGACACTCAAGGTAGAAGGGTTAATGAATAAGGTTATGGCATGAATGTAAGAGGAGGAGGAGGTAAAAAAAAGTGCAGATTACGAGGATATGTAGGAAAGACGTAAGAGGAGGAGGTAAGAAGTGTGAGGTATGAGGATATGTAGGATAGACAACGGCTGACCCTAGACTTGAAGAGGTGTAGCGATGAAGGAAGAATCCTCTCGGGAGTGTGAATGAAGTTGTTGCATGAACATAAGAGGAGGAGGTAAAAAGTGCAAATTCTGAGGATATGTAGGGAAGATAACGGTTGACTCGAGACTTCAAGAGGTTAAGATTGTAGTGATCAGGGAAGCATCCTCTCCGTAGTATGAGGTTGTTGCATGAATATAAGAGGTAAAAAGTGCAAATTCTGAGGATATGTAGGTGTTATGGGAACATACCCATAATAATAATGGACTATTCCTGACATTATAAATACTGCGCCTCTCAAGTGGTATGAGGAGATTGTAAGACGAGGTGAGATAATTGAGAGCATATTGTAAGGACATTGGAATAGTGATTCTTGTCGAGACAACATAGTTCACTCTAACCAAATCTGATAGTCATTACTAATACTTCTATTAGGTTGGTGCAAAAATAATGACGTAATAATGTCGTTTTTTTGACGTTAAAAAAATACGTCAAAAAACGACATTATTACGTCATTATTTTTGCACCAACCTAATACTTCTTTGTATTATATTTCTGTTGTAATATATCTTTGTATTCCATACCTGTGTTCGTGTTATTCTTTCATTGGTTCTAACCTTGGACCATCACCGTGGTACAAGGAACTTGGACCATAACAGTAGGGAAGATAACGGTTGACTCGAGACTTGAAGAGGTTAAGATTGTAGCGATCAAGGAAGCATCCGCTCCGGAGTATCAATTAAGTTGTTGCATCAACATAAGAGAAGTGCAGATTATGAGGATATGTAGGAAAGATAATGATTGAACTTGGAGGAGGGGGTAAAGATTGTAGCCATCAGGGAAGCATCCTCTCCGGAGTATAAGGTTGTTGCATGAACGTAAGAGGAGGAGGTAAGAAGTGCAGATTATGAGGATATGTAGGAAAGACAACGATTGAACTTCAGGAGGGGGTAAAGATTGTAGCCATCAGGGGAGCATCCTCTCCGGAGTATGAGATTGTTGCATGAACGAAAGAGGAGGAGGAGGTAAGAAGTGCAGATTATGAGGATGTAGGAAAGATAACGATTGAACTTGGTGGGGGTGTAATATTGTAGCCATCAGGGGAGTATCCTCTCGGGAGTTTGTTCCACAAAGTAACGGGTCTGGGAAAAATGCTGTCCGAATAGAACTTCCTCCTTACTAATGGAATACGAATAGGATTCGTACCAGTGTATGTAGTTAGGGTCTTGACTGTCAAGATCTGAACTGGTAGAACTAATGTGTGCTGCTCGTCAGAACATTTGCCAAAGAAACAGCGATAGGGTAAGGAGAGAAATGGGTTGTAGGGCGTGAAGAAATTCATCACCCACAAGGTCGTGTAGAATTGAGCAGCTGCGGACAAGATCTGGTAGCAGTTTTCTCTTTTTTGGTCTGGCCCTTGTAAAGACAGAACACGACAGGAGGAGTCAGGTACATTCTGGGGTGGTAAAAGGAACCGATCATTTTCCTAGTATCTTTAGTTATGGATTATATATACGAGTTCTACGTGATATCTGGGGTTAACCTGAGTCCCAAAAGACTTTCAAAGTGCCAACGTGAAAGAGCAACCATTAATATGAAAGAATTCAATAATGCTCACACAGGTAAATTACAAACTAGAGTTCGGGTCTCAGGCGGATTTTTGTTTTTCTGTGTTGTTTGTACAACAAAGAAAGCTATAGATTAAACCTATTTCCAGAAACTTTAACCCTGACCCTGATCTTTCTAATGCTTCTTTGGTTTCGTCCAGAACGCTAGTGAATAGACAAAATTGAATCTGGAAGCGAAGTCGACAGAAACAATGACAGATAAACGGAAATCCTCAAAGTCAAAAGCGACGATGAATAATTTTCAGATATGGCGCACTTTTGATGAAATTGCAATTTCTTCTGGCGATTTTCTTCGTTCTTTGTTTAATTTGTGCAACTGTCCCTCGCAGACTAAGGAACCTCAAAAGTCGGGAGTCAGAATGGAGAAGATGCAACGTATAGACAGTGTAGAGAAAGAAATCCGTTGTTGGTCACCGTAAAAGAAGAGAAAGAGAGAAATAGAAAAATGTCAGAAGAGGGCATAGAAAGAAAGGAAAAAGAAGAGGAGAGAGGAAAATATAAGGAGAGGAAGGAAAGAAAGAAAGAAAGAAAGAAAGAAAGAGTAAAAATGAAAGAAAAAAATACAAAAAGAAATTAAAGAAAGAAAGAAAAAGAAAACGAAACAGAAAGAAAGAAAGAAAGAAGAATTAAACTAGATATGAAAGAAAGAAAGAAAAGTAAAAATGAAAGAAAGAAACAAACAAACAAAAGTAAAAATGAAATAAAGAAAGAAAAAGTAAAAATGAAAGAAAGAAAATAGGAAATTATGGAGAGCCATGATCGTTCACATCCTGAAGGGACATGGAACGTAAAAGAAGATGTTATAGTGGAGTGTCATGATCGCCTGTGCTACGTCCTGAAGAGATATGACATTTAAAGAGAGATTCATCATTATTAACTACTTCATTTACATTATTCGGACTATTGTCCTCATCTTTGTCGCCATATTTATTACAACGTTTCGGCCGTTGTACGCTACGGCCTTCTTCAGGTGGTTGGTATGTCAAACTGAACCCTTTATTTCGCTCAATGGGGTTGACTGTTCTAGTTCCACGTGCCATGTTTAATTTCCCCTCCTCCAAGTTCTCCACTGCCTTAACCGGGTATTGAACTCACACTCTTTGGGTCCTGTCACCGGATCTAACCAATGCCTTTTTTCCACTGTGCCATGTGTCCTTCAGGAAATACAGACAGATACTAACTACTTCATATTAATAGATTTTGAATAGTTTTATTCATAACGCCTGTCTTCCATTTTTCTCTCTGTCATTGGGCTCATTCGATTTTCTTTAATACTTAATAGCTTCTTTTAGAAATGGCCCCATGATGAGAATACGGAAATTTATGGGGTCTGCACTCTGTTGATTGTTTTCTATAAGGCCAATATTCTCTTCCTAACGAGTTTGCTCAAAATCAATAGTGGAGATCACAGATTTTACATTCTCTTTCTCATTATTCTGTCGCTTCAGGATGTTGGCGAGCATAGCTCTCCACAATTTCGCGTCCATTTTAGCTCTTAATAAATTTTGTCTTTTTGTTATATTCTTCGAAACATTGCTCCATCATTCATTCACTCAAGTTCGCTAGATAGGTTATACGTTGTTTTCCTCTGTCCTTCTTGCCTTCAATCTGTCCTGTGCGTGTCAAATTCTCCAAGCCCTCTTTTCTCAGTTTTATGGTCCACGGACCTTGTACCACGGTGATGATCCAAAGTAGAACCAATAAAGAAGAACTCGAACACGGATATGGAACAACACGGATATATTACAAACAGGAATATATACAGAGAAGTAGAAAGTGTTAGTACGAACAATCAGGTTTAGTAGGGAGAAAATTTAGTCTCGACCAGTATCACTATTCCAATGTCTTGCAGTAATTGTCTGAACGCGACTCTGTTTCGGACTGCCTCTGGCTAGACTGACTGACTCGCTCTGACTGACTGACGGACTCCTGACGGACCTCACTTCAGACTTCAGACTGAACAGTATTTAGTCACCCCCCACAGGGGCTTCATGTGGCCCAATGCCGGTTTAACGTGCTATCTCCGAGCCCGTGGGCTCGGCAAAAAATATGCCCTTGAACCCGTATAAACGGTTTCAGGGTCGGTTTGCCTCCCCGAAAGAGACTCAGCCCTTCGGCGTAGCCTCGTTCGGGTTCCTCCCTGCCCGAAGGCAGAGAGTTAAACCGATCAGCCGCTCAGCCGGTCGCCCGACTTCAGACTGAACGGTATTTAGTCACCCCCAACAAAAGAGGGCATCATGTGGCACAAGGCCGGTTTAACGTGGGATCTCTGAGCCCGTGGGCTCGGCCAAAAATATGCCCTTTGAACCCGTATACACGGGTTCAGGGTCGGTTTACCTCCCCGAAAGAGACTCCGCCCTTCGGCGTAGCCTCGTTCGGGTTTCTCCCCGCCCGAAGGTAGAGAGTTCAACTGATCAGCCGGTCGCCCGACTTCGGACTGAACTCCCTGCTTCCTCTTGAGGCACCGTATTTATTACGTATGGAATAGTCCATTATGTTATTATGGGTAAGGTCCCATAACATTATGTTATTATGCGTATGTGCCCAAAGAAATCTGAACTGTCTCTTCCTGATGTTAAGTATAAGTATCCTTTTTGTTTTCCGTTTCTCTAAAATTTCCTCGCTGCATATCTGTTTGGTCATGGTATTCTCAGTATCCTTCTGTAGAGCATCGTTTCCGTTGCCTCTTTTTTTGTCTCTTCTTCAGCTATAAGGAGATTTTTTTCCAGTATCCACTGCCATATAGAATGGCTGATATTACGTAATAGTATTCTACGCCCTCGAATTTCAGTGTCACACTTTCCGTCCTCTCTCAATGAATATACCAGATATTGAAATTTTGTCCTTGTTTGATGTTGGTATCTACAATTTGTAACTCACATGCAGGCCTTTTTATTTTTCTAACAACCAAGCATTCTGTCTTCTTGCAGTTTATGCTTAGTCCTTTCTTCTCACTTTCCTTTACTCCCTTCTCGAGAAATTCTTGTAGTTTCTTTTCTGTGTCTGCTACCAACACTGTGTCATCTGCATACCTTATGTTTTTAAGATTCTGCCTGCCAATAATGAATCCTGCTAGAATTTATAATTCTCTTTCAACTCACTGTATAAATTGAATAAGTCCGGTGAGGAGACACATCCTTGTCTTACACCCCTTTCTATTTTTTGTATATTTACTAAATTCATTTTCTATCCGTATGCAGGCGGTTAGCTGCCAGTATAGATTGAAGATTATTCTAATACCCTTTCTAAATATATCAAGGTTACCTAGAAGTTGCAACTGTTCTTTGTAACGTAATTTATCAAATGATTTTGAATAATCTATAAAACAAAGGTACACCTCCTTCTGCATTTGTATTGTTCTTTTTGGTATCATGCCGAACATAAATATTGCATTCCTTGTTCCAGTGTATTTAACGAACCTGCACTGTTCTTGTCCTATTTCCGGTCTAATTCTGCTGCGCACTCTATTCATCAGAAGTTTTGATATATGGCTCATTAGGCGGATTTTCCGATGGAGTTCACATTCGTTTTCACCTGGCCTCTTAGGCAGTGCTATAAAAATGGATCTACTTTTGAAACCTGACTACTACAACAACAACAAAAATAATTCCGTTAAAAAGTAAACGCGATGAACTGCTTAATGGTCTTGCGACGACCAATAAGAATTGTCAACCATCACCAGGTGTTGAACATTGTACTATAGGCGTAGACCAATGCTCTAATGTAGTAGTAGTACGAAAAGAACCAAGGTTTTTTTTTTTTAAATGGCGAATAAATGATACGAATAATTATGACAAAAGTTACTTCTTCCGCTCCTCTCTCTCGCTCTCTCGCTCTCTCTCTCTCTTCCCTCCCCCCTCTCTCTCTCTCACACACAGACACACACACACACACACATATGCATTCAGTCGCATACACAAGCTCACAGAGAGGGTGGGTTGATATCACAGACATACAGGCTCACGTTAACTATAAGTGCGTGAATTCAAGCACACATACACAGGCACGTTTTTTTGTTGTTTTATTTTGTGTTCATTTTTTAAAATGTGATTTCATGAAGTCTGTTTTCTTTTAATTTCAAAGCAATAAAAACATGGCGTCTTCTGATAACGAAGCGGTCGTCTGATACTGTTGATTCTATTTTTAAAAAGTGAGGCTAAATCTTTATTTCTTTTTTTCATTCTTTCTTTTGCAGTCTATTTCTTCCCAATTTCTTTCTCTTTCTCTCCCATATTCTGTTTTATCTTTTTCTTCACTATTTCTTTCTTTCTTCATTTCTTTCTTTGTTTTTGTTTTTTTCATTCTTTTACTTTCTTTCATTGTTACTTTCTTGTTTTCTTTCTCTTTCATTTTTTCTTTCTGTCATCGTCTATTTCTTTCTTCCCAATTTCTTTTTCTTTTTCTCTCATATTTCCTTTTATCATTTTTTCACCATGTCTTTTTGTCTTTGTTTTCTTATCTTAAAACTTGAATTTACTTCAATAAAAACGATTTATCTTTCCTGTCATGACGTGCAGAGTCAGCCTCTGTCCAACATCAAAGCAGACGACCTCAAACTCTGACTTCGATAACCCGACATTCGTTACTAGTCCCGTCAGCATCAACAGGACATTCTCGTCTGCCGACGTTTCACGTAATTTTTCAGTTGGATAAAACCTCCATGCCCGGTAATTTTAATACTGTTTTCTTGATTGAGACGGACAAAACACATTGCAAAGATGCACTCAAAAACAGTGTTTTCTTATCTTTCCCACAAAACAATTAGACATATTTACTAGGCATAATCTGACGCAAGGCCAAAACAATGAACCCTTATGCCCTACAAATATAGAAAATTTCAAATAACAAATACACACACAGAGACGTGTGTGTAAAAATTTCAGATAGAGTATATCTGTAAAAGGACAATATGAAAAAATACAAACGTAAAACTTATCTTAACCGACGCGTTTCGTCCTCTGAAGTCTAACATAAGTTTTCCTTTTGTATTTTTTCATATATATATATATATATATATATAAATGCATATTTATATTATATATATATATATATATATATATATAAATTCCCAAGAGGATAGAATCCAGGTAAAACTCAATGTCTAGGACAGAGTAAGAATATAATATAAAGAGCTCAAACACTAATATTCCATGGTTATAATTTATTACATTGGAATCGTAATCACGATCCAATTCATCAAACCTACAAATTCAAAAAGAAATATTTCTTTTTGAATTTGTAGGTTTGATTTTCTTCTCTTTATATATATATATATATATATATATATATATATATATATATATATATATATATATATATATATATACCCTTGATTTTCTTCTCTTCCCCCCTTCTTCTATATATATAGTAAGATTAATACAAATATAAAATTTGTCATTTAAATTGATTGATATTATGTTATATTGAGCACAATCGTTCGGTCCATTCGTCAGGAGATGCCAGCAATTGTCTATTAAGTTTCACATTTTCGTTATTTTAATATCAAATTTAAAAATAACTTATGCTCTTGTTAAGGTTGATTTCTTATTCTTCTTTGTGCGCGTGTGTGTGTATGTGTGTATGTATGTGAGTTTATGCGTGTGTGTGTGTGTGTGTGTGCGTCTGTACATATGTGTATGTGCACATGTGCAGGATGTCGTATTTATTTGCTTGTCTTCTTATAATCTCTCCTTAATCCTTTTCTTTATTTTCTCTTTCCTGCTTCCCAGTCAACTTTGATCTTCCCAAAATTAAATGCAATGTCAATCGTTATCTTCTGTCTTCTTAATTCTTGTTCTTTTATTGTCTTCTCTCCTTAATAGTGATTGATTTTATTTTCTCATATTCTATAACACTCAGTAACTCCTTCCGTTTTCGTGGGTTTATTGCCTTGCTTGGAATGAAATGATTTTAATACATTAATACATACATACATATATATATATATATATATATATATATATATATATATATTCATAATATTAGTGGTCATATATATATATATATATATATATATATATATATATATATCCAGGACAGAGTAAGAATATAATAAAAAAAAAGGCTAAAACACTAATATTCCAATCTTATAATTTATTACATTGAAATCGTAATCACGATCCAAATCAACAGCGTGATTACGATTCCAATGTAATAAATTATAACCATGGAATATTAGTGTTTGAGCCTTTTATATGATATATATATATATATATATATATATATATATATATATATATATATATATTCCTGATTTTCAATGAACAAACGAGCGACCGCGTGCACACACACAGGTATATATATATATATATATATATATATATATATATATATATATATTCCTGATTTTCAATGAACATACGCGCGAGCGCGTGCACACACACACATATATATATAAAATTGTCCAAGTCGTGTAACAGTAAAATTGTTCTATCTTAGAAATTATTAAAGATATCTTACTGGAATACTCAGATGTTTTATAACACTGTTGAACTCTACTTTGCGCAATAAGAATTTATAATTACTCTCCAAGCTAACTAGGAGAATTGTAATGAATTCGATCATAAACGAAAATAATTCATCATTAATTAATCATAGCTTATGAATGGAAGCTCATGCAGGATTGTAATAAAGTTCATATATATATATATATATATATATATATATATATATATATATATATATATATATATATTATCTCAGGATCATTTTCCAACTTATTCAAAATGATTTTCGCCCTATCTAACCATCTAGCTTTCTGTCCTGGATTAAGACGATGCCTCACCCGTTTCACGTACGATTTCATTTTCAAGTCTTTTTTCACTACTCTTTGGACTGTCATAGCTGAAACTCCTCTCTCACGTGCCAAAAGTCTTATGGATTATGTTTGATCTTTTCTAATTGTTCTCTTTAGCTCTAAGTTGTAATGATAATGTTGCGGGTCTTATGCTGAGTGAGGTGTATCAGAAGGTAAATTTTTATACGGTGAAAGTTATGCCTTTTTACAATTGGATTATCCCACAACAAATAGATTACACAAAGAACATAAGGACAATTGCATAGCAAGGAATGACTGAACAACATGATTAGAGATCAACAATAAAGAGATTTTTATACACAATAAATACACATACAAAGATAAACAGAATTTTTGTTGGTTTGGTATTTGAAATAATGTTGTGAAGAATATTTGTGCAGAATTGTGGTAAGTAAATGCTGATGTTTTTGGCTTGTTATTAAAATTAAAATAATTTTTGTTTCTGCGTAGTAAAATATCAAAATGTATTGTTCAACTGTTAGTGTGTGTGTGCGTGTGTTATTTATGAGTCAGAATTAAAGTTACTAAGAGTTGTTTGCCTTTAATTGATAGGCTAAATTAATGAATGTACTTTGACGTAGTGAAAATGTTCACTCTTTAAGTCAATTGTAGGTGATGAATATCCACGCGGACAATTGTTATTTGAATGCTGCGTTGAGTTTGTTGAGAAACTTTAAGTGGTTGCGAGTCAGTAAATTGAACAGCGTGGAGTTTGTATGGATCTCTTGAAATTTGATGACTGACTGACTTGAATTGAGTCATGTGTTTGTTTATATAGAGTTGGGTGTTTAAAATTTGGCTCCAGGGACCTTAGGGGCGAAAAGGTTCTGTTGTGACTTTGCTACAGTTTTAACCAATGGAAGATTGAATTTTACTGAAACGAAATGTTGATTGGTTAAGGCTTTGTTTTATAGAAGGAAACATTTTTCTGAAAGGGGTGGAAAGTTAATATGGAAGATTCCACAATAATCCCTCTTGCTGTTGTGTACTCCTGATCCAGTTTTCCTCTCTAATGTTCCCTTCTTTTTTAACTTATTCGCCGTTCTCTTGGTGGTTCTTGAATAGACTCTGAAGATGGAAGCCAGAGTATGAATGTTGGTACCATTACTGACGGCTTGAATGATCTTTTTCCTCTCACCATCACTCATTTGGAAAGACATTGACACAAAACTAGTTCTTTTTCTAGCTGAATAACTTAAAAGGTTTTCCAGTGATTCTTGCGACAAATGGTGTCAAGATGGCTGAACGTCTTATCTGAAAGCTTGAAAAAAAAAAGAAACTCAATTAGTTCAGTGTTTTTTTTTTTTAGATATTAAACATTTTGTGGAATGGACAATTTATCTGTTGCACAATTTGAACAGTTTTACTGTTACACCCGGGATATGTATCAAACATGTTTGGTCAAATAATATAGACAGGTTGCTTCTATCGTTCTTTTCTATCATCTCTGCATTAGTAAGAAAGAAAGACATTCTGTAAAGAAAAGAAAGAAAAAAGAAGATAAAAGAAAAAGCAAAACAAAAATGAACGGAAAAATGAAAAGAAAAGGTAAAGGAAAAAAAAAGATTCATTCATTCCCAAACTCTTTCATAATTTACTTTATCCTTTTTCATTTGTTTTTCTTTCCTTCTTCTCTTTCTCAACTTTTCTTTTCACTCTTCTTTCTCCTTCTCTCCCATATTTTATCTTCTTCACCTTGTCTTTCTTTATTTATTTATCTATTTGTTTCGTCTTTCTTTTTTCTTTATTTGTCTATTTGTTTCGTCTTTCTTTTTTCTTTCTTTCTTTTTCTTTCTTTCATTTTTACTTTCTTGTCTTCTGTTTTCTTTCTCTTTCATTCTTTCTTTCTTTCACCGTCTATTTCTTTCTTCTTAATTTCTTTTTCTTTTTTCTCCCATATTTTCTTTTGTCATTTTTTCCACCATATGTCTTTTTTCTGTTTACGTTTATCTCTGTCTTCCCAATTTATTCTTTCTCATTCACTCTCATATTTTCACTTATCTTTTTCTTCTCCATATGCCCTTCTTTCTTTCTTTCTTTCTTTCTTTTTTCTACCTTCTTTTATTTTTTGCTATCTCTCATTTTCTCTTCGATATCATTTTTTTTTTCTTTCGTTCTCTTCTTCTTACAAATCCTCAATTCTTTTTACCCCGCATTACTTCATATCCGGGTTCATTTATAATTTACTTTATACTTTTTTCTTTTCTTTCTCTTTCTCGACTTTTTCTTTTCATTTTTTTTTTTAATTATCTCTGCGTTCCTTTCTTCTTTTCTCCTTTCGTCTCTTCTTTCTCTCTTCATCAAAATAAAAAAAATCTCGACGCAGATAAAACCTTTTTCCCTCATTAACCTTAAACGAGAATTGAATTTTAATACAAGAAACGAAAAGAAAAAGAGGCTATCAACATTGCTAATATATATTTCTTTTCTTCAAAAGAAATGAAAAGAAACAAACAAAAAGAATTATGTGTCTTTAGAAAATGATGTTTGACTTCGTCCTTCTCATATTTTTATTTGTTAGGCTTAAAAGTTCATTTCTTTGTTACATAAGTTAAGACAAAATCAGTTTAGAGGCCATTTTCTGTTCTGAGGATTGTCGAATAATAATAATAATAACAATCATAATAATAATAATAATAATAATAGTTGTTGTTATTGTTGTATGATGATCAAATTCGCCGCCTTTATTTATATTTGTGTCAAACAGTCAAGTGTCTTTTATTAATGGTCACTCACAAAGTGGACAGACAGACAGACATGGCGGAAGGATAGAAAAGGAACTAACCGGAAATAAGTTACTAACTTTCATATCGGAAGTCATTAAAAATTTAAAATGGCTGCGTTATTATGTGGGTCAGTGTGATGACCAACACACTTTGATAAGTGTTATTATTTTTAATATATGAACATTTGGTGCGTAATAAATGACTATTTTTGTGATGTTAGACTCTCACTTGTTCTAACTTCGTTAGGTCAACGAATTCTCGTTATCACTTCTGAAATTCTCGTTATAGACGAGACTTTGTAAACGCAGATATTGGTGGTAATAACGCTTTTAAATAATACTCGCACTAATAATACTTTTTTAAATACTAATCGCCGAATAGTAATTCGTATTATGATCAGTATAGAGAAATACTATAGAGGAAAGGCTAGAGAAAATATTTATTTTGTAATAGAATACAAAATTGGGGCACAAGGTCGAGGGGGAAATGGAAAAGGGCTGTTTTTTCACTAACTATCCTACTCCTAGTTAACCACAATCACGACCCATTCTTTCAATACAATATACTGAATCGCCACAAGAACTTGTCCTTCACCTCCCTATCCTACATGTACTACAATACCACATAATCATAAGAGACCTACAAAACACCCCATGATGAAAAAATTTATAATGTTCATAAAGTCTCTTACAGAAATATATATAAATTTTATGAAACATGAAATGATGGGGGAGGGGAGATGAACCCAGACAAGAAACTCAAAATGTCAACCAAAGATAAAGTAAAATAAAAACAATGTTAGTAGGAACCGTCCACCCCTCAAAATAATAAGAGTGGCCACTGTATTCTGTCGATAGACAAAATCAAGAAGCAGACTCACTAATGGAATGGGAAGGATAAAAATATTAGGTTGGTGCAAAAATAATGACATAATAATGTCATTTTTGACGTTAAAAAATACGTCAAAAAACGACATTATTACGTCATTATTTTTGCACCAACCTAATAAATGACAGAATGGGGAAAATCAAAGGCTGACCGTGTCGAGATGAAAAGTGGCAGGGGGGGACAAACTGGGGAGGTTGGGAATCTTAAACTGGGCCATAACAAAAGAGAATGCCGGGAACAACATTTATTCACATTAACTAGGAAAACATAACAGTGTCTACAGGAAACCGCCCCGTTGAATCAAGGGAACTTAAAAGAGAAAATCAAGGCTAGCCCCGTCCACACAAACCAGGCTCGCATCAGTCACCCACCTTTCGCTGAAATCTGTCGAAATCAAATACTTTCTATCAGATCTAATTTTTACCCTAAGCTGATGCTTAAGGAAAACAACCATATCCTGATGCGAATAACGTTCATCTCGCAATATATCGGCGCTTACCCCAAGAAATGGAAAGAGTGATGGTAAGGCTAGGAAAGGGGTCCCTAACACTCCGCCCCAAAATCGAGTCCTCCGTCAAAACGCGGCATAGAAAAGACAACCTTGAAGCATGACAATGACTCGCCATGTGTGGCAATACCAGTCACCCCTATAACACGGACGATGGTAACAGGCTTCTTTACGGACCCAATGTTTGCGACCAACCCACAAAAGGGTGATCAACAAACGCCCGATCGTCTCCATAGGAAGTAGACTTATGTGGCACACGCCTCAGTCCTACTCTTTAAGGACAACCTCCACCGGAGCCAAGTCCGGACCGACGCTCCGACTTTTGCCTGTACTTCTGACCAATTTTTCATCAGTTGGAGTCTGGGCCCGAACCATACTTCAAGGATGCTGACGGGTCCATCAATCCAACAAAAGGGCCCCGGAAGGGCGACCCTCTTCCAGGGACCTAACCGCAAGCGGGAAGACTTGTTACGATTAATCTTGCCCCCTGTCAACTTCTCATACCGTTCAAGCGTCTTATGTCTTAATGTCGCTGCGGCACGACACGAAGAGGGATACGTCATCGGCATACGCAGAAACTCTAACTCGAGCTCTACCAGGGAAAACAGCGATTCCTCCCTGTCCTTCAGCCGACGAAGGAGGGGCTCCAACGCCAAAGCATAAAGTAAGGGCAACAGCGGATAACCCTGTCGGACCGACCGAGACAGCGCAATAGCGCTCGATCGCTTCCCGTTCACCTGTACCACAGCACGGGGGGGGGAATACAGGATACTGATCCACTTGCAGTAGTCTGGTTCGAATCCAGCAGCCTACAGAACAGCAGTCAGGTAGTGATGGTCAACCCTGTCAAATGCCTTGGACTGATCCAAATTGATCAACGCGGCTCTCTTTTACATCCTCTATGATCGTGCGGATCAGATGTAGGTTGCTTTGAATTGTTCACCCCCTCAGAGCACAAATATGCTCAGTCCCAACAAGCTCATGACATCTTTGCCAAAATCTTTAACTCTGTGTTTAGCATCTAAATACCGCCCAACACCCTTGCTCTTTTTCAACAGCGTGATCACACCCCTAGAAATCTGGCTGGGGATGGACTCTTGCCGGAACCAGTTGTTGAATACCACTGTCAAAATCGGGACAAAGATGTGCGACAGCCTCAAGTACATTTCGTAGGGCAGACCATCAAGTCCCGAAGACTTGACTCTGCGGACCTTCTTCAATGCCAAGTAAACTTCGCTCTCTGTGATCTCACCTTCGCAGCTAGCCAGTTCAGTCGGCGAAAGCCGAGGAAAATTGGCCAAATAGCTGCGAAACTCGTCGCCACTGAGACCAGGCTCCTTGCTAAAACGGCCTTCGAAATACCGCCGAAACGCCTCGCACGTGTGCTTGGTCGACCTCTGTAGTAATGACCTCGCGAATGTATCGATCAGAACCTCGAGGGATCTCTTCCTTGCGCAATTCTGCGCCCATGTACATGGCTTCGTGTGACATCCTGTTTAACCTATGTCTAGCTACCTAACCCTGATAGCGCTTGCTAGCCACGCACTGGAGGGCCTACCTAGCTGCAGCTATCTCTAGGGAATACCCCAGCCACCATCCGGGACAGACTATCCTGTAGAGTCTTTACATTTTTAGCCTTATCTAGAGCGAGTCGTTGGCTAAATCCAGTGCTGAAAGACCTAATCCTATCCTTAAGTCTCTCTCACCACTTTTTCCCCAATAACCGCCCCCACTAATTCTCGCTGCACTAATCGTCAGCTGTTGCTGAAAATCCCGCCTTACTAGTAAGGACAGATTGAATTTCCAGTGTCCAGCCATTCTAGGCCTAGTACCTAACACCATCCGGGCACTGAATTGTCTATGATCCGAATAGTCTAAACGGTAGAACGTGGGACAATCTAGTAGACCTAGGTCTCACTAACATTCTGTCCAGGTAGCTGGCTACGTGGAGAGACTGTCAATTATGAGCCAACGTCCACACCTCCCGCTCTGGATGATCGACCCGGTATCTATCGACGAGCCCAAACTCGCCGCTCAGTTCAACCAAGCTACGATCGCTCGATGACCTCACGCTAGCTCCCCGCCCCCTGTCAATTAATGCAACTTTTATATTCTTTGCCTTATCAATTTTTTCTTTTGCCTTCGGTAAGATTCTTTAATTTTTGAAAATTATATAGCAATCTTTAGGTCATGCGTGTTTTGCCTGAAACATTATCAAACCTTATTTTTTGTATAAGGCACACAAAAGGAAAATGTTTTGTGCAAGTTCTTTGTATAGTGTTTGTTTTTGTTGGGTTTTTTGTTGTTTTTTTTTTTTGTGTTTTTTCTAATGTATTGTAATAAATGTTTGTTCTTCTAAATTTCGCGTAGTGGTTTCGAGTCTTGTTTGCGCCTTGTTCAACATTCAGGAAAAGAAAGGGTAACGTGCTTTCTTTCCCCAATCTATCCCTACAAAACAATATATATATATATATATATATATATATATATATATATATATATATATATATATATATATATATATTAAAAGAAAAACGCTCGAGCAGGCCATCCACACGCCAACGTCGGAATAAAGCACAGGATAAGTGCATTCCATTTTAACGTAGGATTGGTGCATGCGGAAAGTTTCGGCGAAATTTGTCACTAAGGTGCTGACGGGACCAAAAGAAGCACGGTGCATTAGTGCGAAAAACTAGTCTAGACCCTCACATACGTGCTAAAGCCAGACATTGGACTCAAGACTTCAAACTTACACGGCGTAAAACATCATCTAGTATTCGACATCTGTTCCTATCTTCTTTACTACCCTATAGGAATATTTAATGTTGGGTTAGTGTTCCGATAATTATCGACATGGCCGTCGCTTCCTTACCTTTTCGTAAAAAATAGAAAACTCTTTTCCTTACATCTTCTGGAAACTAAATACGCCACATCTTCGTCAGCTCGGTGTGTAGTTAAACATTTCCCTGTCAAACTTTAGTCGATATTCCTTTCAGTTTATATTAAACACACACCCAGCGTTGCGAGGCGACGTGTTTACTGTTTTGTTATTGATCTATTTTGAAAAATAAGATCTACAAATACGAATGTTCGCTCTACTTAAACGACACGCCAAGTCAAACTGATACAAACTTTCACTCAATTTTTATTACGTCATTAATTAATAAATATTTCTTGAACGTGGTCACCCTTGGCACACAACGAAGCACAAATTTATGACCAACGATTTGCAAAATTAATATGCTAACCGCTGCTCTACATTAGTAGTTATATACAGAATTTTATTTCGTCTGGCAAAAGGCTGCAGGAGATATTATGTTGTTAAGTTAGTAAATTTAGCGACATAACATAATGTAGGTTGCTTTGAATTGTTCACCCCTCACAGCACAAGTATGCTCAGTCCCACTTGGGATATTTCATGACTTAAAGGAGAAAAAGCAGATTGAATTATTAGATAGTTGACATAGGTCCGGCCAACATTGGAATCAAAAGGTAGATATTACATCAGTGATACAAACTCGGTTTACACTACTGTTAAAAAGGTAATCCAGATTACAATATAGTCATATATTTACACATAAGTCCGCTTTACGCTAGTTAGATATTTAAATATAGGTTCGCTTTACACTAGAGTCGTATCTTTAGATATAGATCCAGTTTTCCCTAGTCAGTTATTTAAAGATGCATCTGTTTTACACGGGAGTCATATCTTTAGACATAGAGCCGGTTTGCACTAATTAATTATTTAAACATAGATCCGTTTTGCACGAGAGTCATATCTTTAGACATAGAACCGGTTTACACTAATTATTTAAATATAGATCCGTTTTACACAAGAGTCATATCTTTAGGCATAGAACCGGTTTACACTAATTATTTAAATATAGATCTGTTTTACACAAGAGTAATATCTTTAGACATAGAACCGGTTTACACTAAGCTCAAATATTTAAGCAAGTATCATATATTTAGACATAGTTCTTGTTCAAAAAGGTACACGTAAGTCAAGGTTGGCACTAGAGTCATATATGTAGATGTAGGTCCGAATCCCAGTAAAGTCACGTATTTCGACATGCTCCCTGTTTACACTAAAATATAAAAAGTAATCCTAAGTTCGCTTTACACTAGTGTCAATAGGTACACATTGGTGTAGTACATCTGTAGTTGGGAGGGATTCAGCACATACACACGCACACACACACGCACGCACAAACACACACACACACACACACATCAACCCTCACTTTCTGTTGGAAATTAAAACTGAACAGAATACTAAATGTCTCCTAATTAGTTGTATTTTTGCTGTCATTAATTTTTCAAAATAACTCCAAAGATTTCTTGTGGATTAATTACATGGTTCGTGAATTTTGAACATTTGTCATGCTATCAAGTAGTGATAGGCATGCAACTTTGTGTTTGTGGGAAAGAGGCTGTCGAGTGGAAGTTATCTTACATAAGAATGATTCTATATGCAAGGTGTGTTCAAAAAGTATCAGAGTTTATTTTTCCCGCTAAATCTAATGCCGCATGGACAAAATTAAATCAATCCAAATAAATAAATTAATTAATTAATTAAAAACTGTCCTCCGCCAAAATAACAGAATAGACTACGGCAAGCAAGCTAAACATTGGACGAATGAATAGATTTAATTATCTTCCCAGACCAAAACAAACTATTAAATAAGCGACCTAAGAAAATCCCCACCCCCAATTTTTTTTACTACGTTAATAAAACATTAAAAAACGAAAGGAATAAATACTACAAAATGAAAATGACAAGTAAAATAAATCAACCCAAACAAATAAATAAATAAGGCGCTCCCGCAAAAATAACCGCCGGAATAGATTACCAACAATGCACCACTGACCCATATATATAAATAGTCGAGGAAAAATCCAACATTCGCGGCCTGTTGATTGCGTCTAGCATGAAACAGCCTGTCGCCTCTGAGTGTTGACTTCAATGTTTACTTTTATATATATATATATATATATATATATATATATAGATAGATAGATAGATAGATAGATAGATAGATAGATAGATATAGAGAGAGAGTCTGCCAAATAATTTATACGCACTTCAGGAAAGGAAAAACTTGATAAAATTAAAGAAATAACCAAAACTAGGGCATCTTCCCTAATCAGTTTACTAAGAAATTGATTCATGAATTTGAAAGGATTAAAATAAAAATAAATGAACATGTATCTAGATTATTCAATCAAACATCATTGAATGAAGACATGCTGCATATATATATATATATATATATATATATATATATATATATATATATACACACGTTCGTATTCTAACCATGAGACTCTGATTCGAAACTCACCATCGAGAGGTTGATCCCAGCGTGCGACACCTTAAAGTGCCTGAATACCTATTAGTGAAATTGCATAGACGGAACCCTTGGGGGCCGTCAATAGCTGTGCTAGCACGAAGTCACAAGTCATCGTGACCGAGGGCATGCTGGCCTTGTTCAAATTGTTGATCACTCAAGAAAACACGCTCTTTTCCAGAAACTGCAACCAAGTTGCATTATAAACCCCCAGGTGGGCACTATGTGTGTTGAATAAACACAAATGCTCCTGAGCAAGCGTCTGCAATTGGGATTGGCTAGCAGCCTTAGTAGACGGGTATCCCCGAATATGAGTCCAGCTATAATATATATATATATATATATATATATATATATATATATACTCGACTCTCCCGTCGAATTTGACGTATGAGGGTCAAACAGATCAGTTCCTAGGAATCGACAGCCCGACAACAGTACATGAGATTTGATTATAGTGATGAAGGTTTTGTGCAGGACCATCCACACTTTTTGAAGGGCCGAATACAGACACCTCGTGCACTACGTACCACAAAGTCCCCAAACTACCCTCCGCAAGTTTTGAAATCAGAGTTGTCCTTCTCCTAGACCATTTGCCATCCAAGGCTATAGAACCCGGTCTGTCCTGTTATTTATCCATAACTGGAGGGAGAAGAGGAATGATACCTTTCCCCTGGGAATTAGCACGAATGTAATGGATTCAACTGGAATTCGAACTCGTCTCTCCGATTCCTCAATCCATGCCGTTATCCACTACTCCACCGAAGAAGCAAATACGTACAGATATTCTACCAAAATATCCAATGAATTTTAGAAAAATCTTACAAGTCAGAAAAAACTGCTGTAGAAATCGTATTTATTTCAGCTTGGCAGGTCCATTCGAGTCAACTGTTGGAAATTCTTGCTATTAAGCTTAGGTTAGTTTGACACATGGCCGCAATTGTGGAGCATGTAGTAAGTATGGAAGTCACTTAGCAACTCGACTGTATTGTTCTGCGATAACAGTTCTACTGTCGTACGATGTCAGACACGTCGCCATATTGATCACATTTTGAACCTCGTTCTTGACGCACTTCCTCCTTCTCCTCCTCCTTCTGCCCCCACATAAAACACCGGCTGTTGATTTACACTGAATGCGGCTGTCGTTAAGAACATTTTTATGCATCAACCGATAGCCATTGTCCGTTTGCCCCAGGTGCGCAAAGGCGATAAATGACTCACGTTTTTAAGCCCCAGACACGATATCACAGTGCGCATTGCTTCATGCAGCTTAGCCACCTGGCCGTGAAGTGTAATGGTCAGCAAGCTTGTCTCACTAAAATAATTATGACCGAATAGTAAATTCAGTCCTCATTGGGTACTCCGTATTTTCTGGCTTATGCCACAACTAAGCTGCGCTTAGAACATCAATTTTTGATTCCTCGACGTAATGCAATGGTTGCCTCACTAGATCAATTACGACTGAATAGAGGGTTCGATCCTCACTAAGTGCCTCATACTTTCGGCCTTGTGCCACATCTAAGCTGCTTTTATAAAATCAATATTTGGTACCTTGACGTAGTGCAATGGTTAACAAGCTTGTCTCTTTAGATCAATTATGACTGAATAGAGTGTTCGATCCTCACTCGGTGCTCCATACTTTTGGCCTTGTGCCACATCTAAGGTATACTTAGAAAATCGCCATTGCTTTATGCGACTTTGCGAAAATATACACAAAACTAAAATAGTTTTATACTTGCGAACCCACCCCACCGCCCGACGGCCTGTATTCAGTGTGGAAGCCAAGATAGAAGATTTTTAATGATTTTTCAAAGTAGGCAGGTCAGGATGACGCAACACAATCTTTTCATTTTCATTTGAGCTTGTGTAATTTTGAGGCTAGTAAAAATCTACCCAGAACAAATATTGACTCAATATAATCCTTCTCTTGATTTTGTGATATACGAAAGCAAAACTAAATAAACGATAATGTATGTGTGTATGTATGCTCGTGTATGTGTTTCTGTGTGTCTGCTTGTTTGTGTGGGCGTGTATAGGTGTGTGTATAGGTGCATGCGTGTAGATATATGTATGTAGGTGTATGTGTGCGTTTATGTGTGTGTGTCTACAAATATCCCAATTCTTATAGAGGGTAATTGAAACTCGCCTTATCATAATGGTTTCCCGTAGCCTAATTGGTAGGGACGCTCATTAGCCGAAGATGTGGTTGCCCTGATAGTAAAAGGGAATAAAGTTTCGAATCTTGTCTTTAATATGACTTTTTGATCTAGGCCGGTTGATATTAACTTCAACGTTTAAAAATAACAGGGGTATCAACTTAAACACGTTTACCCACGAAATGGTCATAGTGAAAAGTAAGAATCTCCGAATAAAAATCCGTTAACTACTAAAAAATATTTTGTTGACCACCCCCTCTCCCCGATAACAAAATAAAATTAGCCGGTCGAAATGTCCACAAAAAGGGTGTGTATTTCTTATTTTTATCAACATGCACATCTATATATGCACACATCAACACTACCGTTCTCACCAACGACTCGATACGCAGTCTCTTTGCCTTGCTCTTGAAGCGTCGTCTGCGATGGGTGGGGTCATATACATCGTATGACATACGGGAGGATTCTGAAATACCCGCTGTCAGAGGAAATTGTCACCGGCAAATATGGACGAAGGGAACACACAGACTGTATGGCCCTGTACAACATAAGAAATCCGTGTTTGAAGACTTTTGCTTTCAGCCATTATGCATAATATTTCCATGTGTGTGTGTGTGTGTGTGTGTGTGTGTGTGTGTGTGTGTGTGTGTGTGTGTGTGGTTTGGTTTACGGCATATCAACACCTTAATGGGTTATTTAATGTCGACAAGATTTTTATTGCTGGTAATATTTCTTTTTTTTCAAAAATGTATGGCTGGTAATAATGTCTTGCTGGTAATAATTTTTTTACAAAGTATTTCTGGTATTAAAAGCTATTTTTACACTTTCATACTGTTTTGGCCCCACTTTGGGGGTTAACTATTTACCCATAGCTGCGACCCTAACAGGTGCTACCACCCTGGTTCAGGGTGGATCTGTGAACACCAGCAATTAAGAGGTGGATCCACACTCCTCAAAACCTCCTGATCAGAGGCCTTGCTGTTGGACGTAGTTTATCATCTTATCCAGGTCCACGGATGTAGTTTATCGTCATACCCAGAACAGATGTGTGTGCGTGCGTGTGTGTGTGATTATATATATATATATATATATATATATATATATATATATATATATATATATATATATATATATATATTGTTACGCCCGGGGTTTCGTTGGGACTACGATAGCCGGAACGCAACGAGAAAATAAAAAAAAAATAAACGAGAGTATCCCAGGGTTCAATGTAAGATTGATGAAAAGGAACGATGGGAGGGGAATTCTCCAATTCCGTACCTCAGTGAACGCAGTGAGAAAACGAACAATATGCAGACATAGAACAACAGACATGAGAACATATAATAAAAATACTTTATTTCTAAAATATACAGTTTATTAAATTAAAGAAAACAAAACAAAATTAAATAGTGAAAGGGATGAAGGGGACAATTGGTTGTACGCTCCGGCCTTCTTCAGGTGGTCGGAATTTCGAACTGAACCCTTTATTTCGATCACAGTTTTGGATGTCAGTTATCTGAAAGTTCTCCACTGCCTTAACCGGGTATTGAACTCACTCTTTGGGTCCTGTCACTGGATCTAACCAACGCCTTTATCCACTGTGCCATGTGTCCTTGAGAACATCTGGGTATGAATTTCTGGGTATTATAAACCTAATGTTTTCAGTAACCATTTTTTACCAGAGCTCATATTGCAATTTTGCTATCATTGCTTTTCTCTTCACTCCTTATTACTGGTTCCCATATTGTATTTATTTCTATGCTTGGTCGGCTCAGGAGATTTTTGTGGCCTAGCATATGTGCAACTAGAACAGTCTACTCCAGTGATCGAAATAAAGGGTTCAGTTCGAAATTCCAACCACCTGAAGAAGGCCGGAGCGTACAACGGCCGAAACGTTGTGACAAATATGGCGACAAAGATGAGGACAATAGTCCGACTAATGTAAATACTGTTAGCATTACTTGTTTTTCACTGTTTTCAGTTGAAAAAAACACATTGATTTGGAAAATCTTGCAAAAATCAAGTACTTGTTGGATTTTAATGAAACTTTCAGAACTTATTCACAAATAAATGAAATTATTTTAGAAATGCTTCTCTTTTTGGAAGTCATGGTATAAATATTTTTTTTTATATCTGTTACACCCCTCGAATTTAATTTTATGAAAACTTCAAAAATTTATTTTCAAAACCTGATTTTTTTTTTTTTATTAAATGCACAAGACTCTGAAGATATCGATATTTTTGGTAAAAAAATGCGCAAGATTGTCCAAACTTTTACCTCAATTGTAAAAATACAAAACCCAATAAAACTAAGACAATATTTAATTAAAAAAAGCTTTTAATGACTTTTCTGAATAACATATACTAAGGTAATTTTTATCTGAAAGAAAAGAAAAATTTTGATGAAAAATGAATTTTTACAATAATTTTTTCTTTATTTTTCTATTTTAAATACACAATATGACAAAATGTTGTTATATATTTTAAAATTAATTTTCTTTATGAAACTTTATGGAAATGACATATTATGTTCTCTACTTTTTAAAGATCATAAATTTGAAAGCTTATTAAAATCTGACAACCGTTAATATTTTTAAAATAATTTTTTAATATTCCAAAATTGTATTTAAAATCGTCTCCAACGAAAGTATGGATGCACAGCTTTGAAATAATGTCACATGAGGTAGACTTGTTTCTCTTGATAGAAGCAAGTTCTTTTTACTTCAGAAATTGCTTTGCATTGGTTCAGTTAACATCACAGCAAAGTTTGAAATAGCATTTCAATGTTAATTTTATTAATAAATAAAATATGTATAAAACTCCCATGACTGCCATATTACAAGTATTAATAAATAGAAAAAAGTCTGCCTTAATAAAAAGAAATAAAATCTCATTTCATTAAGTTAACCTGTTTCAATTATGAAATTTAATGGTGTTTCATGTAATTTTTATATTCTCAGAAAATTTTAAAAAAATGTTGTTACTGTTTTATTTTTACTTGTAAAATTTAATTTTTTTTTTTTTCATAATTTAAATGTTATTTTCAGTGCAGAAATTTTTCCTCAAACGTAAGGTTAAAAAAAAATTTGAAAGTGAATTTTTTTTTTTTTTAATTTACTAACCAGGTTCACTTAAAATTAGAACGAATTACATCACTTCTGCGCTACCGTACGATAAATTCCCCTGACGTAAGTTGTCAATATATTGACGTACATGAATTAACGCCACTCAATCACGCACCTAAGCAAGCACCACGGTTGGAAATATCTCTATTAAAAAAATTTCTGCTAAAAAAGTAAGTAATGTTTGTTTCAAATTACATTAAGTATACTTTAATCATTCTAAATTTCCTAAGATAACAAAAGAAAAAGGTGTAACTGAATTTTACATGATTTTTGTTTGATACATTTGATTTTTGTTTATAAACTCCGGCAGAAATGGCCGCTAAGATCGAATTTATGAAATTTTTTTGATTCGAGAAAAACAAGATTTTTAAATAAAATTTTTAACATTTATAGGAAGGATTAAAAAATCTGAAAAAATATTCAGAAAATTCTTTTGTCTTCCCTCTTTAATACTAACATAAACATTTACACGATAAAATTTTTTTTATCAATTTGGGGACCTTTTTCTCAAGGGTATACCACCTTTTTTAGCGTTATATGGGACAGACCTACAACGTTACTTTTAGTGGATGACCATATTCGAATAGAAGCACTTTTTATTTATTAAACAGTATATTTATTTATTATCATCTACCGACCTGGATATTCGAGAAATCTTATTAGAAAAATATGCGCTCTCCGGCAGGATTCGAACCTGCGTTCCCCGAGGAGAAACCGTCATTAGATCAGACGTACTTTGAACTCTCGGCTATAGAGGTACTGATGCCGAAGCAAATCCCGAGTGCTTTTAAACACAAATTTTTCCCGATTCTCTAATTATACATCATGGTTCAGTTTCATATCTTAACGTAAACAAAGCAATTTTAAAATGGATTTTTTCATTTATTAATCTGACATAAATAAAGTGGACACTGAGGTCAACACCCAGCGGGTGGCAATCTGTTTCCTGCTTACACGCAATTTTCATGCCCTTTGTGCATGGAACAGACTATCGCCGCTTGGTGTTGACCTCAGTGTCCATGATTATATTTACATAGCCCTATCTCTGATATTGACCACTTTTATCCAAATATATAGTCAACCATAAAACTATATTTAAATATGTGTGTATGTGTATGTGTGTGTGCGAGAGAGACGGAGAGAGATGGAGAGAGAAAGAAAGAAAGAAAGAAAGAACGATGTATACATTTTTATATCTCAAGAACAATTTTAGCTAAAAAATCTATGATGAAGGGAAAAAATGCGAAGACGCATCAAAGTAAACATCACTTTAGTCCAAAGGAAAAAAAGACATACTTAAACATTTTTCACGTTGTCATATATATATATAATGAAATGGACAAAGTTCGACAATTATTTTAAGATATTTTTATGTTTATACATTCTTTTTATAGATACAAATATTTAAGTAAATGCTCTGTTTTTATAATAAACAGTATTTATAACATTTACCGACTTGAATGTCCGACAAATTTTCATAGAAAATATTCGTCCTCCGACAGGAATCGAACCTGTATCCTATACGGAACCGTCATTTAGCCTGACGTGCTCTTAACCGATCGAGCCACAAAGGATAGACAAGGTAGACTTTACTGCCTTTAAACTTTAATCTTTCATGAATCTCCCACGTACATTCATATCTGCTCAAAGCGTATCCAAATGTAAACAAATGACGTCACACATTATGCTATGGACAAAGTCGGATAATTATTTTAACAGAGCATTTACTTAAATATTTGTATCTATAAAAAATGTATAAACATAAAAATGTCTTAATATATATATATGTGCATATATATATATATATATATATATATATATATATATATATATATATATATATATATATAATCTCCTTCAAAGTATTGGAAAGCCAATTCCAATTCCTTTTTTTGTTGTTCACTGAAGACATTTGGGTTTAAATCAAAAGATGAATATGAGAGAAGAGTAGGGAATTTCAGCTTTTATCTCCTGGCATTTACATTTAGATGTGTTAAACAACTTAGGACATACCACCTTTTGTTTGAACACACCTATTTTTAAGTAAACAATTAGATTGATTGTTTAAACACTAAGTAGTTCTTTTGGTTTTTGCCTTGGTTTCATGTGTAAAGATTGCATTTCTTAGTAAAAAGTATAAACCAACATGAAGACGAGAGAGCTGTCTATGGGGGGGAAAGCAGACCATTTTGAAGTTCCGAAAAGAAGGAAAATCGATCAGAGCCACTGGACAAACATTGGGCATAGACAACACAACAATTTGGCAACAGACATGGAACACATCGATTAAGGAAAACAACAGCAGTTGATTGCAGAAACATTGTTAGAGGTAAGGGGGGAACCCTAAAAACAACAGTCAGTGACATCACCAACAACCTTCACAGTGCAGGGGTGAAGGTTTCACAATCCATCGTTCGAAGAAGACTTTAAGAACAGAAATATAGATGCCATAGCAAAAGATGTAAACCATTCCTCAACATTAAGAATCGTAAGGCCAGATTGAAATTGGCAAGGAAGTACAGAGATGAGCGATAAAAGTTCTGGAAGAAAGTTTTATGGGCTGATGAGGCAAAAATTAATCTCTACCAAAGTGATGGGAAGGCCAAAATGTAGAAAAAGAAAAGCCCACCTGTGAGGCATGGCAGAGGTAAGTCTCTTGGTTTCGGCTTCTTCTGAAACAGGCTCATTTCTATTTATTGATCATGTAACTCGTGATGCTAGCAGCAGAATGATTTCAGATTTACAGAAACATTTTGTTTGCCAATTTACAGAGAAATTCATCCAAACTAATCGGGTGGAAGTTTATCATGCAGCAGGACAATAATCAAAAACATACTACCAACACAACAAAGGACTTCATCAGGGGAAAAAGCGGACAATTTAAAACTAGCCAAGTCATTCATAGGATCATAGCCCAATAGAGCATGCATTTCATCTCCTGAAGAGGAGACTGAAAGAAGAAACCTCCCGAAACAAATAAGAAATGAAAGAAGCTGTGTTAAAATTCTGGAAAAGCGTCACAAATGAAGAATGCAACAGTTTGGTGATGCAAATGGGTCGCAGGCTTGATACAATTATCGCAAGCAAGGGTTATGAAAACAAATATGAAATTTTATTTATTTTAAGACTATCTGTTCCTGGTATGTACTAAGTTGTTTAACACAACGAAATGTAAATGCCAGGAAATAAAAGCTGACATTCTGAACTCGTGTCTCATATTCATCTTTTGATTTTAAAATCAGATGTCTTCAGTGAATAACAAAAACAAAGAAATTGACCTTGCGTTCGAATACTTTTGGAGTGGACTGTATATGTATGTATGTATGTATGTATGTATGTGTGTGTATTCAAATGTAAAGAGAAGGAAACGAATATGAATTCAAACTTTCATAATACTAAATAAAAAGAGAGCTCAATACAAAAGTAGGACAATAATTATTTATTATAAGTTATTACATTTGAATATTTAAATTACCGCTACGAAAATACAATTTTGTTTCGATGCCAAATTCGGGCATCTCATTAGGTGGTGATCAAAGATAGTTATAAGCATTTTTTTTTATTCTATCACTTCTTTTATATTTTTTAAAAAATTAGAAAGACATAAGAAAAATTTCCGCAAAAGGAAAAGAATGAAATACCCAGGTTAAAGCAGAAAAAAAAAAGAGGACAAGAAATCAATAAAAGCAAAAAAGAAAGAAGAAAGAGAAATAGATAAGAAAAGAAAACATCAGAAATCTTCCCTTCTCCAAAGAAAAGGACAAAAATGAGAAGTAATATAGCAAAAATTAATGTCTTCAGTAAACAACAAAAGAAAGGAATTGGCCCTGCTGTTCCAATAGTTTTGGAGGGGACAGTATATATATATATATATATATATATATACTGTCCCCTCCAAAACTATACATATATATATATATATATATATATATATATATATATATATATATATATATATATATATATATACCATATATATATATATATATATATATTATAGCTAATATAGTGAGACTCTTCGCAAAGCGAATTGAGTCACTGTCGGTCACTGGGCGTGTTTCTAAAAGTAAATACGCTAAAAATCCACCTACATCCCTACCGTGCGCCGACGGATTAGTGGTAGAATCTCCGACTGCCACCAATTCAGTCGGGTTTCGATCCTAGCTAGAAGCAACCGGATGTCTAGCCACACTGATGAGGTGCGAAACAGTCTGTCATGGATGACGTTATATATACATTTAATACAAATAAAATTTGTGACTTAGCTGATCGATGTTATATTTAGTAGCTCAACGAAGTTTTATGGACGAACTTTTTCGTAATTGTTCGCTCCACTCGTCAGGAGGTTTCAGTGATTGATTGAGCTAATTGGGATACTATTATTATGTGTGTTAGGTTGATTTGTTTTCCTTGTGTATTGAGCGGTAAGATTAAGAGATAAGAGGCGCAGATTATGAAGATATGTGGCAAAGATGACTGTTAACCCTTGAAATCATTCTCTCGGGTATCGGTTCGAGAAAGTAGCGCTTCGTGGGTAGAAGCTGTCCAAATAGAACTTCCTCCTTACTAATGGAATACAGGACGTGAATGGGTGTGGTTCGCCTCAGGCGGGTCTTAACTGTGAGGGTTAGGGCTCATGGTGTATAGTAACTTGTCAGAACGTTTTACATAAAAATAGCAATAGAGTAGCGAGAGACTAACAACGTTTCGTCTGTAGGAAAGTGGTTGTAGCGTGTAAAATAATTCATCACCCACAAGGCCGTGTAGATGCTTTTGGACTCAATACTGGAAAGCGAAGACAGTCAGTTCCAGTTCAGATATAACAGAAATCCTCTATTTTAGGCCTGATCTGGCTCTTTTAAAAGCACGAGGAATTAGATGCTTTCTAGAGGGGTACAGAGAACTGACTATTTTTTTCAGCCTCTTTAAAGACGCGGCGTATATAAAATGCCGGGTCAACCACCGACACCATTGGACCATCCTAGGAGAACACTAAAGCCCCCAACAAAATTTAAGAACTTTCTTTTATAAAGAGTGTTCCAATAACTTGGACCGATTTTAAATGTGAATTAAGTTTAATGATTTTTTTTTATTTTTCTTTCAGGTTTGGCGGACATTTGCGCGATATTATTTTTTCCACATAATTGCCATGACTTAAATAACATGATCCAATAGAGAAATAAATAAATTTTCACCATTAACACTGATTTATTTACTGCTGACTTTGATCCGTCTTAATGAAACACACTTATATATAATCTTGATGAAACACCTTTTATAAATAATTTTAAAAAAAGGAAAAGAAAGAAGGAATAGAAACAATTAAAATAATATTTTTTGTAACGCCAAAGAGGCAATAAAAATAATGAATATTTTTCTTATTATTTGCACAGAGGAGAAACAAGGACAACTGTAATTTGAGAACAGTAATTTTTTTTATTGAATAAGAGGTTTGTAACCGGAGCTATTGAAAGTTAAAGAGTTGTGTCCCTTTAACTGTATTGTCAGTAGAAGCCAAAAAAGTTGTATTTACACGTGTGTCTGAATTAAATTAGCCCAAATACGAAATCCAATTGCTTAAGACCGCCACGCGTTGCTTTCCCTTGTCTCTTTTTCCCTCTATTCGACCTGTGAGTATCAGATTCTCTAGGCCCTCCTTTCTCATTTTGTGTAGTAGAAAATTCAGCTGCCTCTTCCTGATGTTAAATATAAGCTTCCTTCTTGTTTGCATCTTCTGCAAGACCTCACACGCTAGGTCCATGATATCCTCAGCATCCTTCTGTAGAACCATACCCCTGTTGCCTCGAGTCTCTTCTTCATTTATGAAGAAACCATCCAACATTCGCTGCCGTAAAGGACAGATGTCACATAAGAGCTCAGTACTCTTTGTTACCAAAGAAATCCTCCTGTCTTGCAATACTCTGCTCAGCTTATGGAATGCATCCTTGGCCACCCCAATACGTCTACGGATCTCAGTGTCGCACTTACCGTCCTCTGTCAAAACACTTCTCTGATATTTAAACTTCTAAATCTGCTTGATTTTAGTGTTCCCGGCCTGCAAATCGCATTTCGGGCTCTTCCTCGTACTGATGACCATGGATTCTGTCTTCTTGTAGTTTATGCTTAGTCCCTTCTTCTCGCTGTCCTTCGCCATCTTCTGTAGAAAGGTTTTGTAATTTCTTTCCCGTACCTGCATTCTTTCTCGTGACAATATAAGAATGGCGAAACATTGCAAGAACCTGGATACAAATTTACTGTAGATGATCTAGCAATTAAAGCACTTTCTAAACATTTTCCTCTTAGTAAATGGTTTTTTTTCTTTTAATTATTTTTGGAGTAACATTTTTTAAATCAAGATTGTCGTCAGTTTTCCACTAAACAGCAGTTTCCTATTTGTCCCCAACATGGGCCAGCATAGCCAGGCAACAATGTTATAACAGTGCAGCAGTGAAAGACCATTCGTCTGTGTATCGAATATTGCTGCTATACCTAGACTTATGCTTCTGTTTCATATCTAGAGATTCTTGACAAATTCTACAGAATCAGCAACATTATCAGTCCTGACCTGGCAGCTCGGTTTCAGTCACTTCTCAATCACCATAACATAGATTCGCTTTGCCTCTTCTACAAATATTCTCATGCAAATTGTTTTAATGAGCTTCCCTCTTTGGTAACTCGACTTCATAAATTTAAGCGCAGTACTACTAGAGTGGCAGCTAGGTCTCATCATTTCTCTACTGAAATAGCTATTTGTAACCTTCTGTCGATATATATACATATATATATATATACTCTCAACATTCCCGTCGAATTCGACGTATGAGGGTCAAGCAGATCTTTTCCAAGAATCGACTGCCTAGACACGAGCACATTAGATTTGATTGGTGTAGGTTTTGTGCAGAAGAGCCGAATACAGAAACCTGGTGCACAACGTGCCGCAAGATCCCCTAGTCTAGTTCCAACCCAAGGCTATAGAACCCAGTCTGTCCTGCTATAGCTGGCGGGAGAAGAGGATTAATACCTTTCCTAATGCTATTAGTAGAATTCCAACTCGGCTCTCCGATTCCTCAATCCAAGCCGTTACCCATTATTCCACCGTGACTCCATAAATATATATATATATATATATATATATATATATATACGTTCACATTCTAACCATGAGACTCGGGTTCGAAAGTCACTATCGAGACGTCAATCACAGCGTGCGGCACTCTGAAGTGCCTGAATACCTGTTAATGAAATTGGGTAAACGGAACCCTTGGGGGGCGTCAATAGCTGTGCTAGCACGAAGTCACAAGTCATCGTGGCCGAGGGCGTGCTGGCCTTGTTCAAATTGTCGATCACGCAAGATAACACGCTCTTTTCCAGAAACTGCAACTAGGTTGCAGTATAAACCCTAGGTGGGCACTATGTGTGTTGAATAAACACAAATGCTCCTAAGCAAGCGTCTGCAATTGGGATTGGCTAGCAGCCTTAGTAGACGGGTATCCCCGAATATATATATATATATATATATATATATATATATATATATATATATATATATATATATATATATATTTCAATAAAGGTGCAATCAATTTACAAATTCATGAATTATTCATACATAAAACAAATACAAAGGTTAATGATTAAATGGCGAGAAATCCATCTTCGCGAACAATTCAATAATATACAAAAACCCCGAATCTGTTTATGAATGAAAAGATCCTGTTTTATAAATTTCCGTCGCATTAGATCTTTTTATTTTACAAGCTTTCGTCTGTTTCTACAGACATCCTTGTTTTCGTTTGTCCACTTATTACTGAAAGTATAAACAAGAACACAATATTTCATACCTGAGGATGGATTTCTCGCCATTTAATCATTAACCTTTGTATTTGTTTTATGTATGAATAATTCATGAATATATATATATATATATATATTCAGAACATAGTGAAATATCAGTCCCTTGTGTTTATATTATAATCTAATGTTTAGTGTAGACATATAGTAGCATTCAAATTTTTCCTTTTGTGTGTGTGTGTGTGTGTGTGTGTGTGTGTGTGTGTGTGTGTGTGTGTGTGTGTGTGTGATTTATTTTTTATGTCGGTGGTGTCGTTTGAAACCCAAATAGTAGCACCGATGATAAACAACCCCTGTCAGGATGTTAATAGTCATTTATTTCCTGTAAATACGATTTTTTTATTTTTCTAACAATGGGCCAGTACAACCAGGCAAAAATGCTATAAAAATGCAGGAGTTAAAGATTGTATCAAAGTCGGTATTACAAAGTATGCGATCGCAGCGTCTTTAGTATCATTTATTTCTACTAAGCTTATAAGGAGTTAATTAAAACAATGAAGGCATGAAACTTACTAATTATTAAATCCAGAGGATGGGCGCCAAGTTTTGGCAGATTAGATAGTTAGATAGATATTGTTGTGGCCTGTTTAGGGGCCAGAAAGAAAGACACGGAAGACAAAGGTAGGTTGAACAAGTGTATTGAAATAACAGATATATACAAAACAAGAGTGTTACGTCCGAACAGTAGGTTTAACAGTAACACTGCGTCTACGCTCCCAACCGACTCTCGCAGTTAGTATTTGAGAGGAGGAAGGTTTCATTCTACTGTAGGAGGGTTTACCACAACAGATATGACGAGACTTAAATAGATAGATAGATAGATAGATAGATAGATAGATAGATAGATAGATAGATCTGAATAGACTGAGATAAAAATCAACACTTCATATGACTGGACTCTTAGTTTTTACGCCTCAAATGATCTTAGTAGCAATGATAAAGACCTCAGCTAAAACGATTAAGGGGAGACAACTTTCGTATTTTTATGTATAAATAAGCATGTGTCTGTGAAAATCGCTAGCTTAGCCAACAAGCTAACTTGCTATCTATCTATCTATCTATATATCTATCTATCTATCTATATATATATATATATATATATATATATATATATATATATCATTCCGTATCTATCTATTCAGTCTCTTCATATCTACCTATAGATGTGTGTCAATATTATGCTTCAATAAGATAAGTGAAGGTGAGCAGAATTTGGGCAACTAAATTTCGTTCATCAAAGTTATCGTCCTTTGTTTTGAAAACCTTACATAAAAAAATGACAATATTTTTCCTACCATAATATTAATAAATTTACTTTTATATTTGTTCGAAGACAATAAATAAACATTTTTAAGTAACTAGATAACAGGTAATTCTTGAATGGGATTTTGTTTTCTTTCTTGCTGTAAAGCTAGTTGTTTTAAGCACGTCCGCTTTTCGATTGAAAAACTGCATAGCGTGGATGAAAAAGGCCCCCAAACTTAATAAAAACAAAGTTTTATCGTCAAAATGTTTATTTCATTATTAAGAAGAAAAATCAAAGTATTTTTTCAATTATTTTTTAAAAAAAATTTAAACATTTCAAACACTTTCGAAATGTTGGCTAAAAATCTTGTTTTTTTTTTTTATGCCAGCGACGTAAAGTAATTTTTTTTACAATTTATATAAATTTTAAATGTTTTTGCACTTTTTTCCAGTGAAAAACAAATTGATGTGGAAATTCTTGCAAAAATTAAATAATTGTCGGGTTTTAATGAAACTTTCAGAACTTATTCACAAAAGAATGAAATTATTTTTTTAATTATTTTTTTTTAGAAAATCTTGAAAAAAATTTTTTTTTTACATAAAGGCTTTTTAACTTAAGCCTTTAACATATGTAAAAAAAAAAAAGCCCACTTAATTAATTTCATGAAATTTCAAGAAATTAAATCGTGTGTCCTAACCTTTTTTTTTTCACAGAACTCCTTGAAGAAATCATCATCTAATTCTTTTTTTTTTTTTTTTTTTTTTTTCAAAATTTTGCTTCTATTTTGAAAATCTTGTTCCGAATGGTAAACTAAAACGATGATATTATTTAATTAAAAAAACCTTTTAATTGCCTTTGTAAATGAGTTATATTTAATTTAGGACATTATTGTCTCAAGAAAAATAATTTCTATGAATAACGAATTTTTACAAGAATTTTTTCATTTTTAAAAAATTTTATTATAATAATTATTAATTAAATAATTTAAAAATCGTGTTAAAATCTCCCACGCCGTATTTCTTTTAGGTGACATTGTAATTAAGTAGAAAATATATTTTCGAATCAAAAATTGAAAAGCTTAATATAAGTCGTTTTACACCAATATTTTTAAAATAATTTAATTTAATTTTTACTTTAAGCATTCCAATTTTTCATCTATGGTAGTCATGATCTATACATAACATTATTATGTAAAGGTCAGCTGCTCTAAGAGTTGTCCCCTTTTTAGAGAGAAATTTGTTTATCTCCAATTCGTTATACATTGCTTACGTTTCAGCAGGTTTTGAACATCATCCCTTCCGTTTTAAAAATTTAAAGTAAGTTTTACTTTTTTTTTTCATTTCTATTTCACGAAATATTTTTATTTTATGTATTTATTTTAGTGTGGGTCATAAATTATTGAGTTACCTTTATCATGGTATTTTATCTCAGTTATTAAATTTTAAAATTAATCTAAGAAAATTTTACGGGATTTTAAATTTTATTATTTTTTCATAAAGCTTCAAACGTAACTAAAAGTCAATAAAATATTAGATAATTGCTAAAAATATGCTAATTTGTAAAAATTATTACGTAGTCAAAAACCATGATAAAATGCGTTCACTTTGATTTCGTAAATTTATGTCAATTCTGGTCATCCATACTAGCTGTCAATACCTGGGAGCATATCGATACGTCAATAAAGACAAAAGAAAAACAGGACCCGCCATTAAGAAATGCTTATATACTGTTTTTTATGCTATAAGTAAATAATATTGGTTTCAAATCAGATTAATTTAACTTTAAATTTCCTAATTTTACTCAAATATCATATATATTTTATTTTTGGAAGATTTTTAAATATGATAATTAATTTTTATTTCAAAACTTCTCAAAATGGCCGCCTGTAAACAGATTTTCTGAAATCGAGCAAATATTTGACATTCCAATCAATATAATTTCTAATTGAAATACGCTAGTGTATTTTACTTACAGGAAATGGTAAATTTAATGCTTTAGCTTTCAATTAAAGCAAAAAAGAAATCTTCAAGAATGCGTTTTAATTTTTTAAAATTCATTTAAAACCTTAAGTATCGAAAATCGTTGCGAAAAGTGGAAGTACCTATTTTAAAACATTAAACAATGAATATTATTTATTTAGGCTACGAAATACTATAATCTTGTCACAGGATAAACAGATTTCAGCATAAAAAACTTTTAAGTATGTAAATATAATCAGCATATTTAATAAACGTCCATGAATATATGATCTGTCAAAAATACAATATTCTTGTCTGACCTTGATGAATGATAACATTGTGAAACATTTAATCGGTCACAGATAAAAGTATTTTGAACATCTTGTAATTTTTATTTATTGATAAGAGTAATTATGTTTCAATACAGATAACTATATTTCTATATATAGACGTGTGCGAATATATATATATATATATATATATATATATATATATATATATATTATAAGTTAATAGACTTAAAATATGGTTTTTCGCTACACAGTTCCAACCATGTTTCAAAAATGGAAGCTAAAAGCCCCTAATTTAATTTTGTACTTAAATTAAAGACATCAGTTCCATTTCCTCCTCAAGCGAATTTTATAAAAATATCTTACTATATATATCTTACTGTTCTTTCTTTTTATTAATATATATATATATATATATATATATATATATATATATATATATATATTATTTTAGGATATTACACCGAAATTTTAGGATATTATTTTAGGATATTACACCAAAAACATGTCAAAATCGCTGCACAATTGCAGTTGTGTTTCGATGCGTATCAATGCATCTCATCAGGTGATTGTAAATTACTGGCGAGTGAACGATTTATTTAGATTTTAAACCAAAGTACAATCTCTTTTTACGAAAGGGGTTACAAAGTTTGTGGGCTTTACTCAGATCAACCAATCAAATATGATCTACGTTAAATTTAAACTAAGCGAAGGAGCAAAAATTTTAAAAAATGATTTTTATAAGTCGGTCATGACCTGTAGATTGGCAGCAAATGGCAGCTAGACATAAATTAGAGCGGATACAAATGCCTACATAAATAATACAAACAAGACAATGTCGTTTCCTAAGAAATAAAAATGGGGTGGGGAGGTAATTTAGCAAAATGCTAAACATGTTATATGCTTTTTGAGTTTCTTAGCTAAAAACTTTTTATAGTTCATAGATAAATAGCTTCTTTAAGAAACTAGTAAATAATTTAAACGTATGGAATTATTTGGTAAAATAATATGCAACTGTTGAATAAAGATTCTTTATATTGTAGAGGAAGGGGGTTTACATGTTGTTGAATTAGAAACACGTGCTTTTTATTCCTTCTAGAAGGTCCAACTGCAAGAACATGGCGGACTCAAGTTGAGTATAAACGAAGATGTAAAGAAAACAAACAAGACCGATATATATATATATATATATATATATATATATATATATATATATATATATATATATATATCAACAAATATTAAACAACAAATTTACAAGTGACAAAGACATCAACATTTGTGTGTGAACGTAAAGAGTTTGTATATTGGTGAAAGTTTATACGTACGTGTGTATAATATTCATGGTGTCTACAACAAATGGGAAGACGCAATCTTCTGAGAGAGCTTACGTTGTAAATGTGTTCGCTGAAATGAAGAAATGAAAAAGAGAATGAGGCAAGAAGTCGCCCAGTATTTATAGTGTAGGGAGAGCGACCCCTAGTGAACAATTAGGGAATTAAGGAGAAGCTAACTCCGACAATATAAGGTCAATCAATGTAAAATGTCAAAAATACCAACCAAATATCAATACATCCGTACAAGATGTTACGAATACTACCAGGAGATTAATACAAAATTATATTAAATCCAAATTAATCTTACAAATAGAAAAATATTGTATATATGCGCACGCGCGTGTGTGTGTGCGTGCTTAGGCAACATATCTTTATTCAAGCATGTTTGGCTGAATAGACATATTATGTCTATTTATTTTATTTTAATCCTCTCAAATTTACGGATCAATTTCGACCGTGTTCATGGTAGATGTTAATGAGTGCTGGCTTTTTTTTCTTTTTATTAATGTAAAGAAAGGGGTGGATTTTTTATTTATGAATACAAAAGATTTTTATTACTTAAGCGTTGTTTAATGGATGCTCCTTTTATTTATCAAACATTATACGTCAGATCTAATGACGGTTCGCCCTAAGGGAACGCAGGTTCGAATCCTGTCGGAGAGAGCATATTTTTCTCTAACAAGATTTCTCAAATGTTCAGGCCGGTAGACGAAAATAAATAAATATACTGTTTAATAAACAAACGGAGCATTTACTCAAATATCTACTAAAAATAACGTTTAAGTAATATATATATATATATATACATATATATATTACTTAAACGTTTATTTATTGATATGTGTGTGTGTGTGTGAAAATATATAGAAAATAGGAAAGAACTGGGTAGGTAAATAATCCAAAGTTCTTTAGTATTTTTGTTATTATTTTTTAAGAATAGTGCTCGATACAAAAGTAGAGCATAAATATAATTATTTATTTCAAAATATGATTCCAACACGCTACATAAGAGTTCTCATGTTTCAAAACAACAGCCGAAAACTGCAATATAATTATTTGAATTAAATTGAATTAAAGTAAGCTCTGTTCCATCTTCAAGCGAAATTTTTTTTGGAATAACTTATTTCTGAAATTTACGTGTTTTAATGTAGCGTGTTGGAATCATATTTTTAAATAAATAATTATATATATATATATATATATAACAAGGCGTGGATGCTACTAGTCCGCAGGGGGTTATAGAGAGTGAAAATGAGAGAAAAGTCTTGGTATGGGGGATTGAAGAAAGGATAAACGATGAATGCGGCTCAAGAAGATAGCGATTGACGTTGCATTTAAATTTTTGGAGATGGTAGTTTTCAGGGAAGCAAGTAAACGGAAGAGAGTTACACTGTCGGGAAGTGTCAATAAAGAAACTGTTGGAGTAGAAGTGGCGGTTAAATTTAACTACGTGAATAGTAAATGGGTGTGACCTAGATGCCAATCTAGTAGAACGCTTAAATTCATGTAGTCAGGGCACCAGTGAAAGTAGCTCGTCAGAGCAGTTTTCATGAAAATATTTGTAGAAAAGACAGAGGGAAGCCACATCACATCTGTGAGAAAGTGACTAAAGTCGAGATGCCAAATCAAGATCGATAACATTGCAGATGGATTCTTTGGATTTTATCAAGAACCTCAAGATAAACAGCAAGAGCACCAGACCAGATATGTCAACTGTATTCAATGCATGGCTGAATGACAGATTGTAAATGTGCAAGATGGACTCTGATGAGAAAAACCTTCTGGCATGAGACAATGAACCTACTTTCCTTGCAGTAGATGCAGCTATTGATTCAATGTAATTGTTGCATTTCAGTTGAAAACGTGAGACCAAGAAAGCGCAGTGAGATGCTTCTCAGGCGTCAAACATCAGCCACGCTAATGGTGGGCAGGGAAGTTTCTCTATGTTGGTGAAATGAGAGCAGTTTCGTTTTGGAGGCATTAAGCCATTTAAGCCATTTCCTGTCCCAGTTAACCACTGATTGGACGTCATTTTCAAGAGCAGTGGCCAGGTTAATGTTTCAGCTCTGACGAATTTGCCGGAGACAGGAGAAAATGGTAGTTCCATCTGCATAAATGCCTACTTGATGACTGATGACATCAGGAAGATCACTGATGAAGATCAGAAACAGCGTAGAACCCAGAATAGAGCCTTGGTGTCACTTACATTCAGAACGACCTTCACGATTTAATACGAATGATCAGATTAAATCAAACAATCGTCCTGTAATACCGTAGAAGACCAACATGTCAAACCCTGTCAAACCCTGTCAAACACCTTCGAGATCTAGAGCCACTGCTCGAGCTTCGTTCTTGCTATCAAGAGTTTGATATACATATTCAGTGATGATTGTAAGCACATCAGCGGTAGACCAGGCAAAATGGAAGCCATATTGTTTGCCAGATCGTAGGTCGTGAGAAGTAAGATGCTTAACCACTTCAACATTGATTAAAACCACGAATACTTTGCTGAAAAGTGGTAGGTGACTAAGGGCGATAGTTAGAGGAGTCAGAATCTTCTCCAGAGTTCTTAAAAATAGGAATAACAGAGGAAGACTTCCAATAAGCTGTAAAGCAGGAAGCAGCGAGGCAATAGTTGTAGAGTTTGAAGAGAACTGGAGCCAGCCTGGGAGCACAATTCTTTGGAACAACAGCTGGCATCCCGCCACCTCCACTAGCCTTATGAGAGTCTAATTTAGAAATAAAGTCGGAGACCAGTGATGGGGTTATGCACGTATCACTCAGTAGAGCCTCAGTTCTAGGTGGTAAATCAGGTGTGGGTCCTCCAATTGAGTCGAGTGTTAAGTTGGAAGAGAATTTCCGAGCAAAGCATTCAAGCTTATCTTCTGTAGATGTCAGGACTTTGAATTGATTGAATAGAGAAGGGATTGAGGACTTGCTGTTGTTCAGCGCACTCTTGCAGGGCTGCCAATAATCTCTGGAACCGAACTTGCGAGATGCTATAGGTTGTTTCATTCTATCAGCAAACAGTAACTTCGCTTCATTGAGGACACGACTGCAGAGACAAAGAGACATATGTTGCAATCAGGCGTGTCTTTCTGATATGGCCGGAAGAAGTAATTCCTGTGGGCTATAGCGGCTGCGGATGCAAGTGAGAACCAAGGAGATGAATACAGTTTAACTTGATATTTCCTTGCTGGAATGAAAGTATCGACGCCGGCTTTCACCCAGGAGGAAACCTCAGATGCGCATTTTTGAACAGGATGATTAAAAACTTCATTCCAAGGGATGTAACTAAATGAAATCACGGAACGAATCCCAATCTGCCCGTTGATAACAGAAAGATATTCTGTTGGTAGGAGGTTCTTGGTTGGTGGGGGAGCGGAAGGTAATGTTTACAGATGCTACCGCAAGATCAGAGTTGCTAAGAGGGCAGAACTGCGTAATACCTCAAAAGTCAGGAATAGAAGTAAAAGAAGAGATCTAGAAGAGAAGGGGTAGCTGACTGATTCAAGTAGAGAGAGACGGAGACACGTGTAAGAATGGTCTGGTGATTCATAGAGAGTTCTCTAGCTAGTGGAAGATGTTCGCGGACATAAACTCCCAGGCTATGCATGTGGGCATTAGAGTCCATTCTACGGAAAATCAGGACAGGAATCGAACCTGTATCCTATACGGAACTGTCATATAACCTGACGTGCTTTTACCGATTGAGCCACAGTGGATACAGGTTCGATTCCTGTCGGAGGACGCATATTTCCTATGAAAATTTCTCGGATATTCAGGCCGGTAAATGTTGTTAATACTGTTTATTATAAACAGAGCATTTACTTAAATATTTGTATCTATAAAAAGAACGTATAAGCATAAAAATGTCTTAAAATAATTGTCGGACTCTGTCCATTTCATAATAAATGACATAATGTTGATAGCAGATACAGAAAGAAAACTGTGGCGGCCTTTTACGACATTTATTTAATTTTTGTTTAGAAACCTAAACTGATGTAAAAAAAAAAAGGGACAAGGCAAAGGTATCAATATATATATAAATGGTATTCAACAAAGCATACAATAAAAAATGTATACGAAAAAGCATGCAATGAGTAAGATGAGAGTTGTCTCTCTTTGACTATCAAAGTTCACTGAAAGAAAAGGAAAATGTTATTAGTCTGTTATAAATGTTTTAAACAGTTCTGCCGTGCAAGAGGAAAATTATCTAAGTGTGATAGAATATGCAATTTGAGAGTTGAGTGAGAAGATCTCATATCTTCAACTGACGTGAATTTTTGTGGCAGCTGAAGTCTCACTGGGGGTCTCCTCTTTTCCTATGCTTATATAGGTGGTCATTGATTCAGGAGTGCTGCGCGGGAAAAATCATTCTCCACATGCAGAGAATCTGAATGGTCGATACTGACCAATCAGTGCATGAGTTTTGGGGAGACTTCTGAGAGCCGATTCTCCCAAAAGTGCACAAAATTTACTATATGAAAATATAGCGATTTTAAAATTGTCGCTTCAGAAAGCAGCGTTACTTCCTGTCCAATGAATGAATGCTGTTGAAGATTTGAATTTGTAAGGGTGTGTGTGTGTGGTGATGATCGCCATAAAACTACAAAACCTCATATAGAAGGTAATGAAGAAAATCGAGAAGAAGGGACTATTTATAAACTACAAGAATACAGAATACATGGTCATCAGCAAAAAATGCAAATTACAAATCGGGGACACTAAAATCAAACAAGCAGAAAAATTCAAATATCTGGGAAGTATTCTAACAGAGAACGAAAAGTGTGACACTGAGATCCGAACACGTATTGGGATGGCGAAAGATACATTCCAAAAGCTAAGCAGAGTAAGAGACAAGAAAGTTTCGTTAGAAACAAAGAAAAGAGTATTGGACTGTCACGTGATATCTGCCCTCATATATGGCAGCGAATGCTGGACTATCTCCTCATTGACGGAGAAAGAACTTGAAGCAACAGGAATGTAGATCTACAGAAAGATGCTGAGGATATCATGGACTGAACATCAGAGCAACGACAATGTTTTGGAAAAAATGGAAAGAAAAACGAAACTTATACTTAACACCAGGCAGGTGAAATTTCTGGGACACATAATATGGAAGGAGAGCTTGGAAAATCTGATACTCACAGGACAGAGGTACAGAGGAAAACAGCGCGTAACATACTTGATGAGCTTGCTTGAGTAAATGGATCGCAGAACAGATTTGGGGAGAAATAGCAAAAAAACAAAACATATTAAGAGCTATAAGGGACAGGAAGATGTAGAGGGCTATGATCGCTTACGTCCTGAAGAGACACATAAAAGAAAATTTTATTTTATTTTGTTCCAAATCTCGCCATTATGGTATATCTGCAATTGTGGTCACCACCATGCATTTTTTGAAGTTTGAACATATTTCATTTCATTGTTATCCTCAAAAACTAAACCTATCTACACATATTAAAGCACATAACATTACTCATACTGTGTACTTCCAGATATGTATGTTACTGAAAAACAAAAATGTATTTTGGGGGGTTTTTTTGCAGCTAAAAAAAAAAATCATCAAACATTCGGGGAAAAAAATTTATTTACTTTTTTAAGAGATCATATTTGTATTATTTACCTTCATATACAAATATATATTTATCTCCACATAATTTTTTTATTATTTACCTTAAAATTATTTATTAATTTAAAATCTTTTAATTGCTTCGCGTGACAAGAAAAAAAAACGTGTTGTTTTTTTTAGTAGACACTGATTTCGTCTTACACCGGCAATTTCCGTTCTTAAGTCACTACCTGAATGACTATTTTTATAGCAACCTTTTCTTTGCTTTTTATTTACAATATTTCTTCTTGTTTTTTATTTTCTTTTTTTTTCAAAAGTTTCTTTTTACTTGCTTCACAGAAGCAGAAACAAACATCTCCAAAGACGATATTTTTTTGTATCAAATTATTAAATAAATGGACTTTTTTTGGACTGTTTTTTACGAAGAAAGATTCACTTATTTTGGGAACAAGTGTTGATTTTTCTTTCGTTTCTTGCAAAGAGAAAGAAAAACTCAACTGAGAAAATAAAACAAAAGGTAAGTTAATCAAATTTAATGATTATCTACAAATTAATAAACGGATTAGAAAATAAACGTTTGTATCGGAATTTTTAATGTTATTTTTTGTGTGTGTGTGTGCGCGCGCGCGCGCCTGTGCCATTTTTTTCTTTACGTTTCTTTGTGAATAATAAAATTTGAATTTAAAAAATAGCGTCGATTCTGAAACGTGCTTCCTTATGGCCGAATCACCTTCAAACACCGAGTCTCTCGTCATATCACCGAAGTTAAGCAACGTCGAGCCTCGTCATTTATCGTTATCCTGAGAATACCCCAGAGCCGTAAACTGGGATGTGCGTGTGGTGTTTAGTTTTACACAGTTATGACGACTCTCCATGAGAAATCGAAGATCCAAGTTCAAATTGCAGTCGGGTTCATTATGAGGAGGCACAGTGGAGTAATAATCGATTAGCTCGGACAGGGGAATTGGAGAGACGAAATCAAATTCCAGGCGAATCCATTTACATTGATTTATTTACGTGAATAATATCCTTGGGGAAGGTATGAATCTTCTTCTGGGTAAATAACAGGTTCTATAGCCTTGGATAGCTACCGCAGAAAGAAATGGGAACCTACTGCGGGAATAAAATCTACCTCGTCAGTCATGTATCGAAAGATACATGATCGCCTAAGAAACGTGTCTCACGCATGGCACATAGCTGACAGGGCGTAAAAAAATGGCCCTGGGCGTTTAAGAATCGAAAAAAGAGACATGATCGCCCAAGCATGTCACATCCCCGCCCCCAGTCCAGCGCTCATTCCTCTCCCCATGAATCTGGGGAAGACCTTCTGCGTCCAACAAAGGACCTTCACAAGTTGAGATACGATACGATTTTAAAATGTTAGCAAGAATTTTTTTAGTCCAAATACTGGATTACCTCCCTTATATTTCTTGGCCTAGCCTCATATTTTTAGCAGCCCTTTGTACCAATGCAAGTCTTAAAGTAGGTTTAAAACCCCAAAACAAATTTGAGGACTTCAACAGTCTCTTATGGAAATAGCTTAGTATGTTAGCTAATTCTATAATTAATGGATAAGGCTTCTTACGAGAATATCTTACAATACATTAAATAATGGTGGTTAAAAGGGTAGATGCACAAAATAACAGAGCCCAATTGATTTGCAATGCACGATAACATCTTTTAAACAAAACAACAAAAAGAAAGTTTAAAGTTTCTTTTCCTAGAAATTTCATGTACAATGAAAAGATCTGGCTATATTTCTGAGATGAGGTATTGTAACTATTTACACTATTTACATAGTTCGGACTGTTGTCCTCATCTTTATTGCCATATTCACAGCGTTTCAGCCATTGTACGCACTGACCTTCTTCAGGATAAGTATACAATAGGATACAGGTGATTGTAAGCTGGAGAGTTATATCTGTTTTCATTTCTGAGATGAGGTATATTGTAACTATTTACACTGTTCAGACCGTTGTCCTCATCTTTATTGTCATATTCATGATGTTTCGGCCATTGTAAGCTCCGGCCTTCTTCAGGTGATATACATTAGAATTTCAAACCAAACCCTTTATTTCAGGTAGATTGTTCTACTTCCACATGCCATGCCCTTTCTGGATATCTTAGTTTCAGTTAATTCTCTTTAGAAATTCAACTCTCCAAGTTTTTGTTCACCTCTGCTGTGGTCAGGTATTGAACTCACAACTGTTTGTGTCAAGTCACTGGTTTACTTCAACCAACGCTTTTATCCACTGGCCTGTGCATCCGTGAATATAAAAATAAGGATGAGGGCGATAGTCTGAACAATGAAAATACAACGAAAATTGTTAAGGAATGTAATATTAGTGTGACTTGCCTGCATAGGTGTTTGTGTGTGAAGTGCCCACAGCCCTTTGTGCTTCAGTGTGAAAAGTTGATGGGACACACTTTGAAAAGAAGGAAAACAGGAAAAGAGAGTAACTTAAGTAACATAATGTTTCTTAAAATTTTGCTTTGCTTCATTCTCAATTGCACACTCACACACTCTTTCGTACATAAGCACATTCTCATACGTGTTTTTAAAAGAAGAATATGTTCGTTTTTTCTTGTTCTTGACACAATCCTCATACAAGTCTTTTATTTGCTTGCAGGTTATGCAGTGTGAAACTACTGAATAACATATTGTTGCAATTCTTTGAAATTTATCAAAAACTTTTGAGAGAATTGGAGATGATGCAAATGAGTATCTATTATTTCAATTATTTTCATTCTCCAGTCCCATGACTTATGACAAGTGTTATTGAATGAACATATACATTACTGGAAGGATTTTTCTGAGTGTAACATATTTCTAATTAAAATAAAAGGTCATGGTTCATATTGCATATAAGCCAAATAAAAGTGTTATGAAAAAAGCAATTCTGTTCTAAAGGTTTCCATTCATAACTGAAGAAAAACTCTGTGTAGAAATAGTTTGTCATTTTCTTACTTGTCATATCAAGAGGAAATATTTCATGTTAATTTGTCACAAAGTCTGCTACCAAAAACGTGTTTCTGCAATTAAGTATTTATGAATGGCAATTGCACTTAGTTTATTTGAATAAGTGTGTTGTTTATGAAATAAAATCTGCCAAAATGAATGAAATATAAGCATTTCCTGGCATACAGATACTCAAGTCTTTATGGAATTATGACTGTTACTCTCTCATATCAGGATACCTGGATTTGGAAAAGAAAATTCTTATCTACAAAAGCTGACAAATGAATTTACAAATCATGTGAAAGATTTCATGCATTTTTGTTCTGTGAAATCATGGAAGAAGCTGCTAATATGAGCATTGACATCATGGAAAATGGATTCAAATTTTTGGAAATCCCTTCTTCATCACTAACAGGGGAACAAGATCCAGACATAAAGAACATTTATTGTGTAGTTTGTGAAAAGGACTTTTCTGATTGCACCAATTTTGAACAGCACATAAACACGCACATAGACGAAAAACCCTTTGTCTGTGTGACCTGTGGTTCAAGATTTGGTCGAAGATCACTCCTGAAAAAGCACATATGGACACATACAGGTGAAAAACCTTACCATTGCGACATTTGTGGGACAGGTTTCACACATGATTCACACCTTCGGGCACACAGAAGGACACACACAGGAGAAAAACCCTTCCACTGTAATATTTGTGGACGCAATTTTTCAGTGAATTCAAGTTTGAAAACACACATGCGAACGCACACAGGAGAAAAGCCTTTTAGCTGTGATTTTTGTGGATCAAAATTCTCTATCAATTCAAACCTAAGAAATCATTTGCGAACACACACTGGGGAAAAACCATTCAACTGTGAAATTTGTGGGTCCAAATTTTCAGACAGTTCCACTTTGAGAAAACATGTACGGGTGCATACTGGAGAAAAACCGTTTCACTGTGACAGCTGTCCATCCAAATTCTCTTCTAGTTCACAATTAAAGTCTCACTTGAAAACACACAGTGGGGAAAGACCATACCACTGTGAGATTTGTGGGTCAAGATTTTCTGTAAGTATATCATTAAAAAGACATATCTGGACACATACAGGGGAAAAACCTTACCACTGTGACATCTGTGGCTCAAATTTTGCTGACCATTCAACCTGGCGAAAGCATATACGTATACACACAGGAGAAAAACCATTTCATTGTGAAATTTGCGGGTCAAAATTTTCTGATCCTTCGGGTTTGAGAAGTCATAAACAAACACACACAGGAGAAAAACCATTTCACTGTGAACTTTGTGGATCCAAATTTTCTAGAAATGATCACCTGAAGAGACATATGCTGGTACACAGTGGGGAAAAACGTTTCCAGTGTGAAATTTGTGGAACAAAATTTGCTCTAAATTCAAATTTAAAAGTTCATATTCGAATACACACTGGAGAAAAACCATTCACCTGTGATTTTTGTGAGGCAAAATTTTCTGATAGTCGAACTTTGAAGAGGCATATATATAAACATACTGGCAAAAGTAAAGTTCCTTGTGAGATTTGTGGATCGCAGCTGTCAGATGCTTACGCTTTGAAAATTCATCTGCGTATACACACAGGAGAAAGACCATTTCACTGTGAAATTTGTGGATTAAAATATTCCCGAAATTCTCATTTAAAGAGACACATGTTGATTCACATTGGTCAGCCATCCTTTCCTAATGTATAATGTTATCATTAACATCCAACTGTTGGACATACAATGGTACATTAGTGAACTGAGTTTAAATTTTAGATTGTAATACCATTAAGAATGTCATGAATCAACCTGTAGTTTGCATTATTGACAAAAAGTCCTCACATCAGCATCCTACAAGAGTTGATAGTTTAGGCCAAGATTCTTTCTTGTGGTGGATACATTAAAGGCTACCTGATTCTGTCCTCCTGGGAGAGGAACCCTGCCAAATAAACACTCAATGAATTTCCTGAAAATCAAGCAGACAACCTAATTCATTATGGTATCCCAATAACCCTAACCTCAACCATTAACCCCATCTGGTAAATGAGTATCAAATTGGTAACTCTCCCCTATTACTGGTGCCATGTAACCTAATTTTATCTGCTACACTTTACTCAAAGTAACTTTCCTTGCCTGTCAAAATGTCAGACTCTGACGATCCCCCCCACTCTAGCAATGGCCACTAGTTGACAGGAAGTCCATCAAAGTAGATGAACATGCAATAATTTGAAAGTGCACTTACAATATGCAGTAATATTTTTCAGTTGCTGTCAGCAGAGCTTGTAATATACCAACCATATTCCAGATTGATTCTGCTAGACTTGTCTACAAATTCAACGTACTTGAATAGTGTAAACCAGGTGTATATCTTCTACCTTTTTGAGTCTCGTGTAAACTGGACCTATGTCTATTAGGGCAGGTTGATTTTTGCACTTTGTGCAAAAGCTGGGGTTTCATGTGATATGTACTGACACCAAAAATTAGATTCATAACTTTAACCAATTTTTGTGCATTTAGTTTTTAAAGATCATCTAAAAAAAAAAATTTTAAAAAAGACCAAATTTCCGCAGGTTTTTTGTTTACAAACTGACTTCAAAATTTGACTATTTCATGAATAAATCCAAATAGAGTTAATATCTTTTGTATTAGATACATTGACTGTAAAATATATTTGTAGAGTTTGGTAGTGGCAAATGCTAATAGTTGGCTGTAATAAAAGTTGTGTCTTACTAAGTAAGTGTAGAATTTGTTAATTGCAACAGACAGAAAATCAACTCTAATGGAAGTTGATATTCATATGAGAATTCAAATTATGAATCACCACAAGAAAAAAATTATAGTTTTTTTTTTCAATAAGTAAAAATTAAAAAAATTGTAAAAGATGACGAAAAAGGCAACTCAATGAATAAGATTTATTAGATCATTTGTGAGATCATAATTAATAAAAACAAAAAATAGATAAAAGTGTATATAACACTATAATACTGCTTGGGTACAAAGACAAAATGTTTTAAATTTGCATTGTTTATTGAAAATCACACTGACTAAAACTACTGCATTGTATAATATATTGCATCATAATATAGCTAAATTGTTCAGTTTAATTTCCCTTTGAAGGTCTGATTTGATGGCACAATGATTTAGTAATAATGTTTGTGTCATGCATCTTGTCCATATAAAGTGTGTAAAACTTCAGGAAATTATTAATTTTTCTAAGGCTGCGCTCTAAGGCTTTCACTGATCACCAGAATGAAATTCAAATGCTATGATTTTGAACCGGAACGTTAACAGTTTGGAAAAATATTTTGTCATTATTTATCATGTGAAACCCCAACTTTCAAATTGAATGCAATACCATGCTTCTAAAATCAACCAACCCTAATGTCTTGTATTTTGTGCAAATGGAAACTATACTTACCATTTTGACTCTGGTGTAAACAGTGAATCTCAAAGAAAGCCTCCAGTTTGAATCAGTAAAGTTGAATTCTTCCCTATTACTGAAAACTAAATTACCCAGTATTACCTTTAATATATTTGAAGAGTACACAAACATTGCTAAACAATTCTCTTTACAACTTGATCTTTCCTAAAAAGCAATCATCGTGCATGAGTCATATTAACCTTCAAGTCATATGATCCCCCGAACGAGTATATTTAGAAACAATCACTTTTCCCTTTCCTCCTTATTTGAAGATCCTCCAGTTAACGTTTTAACAGAATGTGCAGGTATCACGTCAACAAGTGACATTTATATTCCACTTCAATATGTTACATTCACTTTGATCTCTTCTCCTCTGCTCCAGCCATAGGTTAAATAGCAGTGTAGACTTAACATTCTAGCCTTGAGTGGCAGCCAGTTTTGGAGAAAGACAACTCTGGATAAGCTAAGGAGAAATCCCTTCACTATCTTTCTCAGGAAGTCATGGCAATTCACAGACAATAAATAAAAGGAATTTGTGGAAAGCCATGATCATATCCGTCCTGAAGGGACATGGTATAAAAAAACAAAAACGCGTCCAGCAAAACATTCTAGTTTCTTTTAAATTTATTTTGATTTCACAACTGGTTGGCGTTTCTATTTTCCCTGTTCTTCCTTTAGACTAATATCCTCATCCTTTCAGTCTTCATCACTACTTTCTTCAGCTGTATATCTCACCAACTAATTTTCTTTTCCCTTTTATATGAGAGAAAGAGAGAGCTATAGTTCTATAGCTTTGCATCGGCAGTGATCACCTTTTCCAGGTAGATGAGCACGGAATAATTTGAGAGTGCACTGACAACACACCAAAATACAGTAATATTTTTCAGTTGCCGACCACATTCTCTGCATAGGAATAAAACACATCCAAAAGGAGGTCACATTCTGGGTTGATACTTGTAGACTTAGCTACAAACATATTTGACTCTAATGTAAACCTTATGAAAGTCATGTAGTTTGCATTATTGACAAAAAAGTCCTCACATCAGCATCCTACAAGAGTTGATATGGCCAGGATTCTTTCTTGCTGTGCTTACCTTAAAGGCTATTTGATTCTACTGTACTGGGAGGGGAACCCTGCCAAATAAATGCTTTATGATCATGGAAAAACAAGCTGACTACCTAATTCATTGTGGCAGCCCAATAATCCTAAACCTAACCCTAACCTCAACCTGTAAGACCATCTGGTAAATTAACCCTAACCTCAACCTGTAACCCCATCTGGTAAATGAGTATCAAATTGATACTTCTTTCCTATTATTGGTACCATGTAACCTACCTTTGTCTGCTACACTTTACTCAGAGTAACTTTCCTTGCCTGTTGAAATGCCAGACTATATCTTCTTTTTTGACTAAACCAGAACTCTGTCCACATTTTGAACTGGCCCTATGTCAACCTTTTTAACTCAAGGGTAAACCGGATCTGTGTCTACCCTTTTGGATATAGTATATATATAGTATAAACTAGACCTCTGTCTACTGTTTTTGCTGTTGTGTAAAACTAGACCTATGTCTACTTACTAACTCTAAAACCGCACCAGTGCCTACTTATCTATTAATTCATTGTGATTTTTTTTTATCCTATGAAGCTTTATATTCAATATTAAATGATCTAACAAGTATTGATATGCCAAATTCACCAACTCAACTTTTTCAGAGCAGTTGTTTTTTCTTTGAATAAGAATTGGTAACAACATGGCATGAATCTTGAAACTTTTCCATTGACACAGCCTCTTTACATTCTGTGTTCTCTCCTCAATGATCATTTCTATTTTGAAATCATCACCGGAGAGATTTTTTAGATTAATTGAAGCTGGTTACAAGAGTTTATGCCAAGAAGTTATGAAGACATTCTTTTTATTTTAAACTGAACCTTTCAATTCCGATAATCTAAATCTAAAAAAAAAAATAAAATGATAATCAGAAACCATTTAAATCTAATTCTGCATTGTATCCAGTCGTTAATTATTTAATATTGATTAGCAGAAGTGGGGGGCATAATGGTTACCAATATCAAAAATGAATTTGACAGAACGAGTTCAAATTCCAGCTGAGACTGTTGCAAATCTGAATTCATTTCTTTTCTCTTTAGCTTTATGAGAGCAACTCAACTTGGAGAAGGAAAATTATATTCCAACCATAGAGAAGGCAACAGGAAACTACTCCAAAGTTTACAGATATTAAAGAAGAGGAAGCTGTGAAGAGCCATGACAACTATGTCCAGAAGAGACATGGCATAAGGAAAAAAATATTAATGCATACTAAAAGTTATTATCATTATTTTCTTGTTCAAATGAGTATCCTCATTCTTGTTTTTATTTTTAGTGATAGTTTTGGTTAATGTATTCCTTGACTGTCTTTAGATAAAAGTGATTTTTTTTTTATGGGGCAGGGTCCCATTCTTGTGAATGGTTTTAGATGTGGAGATCAAAGATGTCTGCTTTGTAATCCCACTCCATGTACCAAGTAAAACAATGCAAGTGCTCTCTTATTCATTGGCTGTAAATTGGAAAAATATCATCGTTCAGATGGGCAGGTTACCTATCTCCTCCTGCATAATGTCAGTTATTCTCAAGTTATATCTTCATGTGATTGATGTCAACTCCAATTGGTCAATCTGATTGTGGAACTTCTTTCAGCAAGAATACACCAGAAAAAAAAAAAATTCAGAAACCATTTTTTTGACTGGTTTCATTATTTATAGCCTCTTAACTGTTTAAATATTTTTGTGTGTGTTTCACTTGCATTTTTCTATTTTGTAAAATAAAAAAGCAAAAATATACAAAAAAGAAATTGCTTCTTTTCTTTCATCTTCAATGAACAAAAAAAAATCTGTCAATATTTTTACTTTTCTTTGAATATGATGAATACAAGCCCAATACAATCAAAAGCAATATTTTGGGCAATGATACTCCTAACAACATCTAACAGCCAAAATAAATGAAACCTTCTGGCTACCTCATCAGTGTAAGTATGAATATACTGACAGCTTATTCTCTTTAGTTTTTTTTTCTTTAGCATTTATGGCTGCTGGGTGTGTTCAACTTCCTCTACTTAGCCTGCTACTACATCCCCAAGGGAACTCTTCACACACTAATATGCAAGTAGCCATACCAACCTGATACTATTTTCTCTTGTTTTGGAGCCAAGTAGGAAAGAATAAAGAAAATCATTATTATTATATACTAGCAGTGTTGCCCGGGGAGGTAACAGTAAGAGATAGATCAAGTATCGACCATCATAAAGACTGAAAAATAAAATTGACAAAGATTACTGTTTAAGGTTGATGGACACGCATGTCTTAATTTTTTTTTTTTTTTACGAATTGGTCAAACCCAAACTCAAACAAAAACATTGTTTTCAATCGTTATGAGTCTATTGATTGAATAGAATTTTATTATAAACAATTGTCTTGTAAATGGAATTTTTAAAGCATTCTGAATGTAAAAATGAAGAAAAAAGTGTGCAAGACAATAAGAAACACTACCTGCCAAAAAAAAAGTGAAGTTTTATTGAAATCGGTTGAAAAATGTTGGAAATCCGATCCTATATATAAACGAGCACACACAAACAACCTGGGTTTTATAATAAGTATAACTCGATATGAGTTGTCCCTCTTTCATTCTCGTGATGCCTCTTAATCATGTTTTCAAATTGATTTTGTGCAAAAACAATTGTGTTTTTCCAATTTTTGGTGCTGTAAGAACTACCACAAGGTAATTTTACGTAGTCCTGTGAAGTTTTGTCGAAATCGGTTGAAAAATGTAGGAAATCCGATCCAATATATAAACATACAGACACACACACACACACAATCTGCGTTTTATAATAAGATTCATAGAAAACAATGTATCTCTTTTCCCTCTGCTATGCAAATAAGTAGTAATATTGTGCAGTTAGGGGAAAAGAATGAAAGATTTCAACTAATATGAATTTTCCTATGGCTTTTAAATGTAAATGGAACCATATATGGGTTTGCAGAAAGTGATGAAATACAGTCAATGCCGTGTTACCACAAGTTTATTACTGCACTACTGCTACGTTCTATGGCAAATGTTCAGGTCAGTTCCATTCCTTAATTCCATCACTTGAAGCCTTTACTACTACAAGAGAGCATGCTACTTCCACATAGTTGAATCACCCTCATTTCCATCATATTTTAAGGAAGAGGTTCCTCTCAGACAGCTTTCCCCCTCCCAAGAACTGCTACTTTGTGAGATAGACTCCCTTGTGGAAGCTTCCCTGAACACTACAATCTTAACCTCTTCAAGTCAATGATCAATCTTTATCTGTCCTCTTAATGTTCACTTCCTATTGCCATCATAACCAATTCAACACTAACACTCTACCCTGAGTGTCTCTCGAGTCTTGTGTGTACTTTAGAATTAAAAGAATTTAAGGGGGCTCACTTTGAGAAGATTTTTTTGATGTCCTTTTACTACTCTTTAAAATCTATTTCATAATTTCTTTTTTTCTCAACAACATCAATATTGAATATCATGATGAAACACTGATGATCACCAAAGTTAAGCAATGTTGATCCTGGTCACTACCTAAATGGGTGACCACTTGTGAATACCAGTTGCTGTAAGCATGGATGTGCAGATGGTGTAATGGATAACAGCTCAGAATTAGAAATTAGTGAGCCAAGTATCAGTTCTAGTTGGATTTGTTATATTCCCTTACCTGCAAATACCCCACCTTGGGAAAAGGGGTATGAAGCCACCTCTTCTCCACCCGCTATGAGTTAATTAGTAAAACTTGTGTCAGTAAAAAATCTTACAATCTAAAAATATTTTCTGCAAAAGGTTGATAACCCATAAAAACTTCTTAAACAGCTATCTGTATTTTGTTTTTATTTACATGTCTGAAACTCTGCTTATGTCATATGGAAACAAAAAGTATCAGAAAGAGACGATTGAAATTTCTAAGACACATAATGAGGAAAGAGGGCTTGAAGAATTTGACACTCACAGGACATTGAAAGCCAATGGGAAATAGTGGTTAGCCTACCTAACAAGCTTATACAAATGGATGGTAGAAGGAGAGTAAAAAGACTTAGAGGGTTGTGGAGAGCCATTATCATTCACGCCAGGACACAACACATAGAAAAAGATGCAGTTATCAATGACATAAACCCAGTTTCTAACTAGATATTTGTGAATAAAAACAAAGTACAGATAACTCTTTAAAAAGTGAGGGATCAATTTGAGACTGTATTTATATCATGAACAAGACCCAGCACTTTTAAAATGATAACCTGAAAATTACCTGGATCAACAGACACCTGAAGAAGGCTGGAAAGCACAATGGCTGAAATGTAATAATAGCAACAATGATGAGGACATTAGTCTGAATGTAAATAATATTTGACTTGTTAGATCAACATGTGGAATTCCCAAAAGTCACCAGTTTAAAAGTGTAAAAATATTTCTGTTTGTAATCTATATTGTAAAAGAAAAGCTGATTGTCACACACTGCATGTGACTTTGTACAGTGTAACCCAGATATAAGAGAGTTGTCGGGACTGGAGAAGATGTCTCTTATATCCGGGTTTCTCTTATATCCGAGTTTGGTCTATTTTGTTTAGGTAAGTATGGCTCTACTTTGGGACCAGAGAACATCTCTCTTGTATCCGGGTTTCTCTTATATCCGGGTCTCTTATATCTGGGTTACACTGTATGTGCCTATGTCATGTATATGCATATATCTGTGTTGTGTATGTGTGACTGTGCCAGTTAATGCATACACAATTTGAGTTTCACATAAGAAAACGGAATACTCAGTATGAACAACAACTACCCTGGGCTGAGCAATGCAGTTATAAAGTTTAAGAAAAAAAAAATATTTTTCTAATCTCTAAAATATCAGATAATTATAAGATTTTACTTAAGTTTTGGAAATTATTTGATATTAAATAAAATTTAGGTTTACAGTTTTTAATTTTGTAGAAATATTTTAGAGTTTTTATTGAATTAAAATATAGAAGTGCACATGCAGATATGTATGTATATATATATATATATATATATATATATATATATATATATAGAGAGAGAGAGAGAGAGAGAGAGTTTAATAGTTTGCTTTCCCTGTGAACTCCTTCCCCTTTGACCATAAGGAACCCTTGCCCCACAAGCTGACCGATCACATCTCTACTCATTACTCTGTCAATATCATCAACATATTTTGTCTCTTCTTTGCCCCTAGCAAGTGAGCTGCTTGATTCTGCTTAGCGCCAGAATACACCTGGGCGTTCTTATTTTTCTCTGGGGTGGATGGGTCCTACTAACATAATTTTGAATATTTTGTTGCATTTTATTTTTGTTATTGGGTACATGCCCTCCCCACTCCCCGAATTTCATGTCATGATTTTATATCTTTAAAAAAAATCAATTGTATACATTTTCGTGTCATGGATGTTTTTGTAGGATCCCTGTGATATGCGGTATTATGGTGGGTGTTGGATTGAATGGAAATCAATAAGTTCTTATGGTGTAGGAATAAATTTTAATGGATGAATGGGTCATGAATCACATTAACTAATTGTAGGATAGTGATGACCAACCTTTCCCCACTTCCTCTTTTGGCCTTGTACCATATAATAATACAAAATAAAATCATCAACATTGTAATCAACATTTACTTGAAGTTTCAGTTTCATTCCATTTACTCGACTGATTATTGGTTCCTCAACATTAAATCTTCCATTGCTTATTAGTATGTTATTCATCCTACTACAGCCATTCACCATCTTCGAAATAAAGTAGTTGTGCAACATTTATAAATGAGAGCTTTTGCCTTTTTCCCATCTAGCAGAATATTTATCATGTCATGTAGAAGTGCCTTAGCTAAAGAACTAGCTCCTTCCTTAACTAAAGAGCTAGCTCCTTCTTTAACTGAAGAGCTAGCTCCTTCCATAAGTGAAGAGCTAGCTCCTTCCATAAGTGAAGAGCTAGCTCCTTCCATAAGTGAAGAGCTAGCTCCTCCCTTAACTGAAGAGCTAGCTCCTTCCATAAGTGAAGAGCTAGCTCCTCCCTTAACTGAAGAGCTAGCTCCTTCCACCTTCCTTGACTACTAGAGTGTCATGGCATGACATTCAATAATGAAAAGAAAAACTCATTTTTTGTAAGCAAAAATTTATCTTCCTTGGATTTTTAAACGGACTTTCATTTATTATATAAATGGTAATTTAAAAAAAGAAAATAGAGACACACACTAAATTAATTTATTTTAGAAAAGACTGTTTTTACAAAAAAAATGAAATGTATGGTGGCCTGATCAGTTGCTATAACAAACATTTTTGAGTGGTAAAAAGGAATTGTAAGAAGCAGACATTATTAAAAAGAATACTAGTCACATATGTGTTGTGCTTTATTGGGTTTTACAGATTGGAAGTGTCGGGTCAACCAAAAGTTGCTGTCTCAAAGTCAGAAGTCAAATGACCAAAATCAGTCATTTACATATAGTCTCCTCTAGTGACACTTCCAGCTGCATTTTTAAAATATTCCAACTAAAATGCATATTATAATTTGACCAATGACAGCACTTCCCTCACATTTTTGAAGGGCTTTTTTGTGAGCCAGCACCTACTGCCTGGAATCTATAAATACACGAGATAAAAAAGAAAAGGTGTTTGGAGAAGGAATTCCACATTGTCAACTCAGACGGAATACTCATCTACTGAATCAATGTTTCCCACTTTGACTATTTAAATTCTGCAACAAAATTAGGTATGAACTTTCCCATTTTCCTGGACTTTATTAAGCACATCTCAGTGTGTGCAAATGAACTTTCCGTTTCATCCACAAGGGTCTTATATTTATGCAACACGATGTAGAAAACATCCAAATACATTATTTGTTATTACAAAATCTTCATCTTCAGTTTCATTTAAAATTTATTTGTTGAATGCATTGCTTCACCTTTGCATTGTTACATCTGTTTCTATTATATGTTGGGCCCAGGTTTGTTTTTTTTTTTATTCCAGACAGCACCTGGAATAATTTGTAATCACTGCTACTACCTTAATTTAGATTTCCAAGAAGATCTCTGACATTTCCCCAACGAAACGGAAAGAGTTTCTTTTTTGTATGTTAAGAAAGAAAAAGCAGCCAGTATATAGAAGTTCTCTATTTTTTTTCCCATGGATGTCTCTTGGAATTCACTATGACTTCTTTAGTTATTTTTAGCTTTGCACTACAGCCATATCACATTGAAAGATTTGTTCTCATATTGCTCAGTACCTAGTTGGATGATACTTCATGGAAACAATGTTTATTACAATTTATCTTGATACAAGTTGTAACTGGAAAAATCAGTAAGAAGGTTTAGAATCAGGGTCATAAAATGGGCCATGATTCCCAAGATAAAATTTATACCGTCTATTGTTTTTAATATATTTTCAAAGACATTTTTCGATATATATATATTCATTAATGCATGTTTCATCAAATAATATAGACAAGTTTTGTCTATTTATTTTAAATAAGTTCCTTTCATATTGTCTGATAAGCTTAATCACATTATTGTTGAAAGACGAAAGGAAAACACCATATTGATACATGTTTAAATCCAATCTAAGCTTTCGGCTTACATAAGCCATTATCAAAGATGACAATTTCAATAAATCAAACAACATGCGGACAAAACAACAATGATAGTCTGCCCTTGCTGCATGAAAAATTTCCAAGTAATGAGAAACACGTATATACGAGATGCAGAAGCGAAAATCGCATCGCAGCTCATAACGTCACACATGATCACGCGAGAGTGAAAAATGAAAAGTATTAAGTATGGGAAGCCGTTAGTATAAAACAATGGTTTCTGTTATAAATTATAGGCATTTAAGAATATTTGTGGAGATTTCATAGTTTATTTTGTTCAGGTTAGGTTTCAACTGTTTTATGTATATAGCTTCAAGAATTTTTAGTTTTTGTTTATTGTTTTCATGTTTAAGTATAGTTGTGTTGTCAACAAGGATTTTCCGGAATTGAGTACGCAGGTAGGCATGTTGTTTTAAATGTCTAAAAGTTTGTCGTTACTTGGAAATTTACCAGTTATCTCCTCAATGACACATAGCACATTGGATAAAGGTGTTAGATCCATTGACAGGACCCAAAGAATGTGAGTTCAATACCTGGTTTCAGAGAGAAATTAAGAGGAGATAACTGACATCCATTAGACATGGCATGTGGAACTAGAACAGTCTACCCCAATGAGCAAAATAAAGGGTTCAGTTCAACATTCCAACCACCTGAAGAAGGCCGGAGCGTACAACATCTGAAATGTTGTGATAAACATGGCGACAAAGATGAGGACAATAGTCCGAATAATGTAAATAGTGTACATTTGAGTTTATTTCTTATGTACCTCAATTCAGACATGCTTGTTCTTGGAGCAATGTGCACATTTACGGTGGTCAATTACCCACAATACCACTAAAATAATAACAAGAATGGACATTATGTTCACTGTCTTTTGTAGAACGGAAAAGAGACCTTGGCTCTCGAACTTGGGTGAGGCGCTTTATTTCACAATGTCAGGAAAATCAGAGAAAGACATTTGGGTTTATCTTTTTGTACCTCAGTTTAGACATGATTGTTCTTGGAGCAATGCGTATATTCATCTGATTTGGCACACGTGCAGATTGTTGTAACATTTTTGTATAATATGTACTTATTAAATGTTTTAATCATGTACATGTGATTATCTCATATTTAATTTCTGTTTATTCAGTGTTAGCGTATCAATAGATAAATTAATTCTAATATTAGTACCTGATGAGTGAGAAACAAATATCTTTCTGAGCACCAGATTGCCGGTAAATTGTGACTGGTGAATAAAAAATACTAATAACTAATAATATACTAATAACTGCTTCTAGAGTGCTTCTCAATCTATCAGGAACAAATTCTAGAAATTCAGAATTTCTTTCAATTCCTCCAGCCATTGTTGATGAAGCATACAAATTATGTCCGCATTTTTATGGCCCCAATTCTAGACTTTTACTGAAAAATCACTGTTATATAATTTATATAAATATCCCAAAATTGTATTTACAATATTCATTCAAAAAACAAAAACATTTTCTCATACAATTCAAAAATATCTTTTGGCTTTAAATAACCCACAAAGGGTTGATAAGTTATAAAATAAATCAATTAATAAATTTTAACAGGCATATAGACCTCATCCCAAATCCTTGTTCACAAAGCCAAGCAGCTTACAGACACATTGAAACACTGGTTCCTGTATGATTACTAAACTTAAGCAATGCCAAACCTGATTAGTACTCAGATGGGTGACCACTTGGGAAAACCAGGTGCTGTCAGCTTGACTGTGCAGGTAGTGTAATGGATAATGACACAGAATTGCAACTCACCACCTCCCCTATTTCCAGTTCCATTTCAGTTCGTCATATTCACTTACCTATAAGAAAGGTATGAATTCACCACTTCTTCCCTCAGCTATGGGTTAATTAGTAGAATTTGTATCAGTAATATCATTATTATTTCCAGTAATTCTTACAATCTAAAAATATTTTATGGCTTTAAATAACCCACAAAAGGTTGATAAATCATAAAAAAAACAATGAGTTTAAAAATTTCCAAAAGGACAGAAAAAACTTTCTTTTAGAATTCTGGGGGACCAAATAAAAAAAAAAAAACAAGTAAAAATACTGGAAGAATTTTGTTTTTCTTGTTTTGTTTTTTTCTTTTAAAAGAAAAACATTTTGAAAAAGAAACATTTTCACCACAAACAGCTGAGGTAATCTTCCATCATGGAATTTTAGAGAGAAGTATTTTACTGCGAAAGATTTCTCATACAACCAAATATCATAACCGTGACCTATATATATACACGCCCATGGACAAAATTATCTGGTAGGTGTAGAAAAGTTAGAAATATGATTGAAACTCATACATATACAGTGTAACCCGGATATAAGAGAGATTTTCTCTGGTCCCAAATTAGAGCCTGTGTTAATGTATATAAATTAGACCAAACCCGGATATAAGAGACTTCTTCTCCGGATAAATCTTTTCTAATTTTTTTTAGTAACAAATTTAGTATCAATTTATAAATGCTTTTTCTTGTTCAAAATATCTCTGAAGAAAAAATATTCCAAAAACTAAAAAGGATGAAATCATTGCTTTGTTCAAAGAAGGTTTATCCCAAGTCAAAATTACAAGAAAAGTGAAATGCTCAAGAAATGGTGTACTAATATGTAAAAGTGCATAAAGGCAATTATAAAAGCCAAAGGAACTCCCCACCAAGTATTAAATATAGGCTAAATTTATTCGTCTATATTTCTGAGATGACGTATTATGTACATTATTTACATTATTTGGACTATTGTCCTCATCTTTGTCGCCATATTTATTACAGCGTTTCGGCCCTTCAGTATCTGTCTATATTTCTGAGATGAGATATTATGTACACTATTTACATTATTTGGACTATTGTCCTCATCTTTGTCGCCATATTTATTACAACGTTTCGGCCCTTCAGTATCTGTCTATATTTCTGAGATGAGGTATTATATACACTATTTACATTATTCGGACTATTGTCCTCATCTTTGTCGCCATATTTATTACAGCGTTTGGGTCCTTCAGTATCTGTCTATATTTCTGAGATGAGGTATTATGTACACTATTTACATTATTCGGAGTATTGTCCTCATCTTTGTTGACATATTTATTACAACGTTTCGACCTTTGTAAGCTCTGGCTTTCTTCATGTAGTTGAAATGTTGAACTGAACCCTTTATTTCGCTCACTGGGGTAGACTGTTCTAGTTTCACGTGCCATGTTTTTAAAGGATGTCAATTGTCAGTTATCACTTGTTAATTCGCCTCTTCAAGTTCTCCACTGCCTTAACCGGGTATTGAACTCACACTCTTTGGGTCCTGTCACTTGATCTAACTAGAACAGTCTGCCCCAGTGAGCAAAATAAAGGGTTCAGTTCTACATTCCAACCACCTGATGAAGGCCAGAGTGTACAATGGCCGAAACGTTGTGATAAATATGGTGACAAAGATGAGGACAATAGTCCGAATAATGTAAATAGGCTAAATTTACTTTAAAAACTTTGTCCCTCCTCTTTAAATGATAAAATAAATGAGTTTCAATTATATTTCTAACTTTCATACACCTGCACCATAATTTTGTCTTTGGCTATATATATATATATATATATATATATATATACATATCTTTTTTTTTTAATCGTTTCACCCCAAGCAAGACAACAATGCCACTAAAATGCAGTGGGGGAGGGGTTACAGGAAGTGAAAATGAAAGAAAATGAGAAGACTGAGAATGGTGGGGGTGAGGAAAGGACAAAAAAGGATCAGGATTCAAGAGGACAGATGGCAATTGACATTGTATTTAAATTTTTGAAGATTGTAGTTACCATGGAAGCAAGAAATCGGGGATGAGATCCACAGGTAGGAAGTACAAGAAAAGAAGCAGAAGTGATGGTTGCATCTATCTAGTTCAACAGTAAAATGGTAAGACCTAATTGCCACTCTAGTAGTAAAACTCATGTTGTGGGTTCAGCAGTCGCAACACAAGGGTTGAATTTTTTTTTTAATTTAAGAGACTGCATTTTTTACTAATATGGCAATTTGAGAATTTTTGTTGTTGTTGTAGGAATGTCAATGTGGCATGAACTAAATTGTTCAATAAATAGAGAAATGTCTCAGTTGTTATCCCCCCCCAAAAAATTCGACCTTAGCATTGCAACTGCACGCTTCAAAAGTTTGTATCCGTTAACAATAACACATTTAAAAAAAGACATATTTTGATTCGCATTTAATTTTTTCGTCTCGGATGCTACCTGGATTTTACTAAAAACAAAAAAAATTTCCATACCCGAGGATGACTAAATGTACAATTAAAAGTACTTGTGTATTAAAAAAAGACCTTATACAGCTTATAATTATTAAAAACAAGGATCATAACATTCACTGTGTGATTTATAGATTAATTCAACTTTAAAATTTTGTTTGCGAAAGGATTTCGCCATTTTATCACATTAACTTTACTAATCTAATTTTTATATGAATGATTCATTGTAATATATATATATATATATATATATAGGTATTAATGTGGATAAATCAAATAACTCGATATTAGTGACCATATATACGTGCATTAGCATGCATACACAGGTAAGTGAATAAACACTTACTCAATTTAATATAAGGTGCAAGCAAAACATTGCTCAATGTGTTTAGACAGAGCTAAGTATGTATTAATAAATATACATATACCTCTGTAGGTATATGTATATTTATAAATATATATATAAGTAGACACTGAGATCAACACCAAGAGGTGGCACTTTCAAGCTTTAGTACAATCTTCAGGGCATTTATGTTGTCTCAACTTATTGGAAGTTGTTAAAGGTGAATGGTGCATTATGGGTAGCAAGGTCTATTTTATTATTCTAATATTTATAAGGTATGCAACAACAGTTATATTTTAAATTATTCTAAAGGCTATTGAATACAAATAATTGCAAATCTGAATGCATTTATTTGTAGATATTGTGAAACAGACTGTCAGCTCTCAGTGTTGACCTTAGTATTGGCTTTTGTATTTACATAGGCTCTGCCCCTGATATTGAGCACTTTTATCCATAAATATAGCATACAGTAAAAGTATATTTTTATCATATATGCGTATGATGTTTAATAGCATCTGAATCAAAATCCGGATTTATTTTTTCGTTCTTTATGCCAAACATGGACCTTCGTGCCTGCAAAAAGAAAAAGACAGTTTTTCCCATGACACCACTTTTATTTTAACTACCTTCACTCCTCGGCAATGTTTATTGTTTTAAAAAGCAATGATTAAAATTGGTGGCAAAAACAGAATAGTTAAGAGCTACAAAGGACAGGAAATTGTGGAGAGCTATGATCACTAATGTCCTGAATGGACACAGCACACAGAAAAAGGAAAAACTCTGGTAAAAAAAAAAAAAAAAAAAAAAAAAAAAAAAAGAAGAAAAAAAATGGAAAAATAATCAAAAAGATACTTTATATACGAGTTTTACAATAAAAAAGAAAAAAAGCATTTATCCACAAAATATGTCAAAAGAGTTTTGTAAAAATGTTTGCCTAACAACCACATTGTGGAAGTTTTCTCTCTTGTCCACCATGTTTTCAAGAGTGGATGGCACAGATAACAAAGAAAAGGAAGTTGTGGAGAGGCTTGATCGATTATGTCCTGAAGGAACATGACATTTACAATTGCAGAGAAGGCAATGGGAAACCATTCCACTATGGTTGCATGAAGTCATGGCAATTCACAGATTATAAAGAAAAGGAAGCTGTGAAGGACCATGATCACCGACATTTTGAGGGAACATGTCATTTAAAAAAATGTGTAATTTCCCAAAATAGATGATTATGTGAACATTGCTTGAAATAATTATTCGAAAAACATTTATTTGAATTGTAAATTGTTTGAATGAAAATTGATCAAAAGGACAATTATACTAAATAATAATTATTTGAAATTCAAAATTCTTTATTGCAATAAAAATGTAAAAATTAAAAGAGGAAATACACAAATGATATTTATTTAAATACAAATATCGTTAATAAAACAATTTAGTAAGAAAAAATCCTTATAACCTTAAGTTATATAATACTGCACGCAAATAGTCAACTACCAAAAAGTACTCATAAAAGGATGCCATTAATTTTTTAAGTTTTCCATTTTATGTTGCAGTATTTCTTGGCACTCTTGATATTTTGGCAAACTGCTCTTACTTTTGCAATATGAATTTCTTGCAAGTCCTTTTGCCTTTTAAGAGCATCTAAGAATTTCCATATTAGAATGATGGGATGACACTATGCTTTTCTTCAAGGATGTTATTAGTTCTAGGTAAATCAGCATTGAATCTCTAAAAGCAAGAATACGTATGTATTTCAAAACATAGGTATTTTGAATAATGATCATTTAGCATTATTGTCCTTTTGACTAATTTTCATTCAAACAATTTACGATTCAAATGTTTTCGAACAATTATTTTTGATACAAAATAGACAATCTTACTTATTATGAAACGCAGATTGTGTGTGTGTGTGTGTGTGTCTGTTCGTTTATATATTGGATCGTATTTCCTACATTTTTCAACGGATTTCAACAAAACTTCACAGGACTACGTAAAAATTACCTGCCGGTGGGTCTGACGGCGCAAAAAATTGGAAAAAACACGACTGTTTTTGCACAAAATCAATTTGAAAGCACAGGTAAATATATTGCATCCAGCCAGAAGTTACTGCTGGCTACTCAAACGTCCGAAAACAGAACGAATGCCGTTAACTTCCGGTGACTCAGCATTTTTTTTTCAGAGAACGATACACAAAAAGTAAACAAATGAAACCTAAACATACACAAGTCCTCCTAACTAAAAATAATAACTGGAAACTACTTTAAATACACATGGTGTCCAAATGAAACCCATGTGTACAGTCAAAATGCAGAAGTTAATTTTTAGTCATCAACCAAAAGATATTGCCAACCGACTATGAAGCTAACGGCATTTCTGACTTGCTTGGGGTGAAATGCTTAAAAAAAACAACAAAAAACATTGAATATAAAATAATTAGGGTACTGAAAATAGCATCTACCACAATCAAAGGTAAAGCTCTCCCTAGCAACAGCTAAAATAATAAAAAAGTGCTCAATATATATATATATATATATATATATATATAAAAAAGGCAGGATGTGTGTGTATATGTAACGAATGCACAGCCGCCATTTTTTGACGGATTTGCACTAAAATTTACATGCACATGCTCCAAGTTAGCGGGAAGCCAAGACTGACTTTGCATTTCCCAACTCCCATTGATAGTGGAAATAATCGATTTTTTCAATTTTGCATCAAACACTGAAAAATATATATTAGGTTTGTAACTATGTAAGTTTATATATATGTATGTATATATGTATGTGTGTATTGTATATGTGTGTATCTAGCTATCTGTCTATCTATATATGTATATATATATTATTCTTTTTTTTTATATGTGTGCCATACATACATATATATATATGTTTATAGATGTATTTAATCATTTATATATGTCATGGATATGCTTACATTATAGTTAATTTTTATTACTTTTATTATTATTACTTTAAATATATTATATATATATATATATTTTTATTACTATTGAATGATGATGATGTTTAAATGAATAACAACATAGATTGCATTTCTGTGATTTTTAATACTGGTTGCGCAGTTAAAGTTTTATCCATAAAATTTTCCCCTACCTTCCCTTACTGCAATATTCCCAAAAAAATCTAAAGTAGGATCTGTAATGGAATCGGTACTGAATTAGCTTCTTGACTTCAGCCGCTTTCTCACAGATGTAATGTGGCTTCCCTTTGTCTTTTCTACAAATATTTTCATGGCTACTGCACTGATGAGCATTTTTTCCCTGGTGCCCTGACTACATGAATTTAAATGTACTTCTAGGTTGGCATCTAGGTCCCAACTTTTTACTGTTGAAATAGTTAAATATAACCGCCCTTCTAATAGTTTCTTTCCTCGCACTTCTCCATATTGGAACTCCATTCCTCTCACTTGCTTCCCTGATGACTACAATCATCAAAAACCTAAATGCAATATCAGTCACCATGTTTTGTTGCGTTGATACCTGTTCTTTTTTCCTTTCTTCAATCCCCCCCTACACCCACTCTTTTCTCTCATTTTCACTCTCCATAACCCCCTGTGTGACAATGGTACTTCTGACTAGCTTGGGGTGAAATGCTTAAAAAAAAAAAAACATTGAATATAAAATAATTAGGGTACTGACAAAAGCATCTAATAAAATAATTAGGGTACTGAAAATAACATCTACCACAATCAAAGGTAAAGCTCTCCCTACCAACAGCTAAAATAATAAAAAAGTGCTCAATACAATATATATATATATATATATATATATATATATATATATATATATAAAAGGCAGGATGTGTGTGTGTAATGAATGCACGGCTGCAATTTTCGATGGATTTGCGCCAAAATTTACATGCACATGCTCCAAGTTAGCAGAAAAGCCAAGACTGACTTTGCATTTCCCAACTCCCATCAATAGTGGAAATAATCGATTTTTTTATGCTTCTACGGCAGTTTTCATGTAGTTTGCAGCCATTTTCTACTGGCCAGAGTGAGAACCTATAGCTGGCTGCCACAAATAGGCAGGAAGATTCTATTGGCCAGCATAAGAGCCAACAGCTGACTGACACAAATGTTAACTAGCTAAAAAATCAATAGCTGCATTCGTCACGAGTGGGAAAAATTTAAATCTGCATGGCACTTTACTCCAATTGGCTCATTCGCTTGCTTAAACTCAACGTTGATTCTGATTCCGCAGAACTGGGTTGGGTGTGAAAAAGTATTTGTTGTTAACATTCTTTTTTCATTCGGTTTTTCCAGTTAAGAGTCCTTTTTTAAATCTGATCGTTTTGTGTTCATTTTGTTTAGTTCGTTTTCATAACAGATTTAATGTTTAGTATAGAGCTTAGAAAAAATTTGCAATGTGAGATAGGAAAGAAGTAAGGCATGTAGCAACATCAGCACGGCAAAGGGCACTCCTTTAAAAGCAAAGAAGGGCAAAAATATTTTAAGTCAAGTGATAGCGATTGGTGTATGAGTCGTACGATTTTTGAATCAAGCACAGGCAACGCCGGGCCATGCTGCTAGTCACAAATATGACAATAATAAAATTTTCATCCATTTTATTTGGACAATGGTAATTGTATTATTAACCGTTTCCTTATAAGGAAACATTTGGCATCTATTGACTGAGCAGCCAGTGTAATTGTCTTTCTCTTAAAATAGGAAAAATAGATTTCTGAAGTTCAGTGGAAGTTATCACTTTTTTTTTTTTTATTGATGGGGGATATCTTCCTAACCTTTTATTTCAAGTCATATGAAATGTCAATACCTTGATTATATTGTTATTTTCCCTTTCAGTTATATCTGATAGCCATTTTAGTTGTTGATGTGGTTGAATATCCTCAAATGATGTGGTTTCTGTTACCTTTTGAGATTCTGTAGCTTCAATCCACAAGTTTCAAACAAGGATGATCTTTGCCAAGACCCTCAGATTTCACTCGCTCAAAGCCATTTTTAACCATTGATCTTAGAAAGCAGTTCTATACAGCCATTTATATATTTCTGAACCAGTTTTCAACATTGATCTTAAGAAGCGGTTGTATACAGTTGAGAGTTTAGATATTTCTGAACTGGTTTGGTGCCATGCATGACATCCATATGAAAGTCTCAGTCTGATAAGTTTATTTAAGAACATGTCTCAATTTTTCAGTTTAATGTTTTGGTTTTGTAGCTGTTTTCAGTGTTGGGTGAAACTACCTCTAGTGCAGCCAGTTCTATGTTCAATTTCCTTAAAGAAATTAAAAATGGAGTTGGTCTTCAGCAAATGCCTGGATCAGCAGCTGACATTGTTTTTGTTTTCAGTCTTTCCTTCTCATCTTTTTGAGAAAATTTCACAATGAAAATATTTTCAGTTCTCATAAGATTCTCTGATCTCTGATAATTCAAAACCAAATCTCATATTGAAAAAGCTTTTCACCCCTAAATCTTTAATGTACAATATTAAATTTGATCTTTGAAAAAACCTTTTCTTCACAGATAATGTAGTGAAAAACGTTATCTGTCATATATGATGGCATGCCATCAATAATTTTTGAACAAACTTTTTACCTGTCTTTACTCCCATAGAGCTTTTTGGAAAAGTTTAACTGAGGCCCAAGCAAGACAACAGTGTGTCAAAAGGACGTTTTTCTCTTGACATTGCTATTATTGTGTACTCCATTGGTAAATTTGAAAAGCAATTTTTAGAATTTTATTAAAACTATAACATATGAAACTGATTTGATATATTTTTTCTTGCTGTAATTAGGTATAAATACCATTGCTGATCAGATCCAGAACTTTCAAATATTATGATCAACGGATGCCCGCCTCAGGGAGGGGCCCGATGCCATGTGAGCCCTAATGGGACCTAAATTCAAACCAGACCTCAAATGAAACTCATACATGAGCCATTGCTCCCTGTACCGCTGTAGAAATCCTCTTGTTATCCTGTACCAGATCAGGCCAAAAATGGTGGACTGCTGCCATATATGGGCAGAAACTGTCCAGTCTTCATTTTCTACTCTTGATAGAGTTCAAAAATAACTCCACATAATTATTTTTCACCTTACAACCCCTTTTCTCACAAACAAAATGTTGCAAGCCTCCCACTGCTCTATCGCGCTATTTTCCATGAAGAGTGTTGGGATAAATTACACCTCCTTTATTCCACCAGGCCCCAACATTCATGGCTAAAAACCTGTCATGCCACACCCATTTTAGAGAACCACCTTTAATCCCTTCATATTCCTTTGGTGAGATATATGTTCCACTTGAGCAGCTTCTTCCAACAAACCACTGCTTTGCGGAACTGACTCCTAAGAGGATGCTTCCTCATTCACTGCAATCTTAACCTGTTCAGGTCTAGCATTAACAGTTATCTTCTACACATATCCGTATAAGCTGTACCTCTTACTTTGTAAACCTCTACCTCAAGTGGCTCTTGAGTTTGTCCCTTACTCTGTAACCCTTTACCTTGCCTCTTGAGTCTTGTCTCTTACTCTGTAACCCTCTACCTCAAGTGGATCTCAGGCCTTGTAAAAAATCTCCGATTATTTTTGTTTTAATTTTACAAATCCGGTTCAATTCCTAGTTATTATAGGGTCATCATTAAATTGATAATTATATTTTCAAAATTCCAAATTGAGATCTGCTTATAAAATAAATCATTTTTAGAAAATGTTTATTTTACCAAGAACTCATAATTTCAGATGGTTAGCAATTATACAGTGGTATTCCCCGAATATGTGGTAAAAATTAAAAGACTTTATGTAATTAGACACACAGGAAACTTTATCCAGCCAATGAAGAGGGAGATATGGACTCAACATATTGTGTTTGTGTTCTCAAAATCTATAATTAAAGGAAGGTTTGGTTCAAAGGAAGAAATGCTCTCAACCTATTTTAGTGAATTTGTGTGGCAAATCGAAATGAAAGAAATTCTCAGATAATTTCTATTGACAGTTACTCATCATTATGTGTTTATTTTAATTTTCTGGTTCACAGACATTTTTATAATTTTATGAATAAAATTGTTTTCATAACTATTTCATTATAATAAATAATCAAGATTGGTTTCATATGTTAGGGTTTAGCTGCTGGTTCCCCCATCAGGCTTTTCTGGTGAGGAGGGTGGCTTGACATAGTATAATAAAAAACAAGTGCAGATGACACTTGTTGTAGGGTCAACAGATATTAAGCACAATGAAGACACTGCATCTCTAGGTGAAGGGCTTCTCAGATAGAAGTTAATTGCCAGAGTAGAAGGTTCCCCAAATGAATCAATAGCCATGTATCCTTGATCAGGGTAAGCCTTCAAGTTGAGCAGCATTGGCTGTAGTCTAACTTGGAAAGGGATAGGCTCCACCAGGTCTACTTACCCATACATGAACCCCCCTCTCCAGCTTTCTATAGAAGGAACTGGTCAGATGTTCAGCTTCACAGTGACCCTATGACCACAACTGGTTATAGGACTGATGATCAAAGATGATATTACGGTTTTACTAAAATTTATCTAAAAATAGCATTTTAAAACAAATAATTACCAAAGGAGTACATGGAAATAACAGTGTCAAGAGAAAAATGTCCCTTTTACACTGTTTTTTTTTTACTTGCTTAGCCTGGTCCTAAGTTATCAGCTTTTCATATTTCCACTGTGAAAATTTTAACTGCCAAATCTGGAATTTCCCTTGTATATGCTCAGCATTACAGAAATATTATAGATGCATACTTAAATGTTTTCCACACTCAATAAATCAGAATATTTAAATGCACAAATATCACATGAATTGTTAAATAATGTGTTTCAGCATGTGCTTTTTCAAGTAAGCATTTCGTGAAAAATTTGAACCACAAACCTCACAATTAAAGGGTTTTTCTGCAGTGTGTGTCTTCATATGTTCTTTCCAATTGGATCTTTGTGTAAATTTTGAATTACAGATTGCACAAGGAAAGGGTTTTTCCCCAGTGTGTATTCGCATGTGTTGTGTTAAACTTGAATTTTGTGAAAATTTTGCACTGCAAATGTCACAATGAAAAGGTTTTTCACCAGTGTGTGTTTGCATGTGGCTTTTTAGATAGTCACTTCGTGAAAATGTTGACCCACAAATCTGACAATGAAAGGGTTTTTCTCCAGTGTGTGTTTGCATATGTTTTTTTAATGTAGACTTGTCTGAAAATTTTGATTCACACCTGTCACATTGGAATGGTCTTTCTCCAGTATGGGTTCGTACATGAGTTTCTAAATTTGCTTTAACAGTGAAATTTGCTCCACAAATGACACAGTGAAAGGGTTTTTCTCCAGTGTGTATTCGCATATGTTTTCTCAGATTTGAATTTTCAGAAAATTTTGACCCACAAATATCACAGCGAAATGGTTTTTCTCCAGTATGTGTTTTCATGTGGCTTCTGAGAATTCCACCTCGTGAGAATTTTGATCCACAAATCTCACAATTGAAAGGTCTTTCTCCAGTATGTGTTTGCATGTGTGTTCTCAAACTTGAGCTAACTGCAAATTTTGATCCACAGATCTCACAGTGATATGGTTTTTCACCCGTGTGTGTTCTTGTGTGCCGAGTCAAATCAGAACTGGATAAAAATTGTTTTTTACACATTTTACAAGTAAAGCACTTTTTCCCAGTCTTAGTGGCATCAGGGGAGTTGTCAGAAGAAATAGATTCCTTTGGTTTAGATTTTACTTTTTTTTCAGGAGACTCCATCTTCAAAAAATAGAATATAAACGTTTTGTTTCTTATTGAGTTGCTGAAATTTTCTTATGTGATATTTTTTATTTTCTGAAGGAAAATTTAACAATCTTGTCAATTCCTGAAGAATGTTTTAGCAAATTGCTTATAGTTTTTAATCTAACAGAATGTAAGCTTAAGTAAGCTATTTCTTTGCCTGAAGTGACATTTGACCTCCATTTTGGCAATAGCCAGCATTACATTTTCCATAAACAATCCAGAAATCTGCAAGTACAAAAGTTTAGAAATCAAAGTTAAAATCTTTCAATTATTTTGTTCTGATGATGTGAATTAAACACTGAAATTTAAAAAAAAAAACACAAAAAAAAGCTGCTTTCTGACAGCAACAGAATAGTAGTCTGGGTGGTTTTGATAAAAAGTAACTGAAATTTAGTTGAAAGCTTTTTTTTTTCCTGTCTGAATTTCTGGAATGAAGAGTTATCATTTTTACATTTAGACTATTGTCCTCATCTGTGTTGTTATTATCACAACATTTCAACCTCCATGTACTCCGGCCTCCATCAAGCAATTGTTGAACGAAGTAACCTCCAGGGAATTTCAAAGTAAACCTTATATATAATCTATGATAGCGAATTGTTCCCATTTGTCTCTCAAGAGACTCCTCTCCTTGTCTAGTTCTTATTTAGTACTCTGCTCAGTTGTTGCTTACCAAGTTCAAATATGCATTTGACTAACAATTATTATATTACCAAATAAAAGAATCAATGTTTTAATCCACAAGGACAATCCTGAGTAGACAACTAAAATCTAATCTGCCTGCTGATAAGACTGCTGCTGCTATGTGTCACATCTGACTGCACCCACTTATAAACAAGATGAAAGCTGTTTATCATTTATCAAAGACTGATTCCATTTACAAAAAAAAAATGAGAGAATAGGAAAAAATAAGGGAGGAATTTAAGAGTTTTTAAGCCTGCATTAAAACCATGGAGCTTTGGGGGGGGGGTTAAAGCATATGTCAACTTTTTCCATAACATGACTAAAAATTTTAAATAACTCTCATTCATGTCAAACACTGCCACTAGCGACCAACATTTTCAAAACTGCCTTCATCCATTACGTCATGAATCTGATATTGATGCTAATTGCATTTTAAAATTGTTTAGCACTGTCTCCTAATATGTGTCTGTGTCAGACAACCAGATAAATGCCTCAGAACAATCAAAACGCTGAAGACAAAGTCCTGTTCATCGTCTGTTGAAAGCCAAAAGCGTGAAACTAGAAAAAGAGATAAATACAAACCTGTGACTAATTTAATCTGAATAACAAAATAAATAAGAAGGTAACATAGAAATCTGACAAAGGGAGCCAAAGTGAGACCCTGGATCTAAATGGGTACAGGAGGAAGTTTTCTTACAAGAATATGGTTTACAGTTTACAATAATAAATCTGATAAAATAAAGAACAAATCAAAAATGTTTATCACTCTAGCATGTTTCACTTTTATTAAAGGTTCATCGTAGAATGAAATATGCTTTTTGATTTTCATTAATTAATCAGGTTTCATGTGCATTCAACTTGTTAAACAAATGTTAGTATGATTTAAATCATTCCGAATCCAAGGAGATATAATGTGTCTCTTTAAAGTTCCAAGAAAGAATAAATGTACATGAAGTTACAGTATGGCATAGAGGAAGAACTGTCAACATGTGATGATAGGGGTTCAACATGGAGGAATATAACATCAAAATAAAACCACTCACATTCACGTCAAACACTGGTCCTAAAGAGCAGCATTTTTAAAACTGCTTTGAGCCATTACATAATAAAACTGATACCGATGCTGATATGATTTTATTTAGGCTTGTATCTCCATAAATAATGTTATACTGTGGAGCATATGAGAAATGAGAATAAAAGGCAAAGCACAATGGACCAAAATTGGCTGACCTAAATAGCATAATGTCAAGCACAGAGCCAAGAGAAAAACAAATGATGAGGCCCAGGTCAAAATGAAAGTTATATCAAAACAGTAGCATGAAAAAGTTTAACCCATGGATCACTTATATCCAGGGTGAGCAAACTTTTTTTCATTGAGGATCACATCCTTGTTGGTCCTGTGTAAAGAAGAGAGGACGAAAACTCTGATTTTAAACTTCTGCTGCCTTGTGGCCATACACAATCAAACGAGCATGCCTTTCTTTTCAGATGATCAAGCATGTTCTGCCCTTTCAGCTGCTAGCGACCACCATCTTATAGACAACCATTCATTCATCAAGTCCACTCCACTCAGCTGACCCTCTTTGTCAAAGACCTTCAAATTCAAGAAATTTACAGGTGATTTGAGGGAGAGAAATCAGCATTTGGTATGCAGAAATTATTTGAAATTGCATTGCTAAAGATTTTACTATAGGAATGCACTGACAATCAGGAAGAAAGGGATTGTCAATGGTCAGGAATGAAGGCAAGCATTATTGATAGAATAGGGCTATTATATGTATAATGTAAATGCATTGTTAATGATTTTAGTATAGGAATGCATTGAAAATCAGGTAAAAAGGGATTGTCACTGGTCAGGAATGAATGCAAGCATTACTGATAGAATAGGGTTATTATATGTAATGTAAATGCATTGCTAATGATTTTACTATAGAGATGCTTTGAAAATTAGGTAGAAAGGGATTGTCAGTGGTCAGGAATGAAGGCACTCTTTACTGATAGAATAGCGCTAAATGCCTTGCTATAAGAATATATTGAAATGGACTATATCCAGTTTTTCATTATTCTTACTATTCTTGTATAAAATTTGAAGCTTTTAGAAATTTGTCTTTAAAAAATAATGGGTTCCCATCCCTGCATTGACCTTTGGGTCAGTATTAATGCATAGTATCTGTTTTCATTTATGATTGAGAACTATTTATTCTTTCCTCAATAAGAGTAGTTAGGTTCACTTATCAGGTTTACAGCCTCTCCAATTTTTTGAGAAGCTTATCCCTGGTTTCCCGTTTAGGACTGGGTTTCCGGTTCCTTCTAAAGGTCTACTTCAACTTTATACTTCTAAAATCACCAGCTGAACTCTGAAATTTTATTAAATATTTTTTTTTTCTCAGCAATAGGTGCGCCTGTCGCCCGGTTCACACCCCTCCCTCGTATTTTGAGTAGGAATAGGTAGAGGCTTACCTTGTTTTTTAGGAGTGGGTTTCCGATTCCTCAAAGTCTACTCTTTTCATTCTCTTTCACTCCAAGTAGTCCACGCGTCTTAGTGGCTTTATCGCCTTGCTTGGGGTGAATTAATTTTTAAAAAAAGTGCCTGGTCCCGCAGATTCCAACCCTTTGGAAGTGCCCCTTCCTTATTGCATTAAAGGCGGTAAAGGTCCTTTTTTTTGTGATCGCGACGCCAGTCTGACGGTGGTTGAGGGGACTGCAATATCTTTGGGTCCTATCTACCCGTATGAAAACCCCAAGTTAAAAAGAAGACCTTGTGCCATAACCCACATTAGTGGGCAGGTCGGGTCGTAAATTAAATCTTCCTTAATGATTTCATCTAAAACATATTGTTGATGTCGCTTTCTTTATAATTGAGTTTTTTTACTCTTCTCTAGCCATTGCCATATCACCAATAATTCGAAATAAATAACTCTCTCATTTTCTCCAATTTGAATGTAAATAAAATTAAATATTTTACATCATGTAATTAATCAAAAAAAACAAAAAATAATAATAATTTTCTTACCTGAAATTTGTGGGTTTTTTTTTTCTTTCATTTTTTGACTGTGACTTGCCTTGACAGACATCGTCAACACTTAATTGCCGAACTGGATTTTTTAGGAAATGTTTTTGTAATGAAACCACTTTTTCTATTAAACAACAGAAGGACTAAAATAATATTAAAAGCTATAAAAAATTTTTAAAAAAATGAAGAATTAAAATTAATGACCATAAATTGAAAATCATCCGTTCCGATCATATAGAAACGGTAACAAAGAAAACAAACGGTGAATAGGGAAAATGTCCCTCTTCAATAAAGTCCCTAAAAAAAATTATTCCTTAGTTTTCACATATGACTTGCTAAAATGTTACGAAGCAAAATTGCAATTTAGACAAAAGTGAAGTAAAGAAAATCATGTGTTGGAACTACTTAAGAATACAGGTCCACTCATAAAAAATAGGGGGGAAATATTTTTTTTAGATTTAGATTTCAGTAGACCTTCCTTCAGCTGCAACACTCTTGTAAGAAGTGTCAAAATCTCTTCTAAAAATATTGATTCGTTATCGATTTCGTGTAAAATCGAACATAATTTATAGTGGATTTGGGCTAAAAGAAGACACTTAGCTGTTAAAAAAAAAACATTTTTTAAAAAAGTTTATTTTTGTATAGGGTTTTTTTCAGAAGCACAAATATTTATTATTGATCTTCTTATGAAGAATAATAAACAGATACATAATTTTATTAATTTATATCAATTTTTGTTTGTTAATTAAAACTTTTAAAATGGATATATCCATTTGTTATTTTAAACTTTTAACAAACAAATAAAAGATTTCTTTTAAATTAAATTTTGAAAAATCTTTTTGCAACCGCCACCTAAAAAAAGTGTTTTTGTACAAAATCTGAAAAAGTCAATAACTCTGTAAAAGTCAGATATCAATTTGACACTCTGTTGATTTTGTAGAGATACAGAAGACATTTATCTCCCTTTGGTCGAGATAAGTCACATCAGTCACATGACAGTCACTTAGTGACGTCACTCCATATAGTGATGAAAGTAGCAATCAAATTCAGTTTGTTTTCAGCAGCTAAGCTGTAAGGTTGTTTCCCATAGCCCAGGAAGAGGCTAAATCTGCGACCTTGCAGCTTACAAGTCCATGGTGTCGTTTCCCTTTGCAAATATATCTTTCCCAGATATAGAAAGAAACTCCAGTTTGCAGTCCTCAATTTGGTCAAACCTAAGATTCTCTGTTTCCCATTTGTGGAATGTGTCCTCGCCTGGGATACAAATAAATTTGGAATCCTAAAAATTGCTTCTCCAGACATAGGATTATCTCCATATAATATGTAAGACATTTCCTTTTTGTTTCTCCTTACACTTATATATTATTCTCTGCATGGGATATTTGTATATATGCATATAGTCTTGTGTACATCTTAGTAGTATTGTAGCGACTGCTGTTTTTCCATGCCCACATTTTATTTGTCTGCGATTGGCTAATAAGTCAATACTACCTTTCTATAGGACAATTTAGCCATCACAGTCATTGCTTTGAATTTTTCGGGTTTGAACTTGCTTCGTTAGTGCAAATTTAGCGATTGGTCAATTTTTAACCAATCACATATTTTAGTGCAAAATTAACTTTTCCTGCAGTTTCGCTGGGAGCCGATCTTTTTCACGAGCCGCCAGTAGAGTCCACTAAATTTCACCTGTCAGCACAAACCTATGACTTTACTCACAACATTTCAAATGCACACACAGACACAGAATTTTGTAATAATATACATATCTCTCCGTGACTCAGCCAAGTTCAATCAACCAGGACTGTTGATTTCTCTAACACAACACACTTTCTGATCAGTTGTATTCTTGTATTATCTATTCTAACAGCAGACTTGTTCTAACATTGATTACTGAACATTTCTCTCTAAAAAGAACTTTCTTTCAAACAATCAATTACAAATCAAAATACAGTAAAAGGGAAGCAACTTCTTTTCCCTTAATCTATACATTGAATACAAATTATTGTATATTTTGTTCTTGTATGTTATTTCAATATATACTTGCTGATTCACATTTGGAGTTTCGTTGTTTTCTTGAATCATTAATAATACAAAAGATATATGCACTAAAGAACATGCATAACAGTATAAATGTCTTTCTGAGAACAAAGCATATTTGTTATTCCTTTTCCTTGTCTGTTCTGTTTGTTAAGTATGGGTATTTATTGTATCTTGTATGTAATAATGACATAATGGGAGAAATACAAGTGTGAGAATCAATTTTTCTACAATTACAATATTATAAACAGTACCCACCCGACTAAATTGACAACGAATCAATATTTTTCAATTCTGACAAATACTGAAGCCTAAGGAAAGTCTAAAGAATGCTAACCTACAAAGATTATTTAAAAAAAAAAAACCTTGCTTCTTTTTTTTTATGAGCGGACCAATCTATATCAGTAGTTCCTTTGTGTCATGTTAAAATGTCTTCAATTTTGAATTATGTTCAATTAAGTGACTTCATTGTAAGTGCAAGTTTATTTTTTTAATATCCTGCAAAATTACAAATATTTTTACACAAACGTCCTCATTTTCATTATTGCCATCACAACATTTCAGCTATTGCCCATTCCGGCACTGGTACTACCGTATGAAAGTCGACCCACATGCACTTGTTAAATTTAGCATTAAACGTGTATGACTATTTCATTCTCACAAATTCGACATTTTGGAATTTTCAAATTTCAAACTTTACTTTCCTTTAGAATCTCACAGACTGAATGAAAATCTTGAACGAAATGAAGGAGATTAAAAAAACATTTCTATATAACTTAAGTAACTGTAAAATTTAACATGCATGCGTGGATTCACTTTTTGTGTGTGTATGTGTGCAAAAGCCATCGGCCTCCTTCCCAGAATGGAATCAGGGGTAGAACTGAAGATTCCCCCCCTCCTCATACAAAGAAACAATTTTCTTTAAGACTAAATTCTTTCTGCAACATTTCTTTTTTTAATCTTCACTCCTACATATAAATGAAATTTACAAAAAAAATTCTCAGTAAAGTTAATGGATTTGGGATGAGAATAAAAGACTCCAGAATCCAAACAGGATTTTTGAAATATTCAAAAGTAGAAGGATTTCATAAACTGCAATAAAATATGAGAAATTATCAGAAAAGGGGATAAAAATGAATTATAATCATTAGACAAATAACAGCCCTATTCCTGACCATTGACAATCCCTTTCTTCCTCATTTGCAATGCATTCCTATAGTAAAATCATTAGCAATGCATTTATATTATACATATAATAGCCCTATTCTATTAGTAATGCTTGCATTCATTCCTGACCACTAACAATCCCTTTCTTCCTGATTTTCAATGCATTCCTATAGTAAAATCATTAGCAATTATAATTATCCATATAATAGCCTATTCTATCAGTAATGGTAATATTAGCCATTTTCTTATAAGGAAACATTCAGAATTTATTGATCACACAGCAAGTGCTGCTTTCAGTTAATATTTATAAACTCTTTGTCTAAAAACAATTTGTTTTTAGACAAAGATTTTATAAATTTTAGGAAAATAGGCTTCTCGACTCCTATAGCTATTATTGCTCTTTCCAGTATTGATGAGAGTTTCCTTCCACACTTTCCTTACATGCAAGGTGCTAGTGGCCCACTAGCCGGCCATCAATGGCAACACCAATGGTCTTCTGGTAGCAGCCACCAGCATGTCACTGATGGGCCTCTAGTGGTCCGCCAGTGGTAACATTGCCAGGACGAACACGTCAGTGGTCCGACAGCAGGCCACCAGTGGCAAACACTAGTGGCATGCTACCCAGTGGCAAATTGATGGCTTGTGTGTAGGGATTTTATTTGAAGTAGTGGGGAATGTCAGTATCTTGATTATGTCATTATTTTCTCTTCGAGTTCCATGTGCTATCCATTTTAGTTGTTGCCGCTGTTGAAATTCCTGAAGTGTTGTTGTTTCTGTTATTTGGTACAGTTCCTTGTCATTCCATATTGCCAGTTCTCAATATTCAAAGAAGGATGGTCTTCGCCAAGATCTACAGATTTCACATGCTCAAAACCATTTTTACCTATTGAAAGCAGGTTGCCTATAGCTGACAGTTTAGATATTTCTGAACAGATTTTGTGACCTGCATGACATCCAGATGAAAGTCTCAATCTAATGAGGCTATTTGAGAACATGATGAGTTTTTAGGTTGATGTTTTGGTTTTGTAGCAATTTATGGTGTTGTGGGAAACTACCTCTGACACAGCTCATTCTATGTACAATTTCCTGATCTCCTATACTAAATTTATTATAACTGATATATCCTGAATTTTTATGATGGATCCAGGGTACCAGTTCCATCCGTCCTTTCAGTCCAATTCCAGATTATAGTTTCTGTTTTGGAAAGGTTTATTTGGAGTTTTATTTCTTGAAATATTTAGTAGATGTTGATTTTTTTTATTCAAGATCATTCTTAGTCTAAATACCTATGTTACCAGAATAGTTTCGTCAGTGAGAAAGGGTGTGTAGGGTGAGAAATAATTTGCCACCGAAAAGGACACAGGGACAAAGCCATATATGGCAGCAGTACTCCATTCTCAGTCTGATTTGGCTCTTGTAATGGTAGAGGATTGCAGGAGTCAGGTGCTTACAGCATATTTAGTTATGGATTGTATGAGTTTCACTTGAGCTCTGGATTGAGTTTAAGTCCTATTAGCTGCTTGCAGCATGGAGCCTCCCTCAGGGAACATCATTGCGATTGGTGAAAATTGTGTTTGATTGGCAATGATTGGAACGTCAAGCTTGGCTTTTGAAGTATTGAATATGAGCTGCTAGTTTTCCCCCACTTTGCTACAAAGCTCGATCAAATAGAACATCTTTCTTACTAACTGAATACGAATGGAATGAGGATGACTCAACTCCATGTATGCAGCATGGTGGGTTCTTCCTTTCCTGCTTGTTGGAAATCCTCGTCTGCAGTTCCAGTCTTTAAGAACTCAGGCAAACCATCTGATAAATGCCTTGCTGCTTCTTGCTTTCCTGCTTGTTGAAAATCCTCGTCTGTAGTTGCAGTCTTTAAGAACTCAGTCAAACCATCTGATAAATGCCGTGTTGCTTCTTGCTTTCCTGCTTGTTGGAAATCCTCGTCTGCAGTTCCAGTCTTTAAGAACTCAGGAAAACCATCTGGTAAATGCTGTGTTGCTTCTTGCTTTCCTGCTTGATGGAAATGCTCGTCTGCAGTTCCAGTCTTTAAGAACTCAGGGAAACCATCTGATAAATGCCGTGTTGCTTCTTGCTTTCCTGCTTGTTGGAAATCTTCGTCTGCAGTCCCAGTCTTTAAGAACTCAGGCAAACCATCTGATAAATGCCTTGCTGCTTCTTGCTTTACTGCTTGTTGGAAATCCTCTTCTGCAGTGCCAGTCTTTAAGAACTCAGGCAAACCATCTGATAAATGCCTTGCTGCTTCTTGCTTTCCTGCTTGTTGGAAATGCTTGTCTGCAGTTCCAGTCTTTAAGAACTCAGGGAAACCATCTGATAAATGCCGTGTTGCTTCTTGCTTTCCTGCTTGTTGGAAATCTTCGTCTGCAGTTCCATTCTTTAAGAACTCAGGGAAACCATCTGATAAATGCCGTGTTGCTTCTTGCTTTCCTGCTTGTTGGAAATGCTCGTCTGCATTTCCAGTCTTTAAGAACACAGTCAAACCATCTGATAAATGCCGTGTTGCTTCTTGCTTTCCTGCTTGTTGGAAATCCTCGTCTGCAGTTCCAGTCTTTAAGAACTCAGGCAAACCATCTGATAAATGCTGTGTTGCTGCTTGCTTTCCTACTTGTTGGAAATGCTCGTCTGCAGTTCCAGTCTATAAGAACTCAGGCAAACCATCTGATAAATGCCTTGCTGCTTCTTGCTTTCCTGCTTGTTGGAAATGCTCGTCTGCAGTTCCAGTCTTTAAGATCTCAGGCAAACCATCTGATAAATGCCGTGTTGCTTCTTGCTTTCCTGCTTGTTGGAAATCTTCGTCTGCAGTGCTAGTCTTTAAGATCTCAGGCAAACCATCTGATAAATGCCGTGTTGCTTCTTGCTTTCCTGCTTGTTGGAAATCTTCGTCTGCAGTGCCAGTCTTTAAGATCTCAGGCAAACCATCTGATAAATGCCTTGCTGCTTCTTGCTTTCCTGCTTTTTGGAAATCCTCGTCTGCAGTTCCAGTCTTTAAGAACTCAGGCAAACCATCTGATAAATGCCGTGTTGCTTCTTGCTTTCCTGCTTGTTGGAAATGCTCGTCTGCAGTTCCATTCTTTAAAAACTCAAGCAAACCATCTGATAAATGCCTTGCTGCTTCTTGCTTTCCTGCTTGTTGGAAATCCTCGTCTGCAGTTCCAGTCTGTAAGAACTCAGGCAAACCATCTGAACTTTTTATCAGCCTATTGCCCTTCTACCTCTTTTCTCTCTCTGTCTCTAATAAACATTGTGTTGATTAAGCATCTCACATTGCAGGGTCTTCTTCCTGATATGCAGTATGGTTTTCACTTCTCTAGCTCAACTGTTAATGTATTAATAGTTATTGCTAAAAGAATCTACCCTGCATTAGATAAGGAATGGTGAAACACATGCTGATGTTGCTTCGGATATCTCAAAGGAAGTTGACAAGATTTGGCATACTATTTCTTCTTCACAAGTTGGAAAATCATGAAATTTGTGGACAAATTTTTGTACTGATTCAATCTTTATCAAATCATGAAATGAAAGTTGTCTTGGACAGCCACACTTCTAGATATTTTTGCATTAATACATGTGTCACCCAAGCTTTTTTCGGACCGACGTTGTTCTTAATTTTCATAAGTGACCTTCCAGATGTCATCAGTTCCTATCTTGGTATCTATGCATATGACACAACTATTTACTATCAGTAAGTCTGATCAATTCGATATGGTCAAATTAGCAGCCGATCTAAAAAAATTACCTACAATCAGTTGTTAACTGGGGCAAAAAATGACTTGTTAATTTTAATACCTCTAAAATGAAACTGCTCTCTTGATTGTCTGGGAGAACCCTTTTTACCTTCTATCCCAATGACTGATGCTAACCTCCAAGACAGTGACTCACTGTGCCTTCTCAGACTAACATTTTTCCGTAGACGTGAAGTACAAAGATTATATTGGGTCAATTGCTAGGCTGGCTACTAGGAAAGTTGGTTCACTGTGTCATTTATCTTACATGTCTATCAATCCTCACTGCAATGAATAGTGCTGCCACATCTAGTCTGGTGCTTCTATGTATTTAGAGATTTTTGATAAAATCCAAAGAAGAATCTGCAATGTTATTGGTTCTGACCTGGCATCTCACCTTCAGTCACTTTTCCATCACTGTAATATAGCTTCCCTGTACCTTTTTTTATAAATATTTTCATGGTAATTGTTCTGATGAACTTTCATCTTTGGTACCTCAACTTTATGAAGTGCAGTACTAGATTTGCAGCTAGGTCTCATTTTACAATTGAAATGGCTAGATGTAAATTCTATGATAACAGTTTCTTCTCTCACACTTCTCACTTGTGGAATGGAACTCTCTTCCAGCTTCTTGCTTTCCAGACAACTTCGATCTTCAAAACTTAAATGCAACTTCAATTGTCATCTGTCTTCTTAATTGCTCTTCTTTCCTTGTTCTCTCTCCTTAATAATGTTTTTCTTTTTCCAATATTCTTTCACACTCAGTAACCCCCTTGCGTCTCAGTGGCTTTATTGCTTTGCTTGGAGAGAAACGATTAAAATTTAAATGCAATGTCAATTGTTATCTTCTGTCTTCTTAATAATTTCTATTTTTTTATTGTTGTCTCTCCTTAGTAATGTTTTTCTTCTTCTCATATTCTTTCACAGTCAGTAACCCCTTGTGTCTTAGTGGCTCTATTACCTTGCTTGGAGCGAAACTATTAAAATTTAAATGAAATGTCAACCATTATCTTCTGTCTTCTTAATTCCTTTTCTTTTATTGTTCTCTCTTCTTAATAATGTTTTTCTTTTTCTCATATTCTTTCATACTCAGTAACCCCTTGCATCTTAGTGGCTTTATTGCCTTGCTTGGAGATGATTAAAAATCAAATATTTTAATTTACACTGATATCAGCAAAGTTCTTACAACTGTAAATGCTCCTTTTACTTCAAAGTTCTTCAGAAGGAAAAAAAATAGACAAAAAACTAGAAATAAAATCATAGCATTAAATATATGGCAAAAAAAAATCTTTGAATTTAGCAAATGTTAATTGTGCTGATGTCAGCAAAAATTAGATAAAAAATTGTCCTCATCTTTTTCACCATATTTATTACATTTTGTCCTTCTTCAGTTAGTTGGAATGTCAAACTGAACCCTTTAATTTGAACTAACACCTTTATCAACTGTGTGAAGGACACATGGCACAGTGGAAAAAGGCATTAGTTAAATCCAGTGACAGGACCCAAAGAGTGTGAGTTCAATGCCCAGTTAAGGCAGTGGAGAACTTGGAGAGGCAAATTAACAAGTGATAACTGACAATTGACATCCTTTAAAAACATGGCATGTGGAACTAGAACAGTCTACCCCAGTGAGCGAAATAAAGGGTTCAGTTCAACATTTCAACTACATGAAGAAAGCCAGAGCATACAAAGGCCGAAACGTTGTAATAAATATGTCAACAAAGATGAGGACAATACTCAGAATAATGTAAATAGTGTACATAATACCTCATCTCAGAAATATAGACAGATACTGAAAGGCCGAAACGTTGTAATAAATATGGTGGCAAAGATGAGGACAATAGTCCGAATAATGTAAATAGTGTACATAATACCTCATCTCAGAAATATAGACAGATACTGAAGGGCTGAAACGTTGTAATAAATATGGCGACAAAGATGAGGACAATAGTCCGAATAATGTAAATAGTGTACATAATACCTCATCTCAGAAATATAGACAGATACTGAAGGGCCGAAACGTTGTAATAAATATGGCGACAAAGATGAGGACAATAGTCCGAATAATGTAAATAGTGTACATAATACCTCATCTCAGAAATATAGACAGATACTGAAGGGCCGAAACGTTGTAATAAATATGGCGACAAAGATGAGGACAATAGTCCGAATAATGTAAATAGTGTACATAATACTTCATCTCAGAAATATAGACAGATACTGAAGGGCCGAAACGTTGTAATAAATATGGCGACAAAGATGAGGACAATAGTCCGAATAATGTAAATAGTGTACATAATACCTCATCTCAGAAATATAGACAGATACTAAAAAACATGAATTTAAAAATTTTTTTTTTTATTTACCTGTTCCCAAACCATTCCCTTATAAATAAAATTTCACTGAGAAAACCATTAATGAAAAAATCCAGGAAAATACAAAATCTGTGCTGAAAATTATATACAAATGATGACATCATCAAAAGTTACTAGTCCCGAATGCAATGACAATGTCAAATATAAGAGAAAAGGTAAATGAATTATTCTGCAAAGTTTCAAACAAATTAAGTCATTATTTGGAAGTCTATTGTATTTTAAAGTTGGCAGCCCAAAAAAGTTGTCTTCCTGTCGTTCACAGCCCCAAAATAACCTGCCTGGAATAGGGTTAAATTTGAAATCAGATAAAATTTTAAGTCGTGAATTTGAGTGAAAAATTTTTTCCAGGATATATTTGGAAGTTTTCAGGTTTAAATTTTCTAGAAAATTCAAGACACTTCACATATGAAGCACACACATTTATATATATATATATGACAAAAAAAAAAAAAAAAAAAAAAAAAAAAAAGGACAAAAGGAAAAATTATCTTAGCTGATATGTTTCGTTCTCTGATGGACTTTATCAAGGCACATGTAAAAATTTTATTTTGCAACAAGTATTTATAAACAAAACTAAAAGATATTGTTTGTTTATGAATACTTGTAAAATAAAATCTTCACATTTACCTTGATGAAGTCCATCAGAGAATGAAATATATCAACTAAGAAAAATTTTCCTTTTGTTATTATTCAGTGTCCTTTTACTCATATATTGTAGTCAGATCTGAAATTGTATGTGTAGGGGTTCCTATGTCAAATATTAAATTTAGGATTTGTAAAATACAAAGATCTATTATGTATTATGCCTAAGGAGACACTTAAAATCAAATTATTTTAAGTTTTAGTCACAAAATGTAACAAAACTGTGACTTTTTATCAGTACTGGTAGTCATTTGGTTTAAAGAAAATTTGACAAAGTTTAACAAACATAGCCGGAAAAAAAAACTTGTGTCAAAAGGAGGGCTTTTTTCTTAAGACTGCAACTGTTATTCTTTCAACGATTTTTATTGTTTTAAAAAAATATTGTTGTTGATTCATTTTTATGGCTTATCAACCTTTTGCAAATTATTTAAAGCCAGAAAATATTCTTAGATTGTAAGAATTATTATTTTTTTTTTTTTTTGTGCGGGGAGATAACAATAATAATTTAGTGATGCAAGTCTTACTGGCTGAAGGAAGAAAAGGTGGATTCATGCCTTTCTTCAATAAGTGAATATAATGAACCCAACTGGAATTGAAACTCTGCTCTCTAATTGACAATTCTGAGCCATTACACCACCTGCATATCCAAGTTTCAGCACCTGGTATTCCCAAACAGTCACCCATCTAAGTACAGACCCAGCTCAACATTGATTAACCCCTGTGATCATACAGGAACTAATGTTTCAACATGCTGTGGTCACAAGCCAGCTATTTTTAGAATAAAACCCCAAATCAGAATGAAACCGGATTTATACATTTTTCTTTTTTCTCATAAATTGACAACACAAATGTTAAACTAAAATCTTAATTAGATTGTTTAATTGCAATAATAATTCTATACTTACTAGATTATAAAATGTTAACTACAATGCAGTATTATTTAACATAATTTAAAGAAATAATGATAAAGACAAATTATAAATAATGTTTAACATTTTTGTTGTCAGTTCTCAAGAAAAAATGCAAAAATTCAGTTTCATATATTTGAGTTTTATTAAAATTCTAAAAAAAAAAAAAAAAACCAATAAAAATGGCCAAGGGAGTTTCCAGTAATAGTAGTGTCAAGAGAAAACATACTGTTTCCTTGCAGGTATAACAAGGTAACTTGTTATTAGCAGATATTGTAGCTTTTAAATTCCAAGGCAATGATTTGGAATTGATTGGTCTATTATTCTAGTCCTTATTAATTTTCCCAGGCCAGAATATTTGTCAAGAGGCCAGGTGTCACTTTGAATTGGACAGGTGAGAACATGTTTTTGATTCCATTCCTGATGGCTGAATAAGTTTTGGATTTTTGAGCAATAACACTGAATGAAATGGGGCAAAATCAAAACATATGATTTGGTCTTTTAAACATGACTTTAAACAATGGAAAACTGAGTTATTTTGTCATGTGAACAGTGATATGTGGGTGGAGAATTATGTATAAATTCAGCCTGATTTTGAGGATACAGAGATGAGCTAGGACATCAGAGACAGACATACATGTCATCAGACACATGCACAGTTGCACATGTGCATGAAGAATGGACCCAATATTCACTTGAATTTTCGATTGAACCTTGCTGAGCACATAGGTCAAGATTCCAAGTAACTCCCTTTCAATCTTTGTGTGTTAGTAGATGCCAAATATATCTGATTGTAAATTATTTCATTCATTTTCATTAAATCATCTATATTTAACCAAAACTGGCATTTTTATTTCTTCGGTGAAAGCTTCACCTTATTTCAGCCCAGTCTTCAACAAGAAGTTTACTATGGCTTATTGACTAAAAGAAGAAAGACAACTTTCTTTATCAGTAAGAATCATAACACTTGAACTAAGGCTAGACAATCAACAACTTATACTGGCACCAGTCCCTAAACCATTTTGGAAGCTGTATAACTCTCCTTATCCAATAACCATTCAAGGATTGAGATATCAGAACAAGTGGTGTCTGAACTGAGCAGCTGCACATTGACAGGAAGTGAGACTAGACCAATGGGGTCTAAGAGGCATGTACATGAAAAGAGGGTGGGGTGTTAGACAGGCACATTTATTAAACTTTGCTGAAAATTTGTTGCATTAATATCAGTAGTAATAATTAGTATGTATATTTTACACTGATACATTAATAACAGTACTATGACTTTTTACATTTTGGGATTTGCAGATGATTTTTTCAAATTTGGCAAATATAAAAATTCAAACCCACAACAATGTGGTCTTTCCTGAGAATGTTTCCATATAAGAATCACATAAGAAATTTGAAATGCCTAGCTGTAGTAAAATGATTTTTGAAGTCTATATGCTCATATCTCTTTACAATCTTCCTGTAAATGTTTTTCTCTGTGTTTTCGCATGTGCTTCGTTAAAGTTGAATTTTGAGAAAAGCTTGAACTGCAAATATCACATTGGAAAGGCTTTTCTCCAGTGTGTGTTTGCATGTGACTTTTCAGATGGTCACTTCGTGAAAATGTTGACCCGCAAACCTGACAATGAAAGGGTTTTTCCCCAGTATGTAATTTCTTGTGTTTTCTGAGTGTGGAGCTGAAAGAAAATTTTGAGTCACAGCTGTCACAATGAAATGGTCTTTCTCCAGTGTGGATCCGCACATGATTTTCTAAATTTACTTTTACTGAAAACCTTGCACCACAAATATCACAGCGAAATGGTTTTTCTCCAGTGTGTGTTCGCAAATGTTTTTTCAAATTCGTTTTTTCAGAAAATTTGGATCCACAAATTTCACATCGGAATGGTTTTTCTCCAGTATGTGTTCTCATGTGTGTTGTCAAACTTGAACTAGCTGTAAATTTTGACCCACAAATCTCACAGTGGAATGGTTTCTCCCCAGTGTGTCTTCTAGTATGATGAGTTAGCCCATGCTTGGAGAAAAGTTCTCTGTTACACACTTTACATGTAAAAGACTTTTTCCCAGCTTTACTATTAGGACTGCAATTTTGAGAATTTGAGATCATTTTTTCAACAGTTTCCATATTCAGAAAGTAATATACAAAGTTCTTATTCTTTGCGTATTGGAAATTTTTCTGTCTAATATTTCCTTACATTGTTGAAAACCAATGCAGTTAATTTTCAAGGAATGTTTCTGCAAATTGCTTATATTTTCAAATTCAATTGAACAAGAGCTAAAGTGACTCATTTCTTTGGCTGAAGTGACATCTGACCTCCATTTTGGCCATAGCCAGCATTAACATCAGCATCACATTTTCCATAAACAATCCAGAAATCTGCAAGTACAAAAGTTTAGAAATCAAAGTTAAAATCTTTCAATTACTTTGTTCTAATGATGTGAATTAAACATTGAAATGTTTTTTAAAATAAAGCTGCTTAGTGACAGCTGTAGAATAATGGTCTGGGTGGTTTTGATAAAAAGCAACTGAAATTAAGATGAAAGAAATAATAGTCAAACTGATTATCATTTATCAAATACTGATTACTATTACAAAAAAATGAAAGAAGAGGAAAAATGAGGAGGAACTGAAGAGAATTTAAAGCAATATCACAACTATAAGAGTTTTTTTTTTATTTTTGTAGCATATGACAACTCTTTACTGACAACTTAAAAGTTTAAAAAATTCACTCATGACAAACAGTGGCCCTAAGGACCAGTATTTTCAAAACTGCCTTCAGTCTTTACACCATAAAACTGACATCAATGCTAATTTCATTTTAAAATGAATTAGTATTTGTGCTGGCATAATCTCCATGAATGTTATTGTACCACCTCCCAACACACATTTGTCGTGTGTGCATGTATACCTCAGACAACTAGATAAATTCTTTAAAGCAATAAAAACTCTGAAGACAGTCCTGAGTCCGACAATAAACTACATCTGGCAGCAAGGCCTCTGATCAGGAAGTTAGAGATTTTGAGGAGTGTGGAACCACTTCTTGCTTTTGTCCCCAGGTTCATCCTAACCTGGGATGGTAGCATCTTTTAGGGTCCCAGCTATGATCAAATAGTTAACCCCCAAACTGGAGTCAAAACATTATGATAGTTTAAAATATTTTATAGTAACAATATCAGCAATACATTTTCATAGTAAAAAAAATTACCAGCAATATATTTTTGTAAAAGAAATTATTAATGCTCCCAAGAAAATTAAATTTCACCATTTAATGAAACAAAACTTACTGGAAAAGTAAAGCAGAAACTGAGTGAAATTTACTCTTTTCTATTTTCAGAGGTGAAGAGAGAAAGAGAGCCAAAGGCTGAATGTAACAGTAAGACTGTGAGTCTAAATGGGTAAAGGAGGGTAGCAACTACTTACAATAAATTTAAAGTTACAGTATGACATACAGTGAGAACTGTCACCACATGATGAAAGGAATTCAACATGGAGAAATACAACAGAAAAATGTATAAAAAAGGTGGCTACCCTAAACAAATGTTCAAATAATAATGCAATATTAAATAAGGCAAATGCAGAGAGAAAAAGGTTAGAAAGTTACATACTGAAATGTTATCATTGGAGGTAGATTTAAAAGTATAAGTAGGAAACAAGTATTTTGACCCTGTGGTTTATTGTACACATTAAGATTAGTATGGGCTAAACAGGTGATCAAAAATGGTGACAATCTAAAATGTACATAAGTTAAAAAGTAAATGAACAAAGAGAAAATAAAACAATAGAGCACTTTTAATTTTGATGATGTTTGATAGCAGAATTATTCGTGTAATTTACAAGTAAATGTAAATGTTTTCCTTGTGAATATTGGCTGGTATGTGTTGATTGATCTATGCTTCCAACCTTTGACCCCTTCTGCCTAAATAGTATCACAATGGCATCTAAATTGATAAACTACAAAACTAATATGATGGGTGGACAGGAATTGGTTTCAACAGGTTGAGCACCAAAATCAACACAGATTGACAGAAAAATACACCAACTGAAATTTGCTTGGTAAATCACCTTACCAATCCATAGTACACACAAATATCAGGTCATCCCATAAGTTCTGTCCAAATTTTAACTTTTTGTTAAAATGAACAAAATTTAAAGAGTATTTTATAATGTCTAATGGAGCTGAACATTATTTTTATGTTTAGATGCATTTAAACTGATCAAATTTTATTTCAGAAAACAATAAAATTAAATTTTGTTTGATTAAAAACCTACTAACATGGAAGTACCCAAGAATCATTTGAGGCACATAATGCTTTATGGGTTCAAGAAAGGAAACTCAGCAGCCGAAGTGGCTAGAAACATTCACTCAGTTTATGGAGAGGAATGTGTGAATGAAAGAACTTGCAGAAGATGGTTTGCAAAATTCAGAGGTGGAGATTTCACCCTTTAAGATGAAGATCAAACCGGACATCCAGTTGAGTTTGATGAAAAGCTTCTTGAAGCAGCCCTTGAAGAAAATCTTGCTTTATCAGTTGAGGAATTGGCAGTGGTCCTCAGTTCAAACTATACAACTGTTCATCGTCATCTTCAACAACTTGGAAAAGTTCCTAAACTTGGAAAATGGGTGCCTCAAGAATTGTCTGAAAACAACCTCAAATCCCAAGTTGACATCTGCTCTTCTCTCCATTCTTGCCAACTTGTTTCACCTTTTTTGGATAGACTTGTGACTGGCGACAAAAAATGGATCTTTTATCGAAATGTTAAGTGTCATAGACAGTGGCTTGGTAAAGGGGATAGCCAAGAAGGGAACTTCATGGGCAAAAGGTTCTTCTTTCAATCTGGTGGGATCGCCAAGGAATAATCCACTTTGAATTCTTACCACCTAATGCAACAATTAATGCTCAAATATACTGTCAGCAATTAGAGCGTTTGAACCAAGCTTTGGTCTAGTGAATCAAAAAAGGGGTGATGTTTCATCAGGACAATGCGCAACCCCACACAGCAAGAATCACGTCACAAAAGATTGAAGAACTTGGTTGGGAGAAAATTCCTCATCCACCTTATTCTCCCGATCTTGCTCGTTCAGACTACCATTTGTTTCGTAGTTTACAGAATCATTTGGAAGAAACAGCTTTTGTAACACAGGAAGAGGTTAAAACTGACATTTGAGTCCTTCAAATCAAAGCCAAAAGAATTTTACAGTAATGGAATTAGTAAGCTTGTTAATAGATGGAAGGAAGTCATAGATAATCAGAGAAAATACATTGTTGATTGAATCTGTAATTAAATGTAACATTTGGTCACTTGTTTTCTTTATTCAAAATTCGGACAGAACTTATGGGATGACCTGATAGATGAGACATTTTGGAGGACCAATCAGTCGAGAGTTATGAAATTGTTGGATTTTTCTCTCTAATGCTGGTCTACACAATATCCAAAGTTTAAGCATTCTTGCTCAGAATCTAATTTCATTACTGAGCATATGACCAAGGCCTAATGAACCATGGTTTTAATCAAATATATTTTCAGCTGTTTCAAACAAAAGGAATCCCACTAGTTATATAAACCTGTAAAGGTTGGTTTCTGGTAGATTGATCTTAGAAAACCTGTATCTGATCTGTGTATTTTTCGCTGAGAACTCCCTCAATTCGAGTATTTTTTCAATGGAACATATTTAAAATATTCTTGTATTATTTTCCTGCTATTTAAGTGACTTAAAACATATAACAGTCCATTTTTATGGTAGAAATTGGCAGAATTCTACATGTTCATTGTAAAAAACACAAAAACATGCGTAGTACTTGGGCTTTGTACTTTGTTAGGGGCTGCGGTTGGGGTCTTAAAAGTGGCTTATGCTCAGGTCTGGGGACATCATCACAGTTTTGTTTTTAGAAAATGTTTTAAATTTTATATTTTATGTCTTGTTACACATATTTTCATACAGTATTTTCAATAGTTGTATCGATCTATGCATGATTAAAAACAGTTATTGTACGTATGGAAGAAAAAGTGTATGGTTACCAATACTGTTTTTCAAAAATGTATTAAAAAGTGTCTGAAGTGTACAGGAACCAGTATTTCAACATATGGTCACAAACCAAAAGAAATATGGAACACCAGCAGAAATTGGTACTGATGTTTATAAATAATTTATCTTTAATCTTACATAACCAATAGTTTTAGAATATAAATTTTTATTCTATATGCTTTTTGGAAACTTAGCAGAATTACAAGAGTATAAAAAAGAAATTAATTCAAAACTAGTGAAATGATACTTTGGTGTTTTGGGCCTTAAGCTCCCACATACGAGTCCTCGTTAAAGATGAACGTAAAATGGTTGGTTCTTTCTATCGTTCCAATAAGTACCTGACTCCACATGCTACCCTCTACCTTTACAAGAGCAAAGATCAGGTCAAGAATGGTGTACTGTTGTCATATTTGGGAAGGAGCTGCCCAGTCCTCATTTTCCAGTCTCGATAGAGTCCCAAAGCATCTCGGAGTCCTTGTTGGAGAAAGAATTATTTTCACCCTCCAACCTCTGTCTCACAGGTGGGACATAGCAAGTCTCTCACTGCTCTATGATTACTTACACAGAAAGTGTTCAGGTGAACTACATTCCTCAGCTCTGCCAGTCCTAACCTTCATGGGTAGAACTCACCAAGCCACTTACATAGTAGCAAAACACCCACACATCCTCCATATTCCATCAATGAGAAGTTCCACTTAAACAGCTTCTTCCTGCAAACTACTACTGTGGAACTGGCTCCCAAAAGTATGTTTCTTAACCTGTTCAAGTCTAAGATTTTCCCCTCTTACCCATACAAACTGCCTCCTAATGTAACCCTCTACACCGAGTGGCCCCCAAATGTTGTACAAGGTGAAACTTACTGTGAAAAATAACATTTTTTTTAAAAATGGATTGCTTTTTTTTTTTTCTTACATGTTTGATATCATAATGTATTTAATCACACCAATGAAGCATTTTTTTTTAATTATTTTGAATTTGAGAAAATTTATTAAAATTATAAAATTGGTACTAATAAAAAAAAAAAACTCATAAGAAATATATTTTTATTAAATTATTTTTGTAAAGTTTCAGGACAAATTTTGAAGATGTTCTGATTTGATATTGCAAAGTTTTTTTTTTTTTACTGAAATATCTTCAAGAGTTTTTCAAAATAAAACTATTAAAATAAATAAATAATAGATAATAAAAAATAAGTAAAAAATAATAAACTATTAAAAAATATGTCATTACTTCACAATCTTAAAAGTGTTCACAAATTGCCGCCAAAATGCATGCATTTCTTTTTTTCCAGAATGAAATCAAAAAACTCTACCCATGTTTTTTTAAATTTACCAAAAATCAAGGAATTATCCTATTCAATTTAAATTAAATTTTCACCACTTAAATACTGAATAGATTATCTTATAAAAAATTTTGTAGAATTTGCAGGTGGGTGGATCAGTTACATTCCTTTCATTTTAATAACATCATGGTTACTTTTAAAAAACTTTACTTTTTTAAATATTTGTTATAGTTTTATAAAAACCAAAAAATACCTGAAGATGTTATTTCAGTAAAAATATTTTATCAGTCACAAATCGAAACATTTTTAAAATTTGTCCTGAGACCTTTCAAAAATAATTCAATAACACATAAAAAAATTTTTTCTTGTGTCTTAATGTTTGCATAATTTAATAAAACACATTATTTTCTTTCAACTTAAGAAAAAATGATCTACAGGGAATTTTGAAAAATTTACTTGTAATTTTTCAGTTGCTGACGAGAAAAAAGATGTTTTTTATTAAATAAAAATGTGTTTGAGAAAGAATCAAAAGATGTGAAGTTTAATGTCATTTTTGCATCAGATTTTAAAAGAATTTTATTTCATTTTTTTCTTTTTGCAAATTATTTTTTGTACAATTAAAATAGGAAATAAGTTCACAATTCAGAATTACCTCCCTTTTAGTTATACACGCTAAAAATAATTCTGAATTACCTCCCTTTTGGTTATAAAAGCTAAAAAAGAATTATGTATCTGTCTGGGTGGATCTATTAGATTGGTGCAAAAATAATGACGTGATAATGTCGTTTTTTGACGTTAAAAATACGTAAAAAAACGACATTGTTACGTCAGTATTTTTGCACCAACCTAATAGAATATTTTATGACATTAGCAACTGAAAGAAAATGAAGTGAGAGAAATCAATAGACAATAACAATATTTGTTTTTTTTTGTAACGAATTTTCTTAAGATAATTAAAAAGACTTGATTTGGTGGAGTGAAATATTTTATGACCTGAAATAGTTTAAAAAAAAAAAAAAAAAAAAAAAAAAAAAGAAGAAAAGAAAAGAGAAATGCAATGGTTAAATATTACAGCATCTATTTTTTATCATTTCACCCCAAGCAAGGCAATAAAGCCACTAGGATGCAAGGGGTTACTGAGTGTTAGAGAATATGAGAAAAACTACTACTATTAAAGAGAGAGAACACAAATATTCCTATTAATATAAAAAAAACATTCTAAGTTTCATAATGAAATAATTTTATCTATAGAATAGAAATATATTTCTACCTTGTTGATTATAAAAAATTAAAAATGATTGTTTTTAAGTTCAAACATAAATGAAGCCAGTTTCTGTATTTTGGTGTTTGAGGGGGGGTCCTATTTAATTAAATTTGAGACAGTATTTTTGTAAAAGTGGTTGTTGCAAACTTATTTGATCTATGAACTTGGTGACAGATAGAACAAGACTTGCTGTTTTCAATGGTGTTTTTGCTATATTTCAAACAGACACTAAATAATATTTTTCCAAAATTATTACTTAATTCTTAAGTTTATTAATTTTCTTTCAGTCCTGGTCATGACGATAAACTACATCCAGCAACAAGGCCTCTGATTGGGAGGTTTCGAGGAGCATGAAATCACCTTGATTGCTGTTGTTTCCAGGTCCTCCATGACCTGGGTTAGTAGCACCTGGTAGGGTTCCAGCTATGGGTAAATAGCTAACCCCAAAACAAGGGGTTAAAACAATATGAAAGTATAAAAACTGATTTTTATAGTGAAAATTACCAGTAATACATTTCTGAAAAAAATTAGCAGCAATACATCTTTGAAAAAAAAAAAAATTAAAAAAAAAAATTAAAAATAAAATAAAAATACCAACAATACATTTTTGAAAAAGAAATATTACCAAGAATACATTTAAAAAATTGACTCAACAAAAAACCTCTTTACAAAAAAATATATCAATGAAATCTGATCTCCTACAAACTGATTTCTTAAAAAAAAAATACATATTCTATTCATACAGACCTATCCTAAAAATCATGTTGATATTAAATAACCCATTGATATATTGATATGCCATTAAAAAAAAAAAAAAAAAAAAAAAAAAAAACTAATTTTCTATGATTAAGAGATCTTTTAAAAAATATATTTTCTATCATCACTTTTTCAATTAAAATAGCAAATCTACCTATATTTCTGAGATGAGGTATTTACATTATCTACATTGTGTACAATTTACCCTGGGCTCCATATTTCCTTGGACCTAGGGCATAAAAGTATTGGTTGAAGTAATCCAAAAGTTCAATACCTGGCCACAGCAGTGGTGAACAAAATTTTGGCGGGTCGAGTTACTAAAGGGAAATAACTGAAAACTGAGATATCAAGAAAAGGTATGGCATGTAGAACTAGAACAATCTACCCCCATGGACTAAAAGGGTTTGGCTTGGAATTCTAACATATATAGCCTGAAGAAGGTCAGAGTGTACAACAGCTGAAACATTATGAATATAACAATACAGATGAAGACAAAAGTCTGAACAATGTAAATAGTGTAAAAAATAGCAGATCAAGGAAAAATTAACTGTAAGAACCTTTTAAAAATGTCATACTTAAAGCTAGGTACCTTCAAAAATTTTGGTTTGTTTTACAGCATATCAACCTCAATGGGTTATTTAATGCCGACAAAATTTTTATTGCTGGTAATGTTTTTCTTCAAAAATCTATTTCTGGTAATATTTTCTTTGAAGAAATCTATTTCCAAAAAATGTATAGCTGTTTGTATTGCTGGTAATATTTTTTCCTTCAAAAATTATTGCTGGTAATAATTTTTTTTTATTACAAAGTATTTCTGGTATTAAAACCTATTTTTATACAAGTTTTGGTGTTAACTATTTGCCCATAGCTTGGACCCTAACAGTGTGCTACCACCCCAGGTCAAGATGGACCCGGGAACACCAGAAATTAAGAAGTAGTTCCATGCTCCTCAAAACCTCCTGATCAAAGGCCTTGCTGCTGGACGTAGTTTATCGTCTTACCCAGGACGTGGATGTAGTTTATCGTCATACCCAGGACGGTCAAAAATTTGCTAAAAAAGACGATACATGATGAAAAAAAATGCCCAAAATGTAATAAAAACAAAATTATCATCATCAAAATCTTTGTTATTATTCTTAACATTTAGCAGTCTGCATCATTTAGGGGTTGCCACAGAAGGAAATGACAACACAACCAAGAAATTCAAATTCAACTTGCATTGGCAGGACAAAGATTTTGCTTAGTGAGAACAGTCCCCTACAAAATTCTAAAGGTTAACCTTCACAATGTTACTAACATTATTTTCAGGTTTTGAATTAAAAGAAAAAAAAAAAAAGAGAGATGCTAGAGCCCTTTAACTAGCTAAGAGAAGGCATGAATCCATTTTTCCCTCCAGTTATAGGAAAATAGAGAAGCTTTAATTTTGTAAATAAGTTCTGAGTGCTGGGCTTGTATTCTATACCTTTAAAAAACAAAATTAAAATTTATTTGTTACCAAAAACTGCAGCAGCAACACTTTGTATGATTACTACCGTCTTTTACCCAACAAAGGGTTCAGGCAACAATAAAGTAACCTGTTTATCAATATAGTTAACATTTAGCACCCTGTGCATCATTTATAAATATTGCTTCCCCTTTTACGGTACATGGAATCCCTTCAAAATATAATGTTTTATATATTAGTTCTATATATTTGGAATTTCAGTAGCCTAGCTCTCAATTTCAGTTAAGATTGTTTTAGGTGTTGCCATAGAAGGATATGACAACACAACTAAGAAATTCAAATTGCATTGGCAGGACTAACATTTTGCTTGGTGAAAATAGAACCTTGGAAATTTTGGTTAAAAGTCAGGTGTTTTTTGGTTTTTTTTTGTTTCCTTTTTATCATCAACGTGACACCATAAATTTGAGCATCTTTTGTGTTGAAAACACATTGATTTGAAAATTCTTGCAAATTCAGGTAATTTTTTTTTTTTTTAGAAAATCTTAGTAAAAATATTCTTTTTTTGAATCTGTTACTCCCCCCCATCCCCCTGAACTCATTTAATTTTATGAAATTTCAAGAAATTCTTTCTTTATATCATTTAATATTTATATTTGTTATAAGAAAAAAGTCATCAAAGAATTTAAAATCTCCAGTTAGAGAAAATCTGTCCTAAATTATTATATAAAAATGTGTTTGTGGTATCCTACGCTCATGTTGTACGAGCAATAGACTCACCCACGTGGGTTGTATAATCTGTGACTTACCTCCTCTTTTATTTTGTAGCTAAGTTTCATGTTGACTTCAAGTGATGTTTTTCAGTTATGTCCCCCTAACTTAAATTTACCAAACAACAGACTGTCAATAAATCACTCAACATACGTTTCGGTGTTAAAAAATGCTTTTCTGCAATATTTTAAACTAAAGGTAAATAATATTTGTTTCAATTCAAATTAATTCAAGTTTAAGACAACTAATCTTCCTCAAAGTTTCGGAAAAGGATCTGTTATTTTTGAAAGATTTTTTTTTAAAAAAGAGAATCATGTTGACTTGACAGATTCGGTTTGAAATACAAAGTATTTTGTTTTGAACTTTTGATTGTTGCAAATAATAAATTATCTAGCTTCAAATTAAAATTAAATCTTCAAGAAAGATTTTTCGTTTTTAAAAATGCATTTTAAACTTTCGGTATCACGTTTCTTATTGTCATTGTGCCGACAGATGGTTAAAAAATAAAAATTCATTATTCATCAAAAATAAAAATAATTTTTTTCTTAAATGTCTATATTCAGAAAAGCAATTAAAAGTTTTTCTAATTAAATAATGTCTTAGTTTTATTTGCCTTTTATTTTACGATTCAGAGCATATTATTTTCTATCACTGTAGGTCCTGTTTGACAAAAAAATATAAATTGATTTAAAATTCTCCATGGACTTGTGCTTATAACTAATTAAACATTAAGCGCTACAAAAAAAAAAAAAAAAAAAAAAAAATTTCTCGAAATTTCATAAAATTAAATAAGTGTGTGTGGAGGATGGTAACAAATGTAAAAAAAAAAAAAAAAAAAAAAAAAAGTTTCATTCATTTGTGAATAAATACTGAAAGTTTCATTAAAATACGACAATTATCTGAATTTTGCAAGAATTTCCAAAAAGCAATGTGTACTTTTTTTTTGACACTCAAATTTCCCATACTAATCTTTAAAATTTAATTTGTTTTTCTTTCGTCAAATATGGACTATAAATTTAAAGTTTAAATTTATAGTCCATATTTGACGAAAGAAAAACAAGATTTTTCACCAAAATTTTTAAAATTCTTTAAACAAATAAAAATAATAAAATAATCAAAAAAACCCTCTGGTCTTTCTTTTTTAAAAAAAAAAGAAGAAAAAAAAAAAAATATTGGCGATAAAACTTGGTTTTTATTTTGGGGGTCAGCTTTTAAATTAAAATTAATGAATGTTCATGTTATCGAATCTTTGGAGGAACTTTTAAATAATTTAATAAACTTAAAGTTTTCGGAGTGGGTGAGGGGTCTATTAAAATTTTATAAACTTTTAAACCAAAAAAATAGTTTACTCAAAAAAAAAAAAAAAAATCTTATTCTTCTTACCGGAATTTTCTTTTCAGTTTTTTTTCTTTACATCGTCAAAAAATTAATTTTTGATGAAATAATTTAGAAACGGTCTTATTTTCTACTGAACACAAAATCTAAAATAAGAATTGAAAAAAGAAAGTAATTGAATCAATGGCCATAAATTCAAAATGCTTCTTTCTCGCATAAGTTCTATAAGAAAACAAGCGGTGAATACTTGAAATGTCCTTGTATAATAATGTTCCTTTAAACTGTTTGGCGCTATTACTTTTTTGCACCAACCACTTGTCTACACCTATAATCAACGTCAGCCACTGACAAAGTTTGGTTTGCACGGTGTAAAAAAAATAAAAATGGTTAACAATAATAAACGTGCCAGCAAAAAGGCCGTTTCTTTGAGGGGTTTTTTTTTTTTTGCGTGTGTTTATTGCTTTAAAAAGCAATGATCAGAATTGTAAAATCTAAACATATGAAATGGAATTTATTTTCTTTGTTTATGAGAATTGACAACAAAAATAATGAACAGTGAACACTGTTAGTGTTAACAGTTAATTTATATTAGATTGTTTATTTACACTATTATATTATTTATTAGAATGGTTGGCAAAACATCAGCTAATCTAATTACCAATTGATTTGAACTTTCTAAAATGGTAAATAATAAGGATTTCCTTAGAGTTGGTTCACATATTTTCATAATTTAATAAATGTTTATAAATTTATGAATAAGAATTCTTTCACATTTCTTTATTGATAAATCATGTAGAAACTTTGTGCCCTTACTTTAGCGAAACTTTTGTGGAAAAGGAGAAATGAGGGAAATCAATTGTAATCTTGTGACAAAAATATTGTGTAGCGGGATGAACGGCCTCCATTCAACCTGTACTTTTTTTTTTACTTTACAAATGTGTTAACAAGGAATAAGCAGACAAGAATAATAACATTCAACAAGAAAACATTTATATTGCAATAATATACAAAGTTATCAATTGCAATAAAAAGCAAGAGAAATGAAGATGAAAGAAATACTAGTGAAAAATGAATAATAATTGACAATGATTCATCTAAGAAGGCTAACCAGCAGGAGTCATTCAAATTTAGCCATATAGCTATATTCTCTACTTCTACTTCTTATAGATGGCAGTTGCAATAAAAAGCAAGAGAAATGAAGATGAAAGAAATACTAGTGAAAAATGAATAATAATTGACAATGCTTCATCTAAGAAGGCTAACCAGCAGGAGTCATTCAAATTTAGCCATATAGCTATATTCTCTACTTCTACTTCTTATGGATGGCAGTTGCAATAAAAAGCAAGAGAAATGAAGATGAAAAAAATATTAGTGAAAAATGAATAATAATTGACAATATGTAATAGTCTGTCAAAATTCCCACTCTTTAATAAAAAAGTGCGTATTCACCTCAGCAACCACCATTCAAATATTACCATCTGGTTTAATTTTAGGCTGTCTCTACTTTCAGGGCAAAAAAGTTTACATGTCCTAAAAATATTTTCTGACCAATCAGAAAATATCTGTGCAGTTTTAACCAACTGATTTCTTTCAAGCCACTGCCATCAATTCAATTCTGAGGCAAGAGGATCAACCAAACTATCTTGATAAGTTGCCTTGCCCTCAATGGTCACCTTCCTACTGAAATCCAATGCCAAAACCCTAGCCAAATTTAAATTGAAAACAGGTGAGGTTTGATTGGACAATGACTCTCAAATTTTTATCAATGGACATGAAAATTATATGCCCCCCTTCCAAAGAGTTTGATTTATCAGCTGGCTTTGATCCATGTGTTTGCTATATAAGAGGGGGAAAATTTTACTGCAAATTCAGAAAGGATTCAACCACCTGAGCATGTAACAGCTGTACCCTAAGCAGAAAGGTGTAGCTGTCTCGGCATATAAATTCTGCCATTGCTGCTGAAAAAGGAAAACACCATCTAGGCCTGTAGAAGCTGGGATCTGGATAGAAAGATTGACTGTTGCAGTGGGTAAAGTTCACTGCTGGTGTGAAAGGAAATAGACCAGTCAAGTGAGAAAGCTGTTAGCTGAGATAATAAAAGACTACTACTATTGTTGCTGTGGAGGAAAGAAGAAGAATTTTCCAAATTTGATATGTGAATGTCTCTCTTTTAAACATATAAGTTTTATCTCAAATATGAATGACTTTTATAACCTTTTATAACCTTATCAGTTTATCTCATTTGAATGTCTTTTATAATCCTGTGAGAGTTTGTCTCATATTTGAGAATGCCTGTTTCAAAAATCTGAATATTTACCAAAAGGACCTAGAAAAGCAACTTTGCCTAAGTTAGATCAACCTTCTTCTCACCCCTTTTGAATAACAAATATCAACCTTTGAACTTCCAACATTTTGAATTTGAGAAATTTTCCAAGTAAATGCCTTTTGTTGCTAAGAAATTGATTTATGTGAACTGTTGCTCTTAAGGAAAGTTGTTAAAATTCCTTTGTTTTTAAGGAAAACCTTTTGAGCCATAAGGGAGGTGGTTCTAGCCAAGTGTCTGGGTGCTTCTCTGTCATGGAGACTTGTCCACCAAAATCAAATAAATTCACGTGAATGGCCTCGTCAAACTCTTTTTGCCTTCATTTTCTACTACTCTTCAGCAAGTCTAGTGGAGATGGTCCTGTGGGTGACAGGAGCAGGCTTGGTTAATTAGAGACCCTTAGTTCACGCACACACAGATGTTAGCAGCAGGTTCATGATGGTCACATCCTCATATCATCCTGCTTGGAGAACTCGTTAGCAGCAGCAGGAGGCTACACAAAGGCCCCAAACAACACTTCAAGGATCGGTTGAAGACATCCCTGACACAGGCCAACATCGACCTTGAGGAACTGTTACTGCTACTGGTGTAGGAGCATCCAAGGGAGGGCCGAGACTTTCAAGTCCGACCATCTACATGAAGAGGATCTACAATGTGCTGTCTGGAGGACCAGACTTGTCCAGCCATGTCCATCACCTACACTCTTCTGTGACTACTGCTCACAACTCTTCAGGTGTAGGCTAAGCCTTCACAGCCATCTCCACCACCACCACCACCAAAGGGGAGAAAGGGGATGAGGGGAGAGAATGATGATCCTGATGATCAGATGTGAATGGGTGCTGACTATAGCTAAGGAAAAATATTTGCTTTACATTAACTGTTGTCTCCTAAGAGAAAACAGATTTTTATTTTGAAAGAACAGTTGACTTGTCTTGATAGTTTGAAGGAGAACAAGTGAAATTTGGTGCAAAGTCAATATTTTGTATTTTGTACAACTTGCATATTGTAAAAAATATTTTTTCCTTAATAAATGTTTGTTTCTCTACCAACTTCAAATGGTGTAAGTTTTGTATCTGTTTTGTTAGTGCCTCTAAGGGAATTTACATGTATGGTTCCCAACATGGAGGGCGCACTTCACAGGTGGGCAATTTGATTTTTAACAGGGTCAATTCGTAAATGAGTTATTAACAGTGCTAATTGTTTTTTCTAGAGAGTTTGTTTGAGTATGAGAGTGTGTGAGTATGAGTGTGTATGTGTGAGTATGTGTGTGTGAGTATGAATGTGTGTGAGTTAATAGTCGTGGTAGTCAACACATGCTCGTATCAGGATTGTCCTAATCTCTCCTTATTCTTTTTCTTGCCCCCAACTACTTTTTTTGCCTACTCCTGAAGAGTTGTGAGCAGGAGTCACAGATGAGTGCAGGTGGTGGATACGGCTGGGCAAGTCACCCCCCCCCCCACGGACAACACATCACACATCCTTTTCATGATGATGGCTGGACTCAAAATACATAATTAATAATAGTTCATACATACAGTGCATATACCGTATCTATACATAAAAAAAAAAAAAAATTGTGTATGTATGTACATGTGTAATTACATATGTACTGTATATAATATATATACATTTATATTAATAACATAATATTTTTATAAATGTTCTAAAATTCTAAAATAAAATAATAATACTATTGCATGTATGCCGTCACAAGTTCTTAAGTGAAGTTAAGCTAATGGCCTTTTAGGCCAACAACCTACTTCAATAGGAGTTCACTTTCTGAATAATAAGAATTATATGACATAGTGAAAAGGATCTTATTTCATCAAGACAATACTCCAGCACCCAAGTCTTTGGTTTCAATGGCTGGTGTGGCTAACTGTGGCTTTGAACTTGTTGATCACTCTCCTTATTCTCTTGATTTGGCCCACATCTGACTATCATCTGTTCCCAAACATGAAAAAAAAACACTTGGATAGGAACCAGTATCACAATTCTGATGATTTCATACCTGCTGTTGATGGCCCTTTCTGATCAACAATTTGAACAGTCAGATATCAGTTTAACTGGAAAGAAACAATGCAGTTATTAATAAGAAGAGTTGAAATGAATGCATGCAAGGTTTCACAGCTCTAGCATTGATCCTTCAGAGTCAGCCTATGAACTTTTCAGCTCAGCCTCATACCTGGAAAGAAACAATGCAGTTATTAATAAGAAGAGTTGAAATGAATGCATGTAAGGTTTCACAGCTCTAGCATCACTCCTTCATAATCAGATGACAAACCTTTTAGCCCACCTTTGTACAATACAATCTTCAAATAATGGAATAGAAGGTAATACAGAAACTTTAAATAAGGTTGAGAATAGTCATTAAAAAATATGGCACCCACCTAATAGAAAAGATGAAAAAGCCAGAAGATGGCTTTGGCAAAATTCACATGTATCGATAATAATTTTTTTCTTCTTCAGAGCATGTTTCTATTCACAGGTTTCACTTCTTTTTTTCTGCTTGCTTCTTCTGTGAGAAACAGCCCGAGGTGACTGCCAAAAAACATAGGTGACTGCCAAAAATAGCTATTATTTCTGGAACCTTATTTTTCTGCCCTCAGGACAAAATTTTCATGTCTCCTCATCTTCTGACTTCTTTGATATATTCAATCCTTCACAGCAGCAGAAGCAGTTGCTCGTGTTGACCTACGTCTTTCAGATCTCATATTTCATTATCTTCTAAGTTTAACTGCTGACCCTTCTTTAGATGAATCTTAACTTTAAATTTACATGGATGAAAGCCAATCTTTTGATTGGACAATAAATGCAAAGAGTATATATTTTGTAAATTTTAAAAAAACTGCCAGTTTGCCGTGACTGCCATTTTTGGTGGTTCTTTTAAAGCCAATTTTAAATATAGAAACTTTTACAGGTAAATTTAAAACATCACATTTTTTTATACACAGTCTCGCTTTGTTTTAAATCTTCTTCTTTATATGATGTGTCCCCTCAGGATGTAAGCGATCATGGTTCTCCACAACTTCCTGTCCCTTGTAGCTCTTAATAAACTGTCTTTTTTTTCTCCTAAGCCCTGTTCTGCTGTTCATTTACTCAAGCTCACCAAGTATGTTATGCATTGTTTTCCTTTGTCTCTTTTGCCCTCTACTGGTCATGTGAGTATCAAATTTTCCAAGCCCACCTTCCTCATTATGCGTCCCAGAAATATCAGCTGTCTCTTCCTGATGTTAAGTGTTTGTTTCCTTTTTGTTTCTAATTTCTCCAAAACTTTGTCGTTTTTCACATGTCCATGGCATCCTTCCGTAGAACGACATTTCTATTGCTTCAAGTCTCCTTTTCATCTTTGAGATTGTTTAGCCCTCACTAACATACAAGAGGACAGATATCACGTAACACTTCATCACTCTTTTCCTTGTTTCTAGCAAAATATACACACCTCTCTAAAAAGTAAATGTAAAAGACAAACCTCAGCAATTATAATATTTATCCATCTACATTTTTATTAATTATTATTTTAAATTATTTTATATTACTCACTGTGAAAAATTTTTTTATATAGGTGACCATTGGCTCCGAATGGCTGTGCGAGAAGAGTTATTCTTCACGTGCAGATGATCTGATTGGTTGACATTGACCAATCAGCGAGCGAGCTTTAGGGAGACTCAAGAAAGCTTCTGGGATCCGTTTCTCCCATAGGCGCACAAAACTGACTACATGAAAATAGAGCAATTATAAAATTGTAGCATTGCAGCGATTTGTAAATTGTCTATAATAACGTAGTGGTGATTAATTAGGCAATGAATGCTTGTTGTTGTATGTGATTTGTATTTGTGTATGTACGTATGTGCGTGCGATATAGATTGGCACAAATGTAAAGGAGAGACAAGAACCAATGTACATGTACAAACAAATGATAATGTATTAACAACAAAGGGTTAAAAGTGACAAAGATGTGTGTGTCCAAAGTATGTGTGGTGAGTGAATGTGTGTATGTACATGTGTGTGTATGTATTGTTCATGCATTTCCCAAAGGGAACGCGTTCTCTGCAAGAGATTTACATGTTGACAAATAAGTGGATATGGTGAGAAGAGAGTGATAAGAAATGAATACAGAGTATTTATAGTCCAGAGAGCATCTTCTAGTAACGGTTTCAAAAATTAGGAGGAGGTAACCCAAGAGATGTCAAATTCATTCAAAATTAGTTTATTTTCAGAACAAAAAAGAATGGAGAAGAGCTTTGAATAGTCGGTTAGATTGGAAGAAAGTGGAAATAAAATAAATGGAGAGGGCCTAGAAAAATACAGAGTAGGCTTGAAAAAACTCAAAATTTAAATTGCCAGCCAAGTGTGTAAGCAAGAGAAGATCGGGCCACATCTATAACTTATTTTCAGTCATATGGTCCTGAATATGACGACACACGTGATCGGATAAAAAAATGTTAATATTTATTTAGTTTTCGTGTACGTATACCTAACTTTTAAGCTTAGAAATCTAAGGTTGCGTCCGAATAACTAGACAGCGATCTTGGCGAGTTGTGCCCCTTATGTGATTCGCTCTTCAAAAACTGATTCCAAGGGGAGATAATTTCGGTTTACCGGAAGTGGCATGACACGCGCGGCTTTCCACGTAAGCTGTCGTCTTTCCTAACAAGAAATTCCTATGTAGGCTTTTGAAAATAACAAAATTAGACACCTTTTGATTGGTGTACTTGGTTCCTTTTTTTAAAGGGGACCCCTTCACATCAATTCTTGATATGTTAACATCCCTGCTGAAGCCGAATTGAGCCAGGAGGTTGGAGGGAAAGAAAAAGACAAAAAAACAGTTATTTACACATCAGCTGTGTGGATAAAAATAATCCTGACTCGACATTTTTATAGAAAAGGAAGAAAGGAAACATTTGCCAATTCAAGGAGATTTTAAGTTTTTTTTTAAATCTTTATTATTCTGAATTTAAAAAAAAAAAAAATTTACTTGTTTTGAAGTTGGATCGATTTTTGATCCGATTTTTTGGGGGGTAGGAAAAGTTTTTTTTAAAAGTCTCCATTTACAAAAGCCGGCCACAAAATGATGGAAATAACTGATTGTCAAAGTATGTATTGTTCACAAAAATAGTGTTTATTTAATAATTATATTTTTTTTTATTTAAAATCTGTTTTTATTTTATTTATTTACATTTTTTAAAATCCTTGTTTGAATCGAATCATCACGTTGTTATAAAAATAAATATCCTTCACAAGTTTTTTTTTCTTTTATTAATTCACAAATTATTAATCATAAAAAATTTCGCCCCCTTTTTGCTTTGAAATTTTTTACCAATTTCGCAAAAGCCTGTTGACTTTTGAGTTAGTAGTTTAAAAAAGAAAGAAAAAAAGAAGAGTTTTATTTACTTTACTCATCAAAGATAACTTATTTGTATTATTTCTCTAATGTTTTTTGTTTGTATGTGTTGTTAATTTGCGGCTTCTTCAATTTCATCATTTTTGTTTGCAAATTAAATATTTACATGAAACGAAATCATATTTTATTCAATTTCCACTTCCAGATTCCTTTTCATACGTGTTTAAAAAAGAAAGGTATTGTTTGCTTACACACACACATGTAGGCTATCTATTCCCCATATGAGGTGATTTGGGATTTTATTGTTTATTATTCATTATTTGCTCTATAATAATAAATACACTGAGCTCTTTTTGCGGATCAGTTTTAGAATCCACTTGGATTATATACCAATGGATTTGTTGCCTTACACAAAAAGAAGCAAGTGTCATTAAATACCTGACGGCCGGGGAAATCAAGATAAATTTGTAGAGCAGATGTAAAAATTATTTTTTGTTTAATTTTTCTACAGCAGGTAAAATTTATAGAAAGCGCGTATTTTATATAATAAATAAATAACTGTGATAAATAAAATTAAGAGTGGATTTAAAAATGTAATATTCATAAGACATCTTTCCAATGTTTTTTTTTTCTTTACTAACAGATCGTGACATTATCAGAGAAATGAATTTAAAATTTTTATTATTGCATTATACCAAAATTTGAATACCTTAACACTCAACAGATAGATAGATATGAATGTCAACAACTGACCACAAACAGTTATTAATTAAAAATAATTAGTAAATGTATTATCCATAACTACATACAAGAATGTCGTTTTTCTTAACTCTCTACAATATAGCTATATCTGTAAAAAAAAAAAACAAAAACAAAAAAATTCAATATGTTTACCTGTAGGATAATTAATTTATAAATGACATTTTCTGCTGGACAGGTGTGTTGTAACAAGTTCAGTTTTTCTTTTATTTTTTTTTTTTACAGTAAAAATTTTACTGATTACAAAAAATAAATCAAGAACATAAAGTAAATGACATTTTTTATGCCCTCAAAATTTATAAATTAACCATTTTTTTTTTAGCTACAATGATTAATAATTGTTTCACGAAATATTTTTCACGTTCGCAGGTAATTTTTCAGTGTTTCACTTATTTTTCTACAATATTTAGCTGAGCAGCTATTTAAATTTTTAACGGTAATTAATTTAGTAGTTCCACTAAAAATGCAAAGAGAAATTACTTTTTTTTTTTTTTTTTAATCAAAAAAAGTTAGAATGTTCTAATGATTATTAATCTAATCTAAAAAGAAGGAAAAAATTAAAAAAAAAAAACTCTTTTTAAACATTTATAAACCCGGATATAAGAGAGTTGTTGGGACCGGAGAAGTCTCTTATATCAGGGTTTGGTCTAATTTATAACACAGGCTCTAATTTGGGACCAGAGAAAACCTCTCTTATATCCGGGTTACACTGTATTACCTAAACGATGAATAATATTGATTATTGAATATATGTTTTTTTAAATATTATATTTTTAATGATATCACATCTCCCCAAATAGCTGTTGTGATCTGTAGTAAATAAAAATAAATAATAAACATCACAAAATAATTTCATATTAAAAACACTTGTCAAGATTCAAGAATATATTTTGCGAATTTTATCATACATATATATTCTTTTCTGGTACTATGAAGAAGAGTATTGTACAATTTTTACCAAAAGTATCTTTTTTTTTTTTTTTTTTTTTTTTTTAAATGATGTTTTGTCCCTTCAGGACGTAGGCGGTCATATTCTTCAGATTTCTTCTCTCTGAATTGGCGGGAAATAATGGACGGAGATAATGATTAGTTTCCCGTTACTTTCTAAAAAGAGTATTTTCAAAAACTTATAAAATTTGATATTTCATTTAAATTAAATAATTTGAAGCCAAGTAATTACCTGTTGCTGAGCCATAATTAATACCTTGTTCATTCTTCGATTAGTGCTCTTAAGATGTGGCCTTATGCCAATGTTGCTTTAGTTCAGCACATGTCTTCCACTTTTCAAAATTCTACTGAAAGCAGGCTTACGATTATATCACGTTCAAACACCGGTTCCCGTACGATCACTGAAGTTAAGCAATGTTGAACCATGTGATTGTTTGGGAATACCAGGTGTTGTGTGAATGATGTAACTGTAATAATTGGAAATTCATTTTTGTAAGGCTCATGTTTTAGATATAAAGTTTATAAACACATCCTCTTGGGGAATTTGGATTATTATTTATTTTTTGTAAAACTAGACGTCCAATTACAGAAAATCTGCTCTGAATCATAAAATAAAAAATGCAATAAAACTAAAAAAATATTTAATTAGAAATGCTTTTTAATTGCATTATGGACACTACCATCTTAATTTCTTTTTTGATGAAGAATGAATTTTTACAAAAACGTTTTATTTTCATAATAATTTATAAATTTTAAAATTATTAGGTTGGTGCAAAAATAATGACGTAGTAATGTCGTTTTTTTGACGTATTTTTTAACGTCAAAAAACGACATTATTACGTCATTATTTTTGCACCAACCTAATATGTATTAACTGTATAAGTGATATTATTGTTAAGTAAAAACTCTATTTACTAATCCTAAATTGAAAAGCTTGTTACAATTCAGTAATCCCAGTACATTAAGAATTTTTAATTTTTGTGTGTGTGCAGAAACATTGCTGGTTTTTGTAAATACGATCATGGCCTGTTAAGAGCCAGAAAAGAAAGACACTGAAGGAAGGTAGGTTGAACAAGAAGTGTATTGAAATAACAGAACATATATACAGTGTTACCCGGATATAAGAGAGATTTTCTCTGGTCCCAAATTAGAGCCATACTTACCTGAACAAAAATAGACCAAACCCGGATATAAGAGACTTCTCCGGTCCCAACAACTCTCTTATATCCGGGGTTACACTGTAAATACAAAATAAAAGTGTTATTAGACAGAAGTGTCCATACGAACTGTCAGGTTACACTGTGTCCCAACTGCCTGCCTAGGAAGTCTTGCAGGTTAGTATTTATGAAAGAGGAAGAGTTCATTCTAATGTAGATAGGTCACCATAACACATACACAATTTTCTCATAAAATAAGAGTGATAACTATAGTAGATTTAAAGCCAAAGTTTCTAAAATTCAATAAAACATTAAATTACTGAGAATATCATCAACATCTTTAGAGTCAATATTATGTCCAATAAATGACAATTTTCTAGTTTTCCCAAAACACGCCAACACAGCCAAGCAACAATGATATAAACAAGGCAGCAGGGAAAGTGTTAACATTTGATGATTGCTTATCATTGTCGGTGATCCTTGTTAAATAATCCCCTCCCCCCATTTTTTTATTTTTCACAAATTCATCTGATCTGAATTATTATTTCCCATCTTGGGTTTTTTTTTTTTTTTCTTACTTTTGCAGAAATAGGTGTTGGCCTGGCAGGATTTGGTGTCATGTTTCTTTTCCTTGGAGTCCTCTTTTTCTTTGACAAAGGCTTGCTTGCTTTCGGAAACGTAAGTTAATAATGCATACACACATGCATGCATTTTTACAAGGGTGCAATATTAGAGCAATATAAACACAGCCAAGAGCAGTTTGTAACAAAACAGTGTGTGGGGGTGGGTAACAAATATATAAAATAATATTTAAATATAAAAGTGAAGATTGAGGTCAACACTTGGCTATAGTTGATGGTTTGGTTTATTTTGTTTAACGGCATATCAACCTCAATGGGTTATTTAATACTGACAACATTTTTAGGATAGATTCGTATGAATAGAGTATGTAAGAAAATATATGGATATAGATCCAACAATATGAAGAAAAATATACAGAAAAAACAAACAAAAATCTTAATATGTAATTATGCTGTATTAATGTTAATTAATGACGTGATCATATTTTAAACGGAACGCTGATCTTATATAAAAATTTCAGTTATCTGTTTGGATTAGTTGTGCTCTTATGTCCATCGTCTTTTTCATGTTGAATTTTATATGTTCTAATGTTAATTATGTTTTATAAATATGTCCTGATGATGATCTAAAATAGACCGAAACGTCCGACGTTGACTTTATATTGACATTAATACAGCATAATTACATATTGAGATTTTTGTTTTCTGTATATTTTTTTTCATGAATAGAGTATGTATTCTTTGGTTTAGATTGGTTTGGTTTATTTCGTTTTACAGCATATCAACCTCAATGGGTTATTTAATGCTGACAATTTTTATTGCTGGTAATATTTTGTTTTGTCAAAAATCTGTTTCTGGTAATATATTTCCTTCAAAATTGTATTGCTGGTAATAATTTTTTTCAAAAAAGTATTGCTGGTAATAGTTAACTATTTGCCCATAGCTGGGACCCTAACAGGTGCTACCACCCTGGTTCAGCATGGACCTGGGAACACCAGCAATTAAGAGGGGGGGTTCCACACTCCTCAAAACCTCTTGATCAGAGGCCTTGCTGCTGGGCGTAGTTTAACGTCTTACCCAGGACGTGGATGTAGTTTAATGTCTTACCCAGGATGCAGCTATAGTTGAGAAAAAACCCAACATACATGGCCTGACAATTGTTTCTAGCATGAAACAGCTTGTTGCCTCTGAGTGTTGACTTCAATGTTCACTTCAATATTTACATACACTCTAGCTCTGATATTGAGCACTTTATCCCATAAATATAGCACACCTTAAAACTATATTTCTTCATAAAATAATATTTATGTTGGCCACACTACCACCATGTCTTGGCGACTGAGTTTTCATTTGAATGATGCATCCAGCATTTTTAAACATTTACAACAGTAGTTTAGAAAAATTCTTGTTGAAAATACATCTATACTTTTTCATGAAAATAATAAACATAAACTAAAATTCTTGAAACTATGTGTATTAAAAAATTGAGACCAAACCTTAATAAAATTAATTATGAATACTGTACAAACATTTTAAAATGTTTATAGTAGAGAGTTTAAAATAATGAGGTTTATACTAATAGTTTTAATGCTTCTTCCTTAAAACGCTCTCAATAAAACTGTAACTTAGTTACCTCCCTTGAAGTGTTAGTCAAGCCGATCACATAGTACTCAACACAGTGTTCTTCACTTCACAAGTAAAAAAAATTTTAACTTTCAGATGAACACAGCAATTTTGTCTTTGAAAATGATGAACACTACATTATTTGTCACAAAATAAACAACACGATGATGACATTGAGCTATGTCAAAAGTACTCCGAGTGAAATATGTATCAACATGGCAATTTTCTTTTTCTTTAATAATGACACCAAAAAGCTTGTCCGTGAATATGAAAGGGTCAAATTGAAAATAAGTAGACAAAACTTGTCTAAATTATTCAATGAAACACACACACAGGAAAAAAATGTATGACAAAGTGGGAAAAATTTTGTGGGAAAAATTTCATAAATGTAGTCTGAAGTCGTAAAGGATGAAATGCATCACAAAACTTTTACATAAATTTTCTTCAATGTTGTACTTGTATATATATTTTATAAAATGGTAATACAGGGTGTCCATATGTTATCTGGACAACTTAAGATAGATTACATAAAGTGTTCGGTTCAGAATTCCCTGTAGATTACACAGATCAATAAAGACCTGATGAAGGCTGGTGGGCACGACAGCCAAAACATGATAGCAATAACAACAAAGAGGACAATAGTCCCACTATAAATAGTATAGATAACTCTACAGGGTTTATTGGAAAATATACGTAAAGATTTATTTTAAACACATCAAAAAACTATCAGATGGGAGCCGTTGGCTGTGTGCAACACATTTAGACAATGCTCAGTTTCTCTTTTCTGCAAGACACAGGCGCTAACTAGAGTTGCTGCTGCATTTTTTTTTTATACTTTATAGTGCAATTACACTGAACCTGATTGTCTGAATCAGAATAGACATTGCACTTTCTCTTGCAGTTTAATCATTGTCATTAAAAATCACTTCCAACATTTACCTGAAAAGACAATCAAAAGTGAATTAAAAGAAAAAGACTATAAATTAAAACTCGAATAATATTTCTTTAACAGTATATTGGAAGATCTTAATGCTAATGGATACATTAAACTGTGGAAGGTCTACAGGTAATTTATAGACACAACCTGTATAACAAGGAGATTAAAAGTGGGTAAACCAGTTTATCAGTCCTGTCTCACCAGAAAAAAAAAAATAATGTGCAAAGTGACTAAAAAGAAAAAACAAAACACTTACACTTTTTTTTTTTTTTTTTCCAACCCTCTTCAAGTTTTATCCAATACCAAAGGGACATGGTCCCCAAAAAGTTGAATAATGCTGAAATTCCTATTGCAGAAGCCTGGAGAATGAACTGCTTGGAATTGGGGTATCATTTAAACAAACAACAAAGATGAGATGAGGATATTAGTCAAAATAACCAACAACTTATTTCCAAATTTAAAAAAATATATATATTTTTTATTTTATTTTTTAAGCATGTTTAATAATTTTTTGCTAGTTTTTCTTAATGGTGTTTTTTAATCCAACACTTTGGTCAATATAATAAATTGAGGAGGAGGGTTGATTTGAACTCTCTTTCTCCCGGCATCACATAAGCGAATTCAGCCATGGAACAACAATTTGATGCAAGAGAAAGAATTCTTAATTTTATTGCATAGAAAATATCAACAAACCAAGAAGATGAGAAAACAATTGGCCAATGACTAAATTCAAAGAATTACTCTGCTTAGAATCCTCATCCTTATTGTTTTATTCATTACATATCAGCTGATAGACTCTTTGGCCTTCCTTAAGTGCACATCCTATAATTTTTTTTTTTTTTTTTTTTTTTGTTGATTTGATTTCCTTTTCCCTTTCTTGAATGGCAAATTGAATTTTTATTTATTAAATAATGCCAATTAAATTCAAGTGTTTTACTGATTTTTTTTTTTTTTTTTTTTTTTTTTTTCCTCTCTCTTTCTCTGTCCATCAGATCCTCTTCATAAGTGGTCTTGGCTGTGTGATTGGACTTGAACGGACATTTCGCTTCTTCTTCCAGCGACACAAATTCAAAGCAACAGGTTTTTTTGTAGGGGGAATATTGGTTGTACTTATCGGTTGGCCTGTCATTGGGATGTGCTTAGAAATGTATGGCTTTTTCTTGCTCTTTAGGTGAGTTGTATTCTCTCTCTCTCTCTCTCTCTCTCTCTCTCCATGATTTGTAAAGACTTGGAAGAAAAAATCTTTTTTTGCAATAGATTTAGTGTAGTCTAATGGTTTAAAGAATGTTAGGCGCTACTTAAATAGATTGGTCCACTCATAAAATCTTTTTTGCAGGGGGGGGGGACAAGATTATAATGTTTGTAGATTAACATTCCTTAGACCATTTTGTCAGATTTTTAATTTTTTTTAATTTTTTTTTTTTTTTTTTTTTTATCAATTTAGAAGGGTCAAATCCTGTTCATGATATCAATACAGTGTAAAATCACTCAATAAGTTTTTGCAGAGTTATTGGACTTAACTGTTATTTATGGATGTGCAGCTCTTGTAATGGGTAGCAGCTCAGAAATTGGAGAGCTGACTTTTGAATTACAGTCAGGTTTATTGCATTCACTTACATTTAAATACCTTTGGAAAAAGACATGAATCTATTTTCTCCTCTCCAGTCTCCAGTTATGGGTTAAATAGTAGGATGCGTATCTGGAAAATTCTCAAAAAGTGTTAATGCAATATTCACTCACAAAAAAAATTATTTTTACAATCCAAAATATGTTTTGGCTTTAAATAAGCCAAAAAGGGTCGATAAGCCATAAAAAAAAACAAAAAAACAACGCAGTTAAACATTATCTGTTACTTACAAATGTCACGTTTGAAATTCTTTCATCATTGATATCTGAAAAAAAAAACATTTATTTATTTATTTATTTTTTATTTTTTTACCATATGCACTGACCTAATGGGGGGGTAATAATTGTTTATCTTAAATTTCTATCTATAAAAGGGCAGGATGTGTGTGTGTGTGTATGTGTGATGAATGCACGGACGCAATTTTTGACAGATTTGCCCCAAAATTTACATGCACATGCTCCAAGTTAGCGGGAAGGTCAACACCGACTTTGCATTTCACAACTCCCATCGATAGTGGAAATAATCGATTTTTTCATGCTTCTACGGCAGTTTTCATGTAGGTTGCAGCCATTTTCTACTGGCCAGAGTGAGAGCCTATAGCTGGCTGCCACGAATAGGCAGGAAGATTCTATTGGTCAGTGTGAGAGCCAACAGCTGACTGACACAAATGTTAACTAGCATGCTCGGATGCAAAAAAATCGATAGCTGCATTCATCACAAGTGGGAAAAATTTAAATCTGCATGGCACTTTACTCCAATTGGCTCATTTGCTTGCTTAAACTCAACGTTGATTCTAATTCTGCAGAACTGTGTTGGGTGTGAAAAAGTATTTGTTAACATTCTTTTTTCATTCGGTTTTTCCAGTTACGAGTCCTTTTTTAAAACCTGACCTTTTGGGTTCATTTTGTTTAGTTCTTTTTTCGTAACAGATTTAATGTTTAGTATAGAGCTTAGAAAAAATTCGCTGTGTGATATAGGCAAGAAGTAAGGCATGTAGCAACATCAGCATGGCAAAGGGCACTCCTTTAAAAGCAAAGAAGGGCAAAAGTATTTTAAGCAAGTGATAGCGATTGCTGTATGAGTCGTACAATTTTTGAATCAAGCACAGGCAATGCCGGGCCATGCTGCTAGTGAAGAATAAATGGATATCTGCTTTTATTAATTGATGTCAATTTTTGTTCTTTAATTAAAAAGATCTACATTTTTTTTTCTTTATTAGAAAGAAATCTTTAAAAAAAAGTCTTTTGTATGTACAACAAATAAGTCAAATAAAAAAAAATCAGAGATTTATTTTAAACTGTATTACCATTATGAAGAGGAACCCCCCCCCCGCTACATTCTAAAATGAAAAAAAAAAAAATCAATATTTTTTTTTTATTCTGGTAAATATCATGACTAAATGCTGATCTCCAAAAATTACTTTGAAAAAAAATTTCTCTGTTTTTAAATAAAAATAAGTCTTGGGTGTTGGGGTCTAGTAACCCAGTTTCTGATTTGTATTTTATTGAAACCAAACGAACACTATTGGGTGAATAAGGTTATGGCTCTCTTCTCTTTCTACAAAAAATTTAAAACCCAAGACAAAAGATGAAAAGTGTAAACCTAGACATGTCTGAAAAATCAGATAAGAAATTATGGTTACAGAGTCATCAGTGCTTACATATCATACAAGAACACAGGTTTATTTCCTCTCTGAGAACACAGTTTCTATGAAGTTTCTTGAGTATTTGAGCTGGTAGATAATGTAATTAATACTGCTTAATTAAAAACAGAGCATTTGCTTAAATAAGTTGTCTATAAAAATAATGTATAAATAATTTATATATATATATATATATATATATATATATATATATATATATATATATATATCCACGATTTTTTTTTTTTTTTAATCATTTCACCCCAAGCAAGAGCAGGGTGGGAATGCCACTAATACGCAAGTGGGGGGTACAGAGAGTGAAAGTGAGAGAAAAGACTGAGTATGGGGGATGAGGAGAGGATAAAAGCTGAATGGGATTCAAGAAGGCAGAAGATGGTGATTGACGTTGCATTTAAATTTTTGAAGATTGTAGTTTTCAGAGAAGCAAGTAGACAGAAGGGAGTTCCACTCTTGGGAAGTGTGGGAGAAGAAACTGTTAGACTAAAAGTGGTGGTAACATGTAGTCAGGGCACCAGGAGAAAAAAAGCTCGTCAGAGCTGTTGCCATGAAAATATTTGTAGAAAAGACAGGGAAGCCACATCACATCTGTGAGAAAGTGACTAAAGTCGAGATGCCAAATCAAGATTGATAACATTGCAGATGGATTCTTTGGATTTTGTCAAGAACCTCAAGATAAACAGCAAGAGCACCAGACCAGATATGTCAACTGTATTCAATGCATGGCTGAATGATAGATTGTAAATGTGCAAGATGGACTCTGATGAGAAAAACCTTCTGGCATGACACAATGAACCTACTTTCCTTACAGTAGATGCAGCTATTGATTCAATGTATTCAATTGTTCCACATCAAGTCAGTTGAAAACGTGAGGCCAAGAAGGTGCAGTGAGGCACTCTCCTGGAGTCGACCATCAGCTATGCTGATGGCAGGCAGGGGAATTTCTTTATGGTGGTTAAATGAGAGCAGTTTCGTTTTGGTGGCATTAAAATTTACAAGCCACTTCCTGCCCCAGTTAACCACTGATTGGAGGCCCTTTTCAAGAACAGCAGGCATGTTAATTTTGTCAGTTCTGACGATTTTGCTATTGAGACAGGAGTAAATGGCAGTGTCATCTGCATAAATGCCTACTTTGGAACTGATAACATCAGGAAGATCATTGATCAGAAACATCATAGGTCCCAGGATAGAGCCTTGGTTCAAGTGAGTCTGTTCAGAATGACCTTCATTTTATGATTTTGATAGGGTGATTAGATTAAATCAAGTAATCGTTATGTAATACCGTAACCCTGAAGCTTACGGTATAGACCAGCATGCTAAACACTGTCAAATACCTTTGATATATTGAGAACCACAGCTCGAGCTTCACCGTTATTATCAAGAACTTGATATACATATTCAGTGATGACTGTTAGTGTGTCAGCAGTACACCGGGCAAAACAGAAACCATATTGTTTGCCAGATCGTAGGTCGTGAGAAGTAAGATGCTTAACCACTTCAACATTGATTAAAGCATCGAATACTTTGCCGAAAAACGGTAGGAGACTAACAGGTCGATAATTAGAGGATCCAGAATATTCCCTGGAGTTCTTACAAACAGAAACTATAGAGAAAAACTTCCAATAAGCTGTAAAGCAGGAAGCAGCGAGGCAATAGTTGTAGAATTTGAGAGAACTGGAGCCATCTCGAGAGCACATTTCTTTAGAACAACAGCTGGCATCCCGCCACCTCCACTAGCCTTATGAGAGTCTAATTTAGAAATAAAGTCGGAGACCAGTGTTGGTGTTAAGAACATGTGGGAGTCGAGCCTCAGTTCTAGGGGGTAAATCAGGTGTGGGTCCTCCAATTGAGTCGAGTGTTGAGTTGGAAGAAAATTTCCGAGCAAAGCATTCAATCTGATCTGGTGTAGATGTCAGGACATCGATACACACACACACACCTATGTAATATGTTGAATTGGAAGAAAATTTCCGAGCAAAGCATTCAACCTTATCTTTTGTAAATGTCAGGACTTTGAATTGATTGAATAGAGGAGGGATTGAGGACTTGCTGTTGTTCAGCGCACTCTTGCAGGGCCGCCAATAATCTCTGGAACCGAACTTGCGAGATGCTATAGGTTGTTTCATTCTATCAGCAAACAGTAACTTTGCTTTATTGAAGACATGCTTGCACTTGTTATGAGCAGAAACAGAGAAGTCTGTTGCAATCAGACGTGTCTCTCTCGTATGGCCTGAAGAAGTGATTCCTGTGGGTTATATTGGCTGCATATACAGGTGAGAACCAAGGAGATGAATACAATTTAACTTGATATTTCCTTGATGGAATGAAAGCATTGATATTGGCTTTCACCAAGCGGAGATCTCGGACGTGCATTTTTGAACAGGATAATTAAAAGCTTCATTTCAGTGGACATCACAAAGGAAATCATGGAACGAGTCTCAATCGGTGAAGGACTTTCAACAAGCTAGGAAGCAGCAAGGCAATAGTTGTAGAATTTGGAGAGAACTGAAACCGTTGCGGGAACACGATTCTTTGGAACAACAGCTGACATCTCGCCACCTCCACTAGCCTTATGAGAGTCTAATTTAGAAATAAAGTCGGAGACCAGTGATGGGGTTATGCACATATCACTCAGTAGAGCCTCAGTTCTAGGTGGTAAATCAGGTGTGGGTCCTCCAATTGAGTCGAGTGTTGAGTTGGAAGAGAATTTCCGAGCAAAGCATTCAATCTGATCTGGTGTAGATGTCAGGACATCGATACACACACACACCTATGTAATAAATGTGACTGTCAATGTATCACACTTTTTCAACCGTACACCTAGAGGCCGTAGCCCAACATATACCATTTTGGAATCTGGTCAACTCCGTAAGCAAATTAAAAACATAAGCAGACATAATATTTGTAATTTATTCAATCAGACACACACACACTCGTGCATATCTAACACACTAGCTTAAAAGCCTCGGTGGGTAAAAACACTATGAAAGGGTAAAAATAAATTTTAATACCAGAAATACTTTGTAAAAAAAAATAGAAAAATATGACATGAAATAGATTTTTGAAGGAAAAATATTACCAGCATTAAACATTTTGTCGGTGTTAAATAACCCATTGAGGTGTTGATATGCTGTAAAACAAACCAAACCAAACCAAACTTAAAAGCCTCCCTGTCAAGCAGTATTTAAGCTAGATCCTGTGGACAGCTCTTGATTGGGCTTTCATCAAAATAGGTAGGGAGGAGTAGATCTGGTAGGCAACAATAATCTACAGAAGAACTCGGACTTGATCGCTGCATTTAAGCATTGCATTAATATCTAAGCTTACCTTTTAAAAGTTCAACAATAATACTTCTACTGTTACTTAAAAACTATTTGATGTATGTAGATCCTTACTTTCTGTACTAACAATTATTTTTATTTCATGGGTGACTTTCACTGGATTTCGCAATTAATTTTCGTTATTCCCAAATTTATTTCCAAGTTATAAAAATTTTTATGTTATTAAAAACTCATCGCAAAAATCACATAAAAAAATCACTGAAAACAATCGCAGCAACAAAAACTTGAGAATCTAAAATTTTATGGTTGTGTGTCTGGATTCAGCATGGAATATTTTTAATTTGCTCACAGAGTCGACCTGATTCCAAAATGGTATGATATTTTGGGTTACAGCCTCTAGGAGTAAAATTGAAAAGACTGACAATTTTATTATGAAACACTAATTTGGGAACAGTAATTTTTTTCATATTGAACATGAGCTATTGAAAGTTAGAGAGTTGTCTCCTTTTAATTGTTTTTATCAGTAGAAGCCAAGATGGCAGAATCTGAAAACAATTGCACTAATGAAAATTTAGTAAGCCAAAATTTCAGGATTGCAGGTCCATATCTGGCCATGAATGTTTTTAATTTGCTCATTCAAAAATAGTATGATATGTTGAGCTATGGAATCTAGGAGTAAAGTTGAAAAAATATGACACACTGACATTTGCATTTATTATATATATATATATATATATATATACATACACACATGTATACAATAATAAATTCAGTAGATTTTTAAAATATTGCGTATATTTGGGCTGCAATTAATCATTTATCCTATTTATTAAATCCTTATATACTAACATACTAGTTGACAAATGTTCAAGTTTCCTGAAGAATTGCCTTTCAAAATGAAAAATCAAATGAAACTCTTCCTATTAATCAAAAATGACGTCATAAAAATTTGTTGATTTTGTGCAATTTTTTGATATTGAATAATAATTATAATTGGCTTCCTACGAATTGATAAAATTTGGTTAAAATTAGCTCAGGCACTAAGATAATTAAACATAAGGAACAATTCAATGCATTTATTTTTCTTAATATAGCAGATGAATTTCTATCCCAAGTCTAAAATTGTTCATCTTTTATTAGTGTATGAGAATGTAAGATTTTACAAACACACACTTTCTCTTATTGAAATTTGAAACCATTTTATATTTTTAATGTTTCAGTATAAATTCTTTTTTTTTTTTTTTGTCTCTGATAAAATGATGTAATTTTGGAACAAAGAATTACATTTGGACCAGAGTTGGACTTGTATTTTATCCCATTGGAACCTTGTCATATCATGACAATTCCTTCACTCCTGAATTCTTTGACAACCAGATGCAAGTCTTTTCTTAAAACCTATTGCTTTCTTCTGATGTCACTTTTCGTTGATTGCTTTGTGAATTTGGAGTGCTTTAAATTATCTCAATTGAATTTTCATTACCTTTTTTTTTTTCTTTTTTTTTTTTTTTCTTCATTTTAGTGAGATAAAAAATAGCAATAAAAAAATGTTGCTTATAGTTAAAAAAAAAAAATTGTTAAATAAAAAAATACTTAGAACATTAAATTGGTGATATAGCAAGTTCTGGGTTGAAATGGCGAGATGCAACTGTAAATTCTATGCTAACAGTTTTTTCAATCACACTTCTCGCCTGTGGTACTCTCTTCCAGCTCCCTGTCCACTTTGATCTTCAAAAATATAAATGCAATGTCAATTGTTATAATTCTTTTAATGTTCTCTCTCCTTAATAGTTATTCTCATATTCTCTAGCACTCAGTAAGCCCTTGTATCTTAGTGGCCTTATTGTTTTGAATGAAATGAATACTAGCTAAATCCCTGTCTAATGAACATTTCTCTCAATAATAATTTTAAAATAATTCAGCAGATAATGTTATTTTATTTATAGTAACTGGATTTTTGGTGATTATCTTACTCAACTTCTGTTTGATGCTGTGCATCTGAAAAATGTCATTATTATCACAGTTGCCATCACTTCTCAGCATTTTTTTTTTTGGCTTGGATCAAAGTGTAGTATCTGTTTTTAGCCTAATCTGACCCTCTTTCTCTCCATTTCTGTCTTCCCATCTTTTTTCTTTTTCATTTACTCATTGAAACCAAGTAATGTCTCTTCTTCTCTGTCAAGGCAATCAAACTGGAATAGTCCATTATTTGGCAGAGTGTAATGGTCATATGAAGTAACAAAGAGAAGAAGGAAAACAATTATGATATAATTTTTCTCATATTCTCTAACACTCAGTAACCCCTTGCATGTTAGTGGCTTTTTTTTGTCTTGCTTAGGGAGAAATGGTAATAATAAAAAAAAAGTATATTTAGTTGATAATTATTTTTCTACTTTGTTTTTTCTGCTTTTGTTTTTTTTTTTTTTTTTTTTTTTTTAAACATAAAATAAAATTTTTGTCACTTTTTTTTTTTTTTTTCTTTTATACAGTGGCTTCTTTCCCGTAGCAGTTAATTTTCTCCGCCGTGTACCTGTGTTAGGAACACTTCTAAATCTACCAGGCATCAGTTCTGTAAGTATTGGCCCCACCCTCCCATTCCTGTTATGCACCCCCATCCACCTTCTTTTCTATCATATTGAAAAAGAGATTTTATATAAAGTTTTTGGATCTTTTTCCTCTACTTCTTTAACATATTTAGTTTTTCTGAAAACGGACAAAAAGTAACACATCCTTCTTTGTGCATTTATTAAACCACAGAGCTAATTGCATTTCATGATGCATCCCTTTTCTTTAAAAAAAAAGAAAAACAAAATAAAAAAAACCCTTAAGTTCAATAGTTTCATGCATCAACAAATTTCTTGCTTCTCATTATTATAAGAGGAGGGTCTCTTTAAATGAAAGCTATTCTGAGAAAAAGCAGACCTTAGGTAATTAATGTTTGTTTCATGAAAAAGAAAGCCATCAATCAATATAAACAGTGGAGTGCCTTACTTATCGGTTTGTTTTATTCACCTATTACAATATTTTTTTAAAATTTTATTTATTATAATTATTTTTCTTTTTTGTTATTTAAAAAAAAAAAATCAAGTTGAATATGTGACAAAAAAATTTTCATAGGTAAAATTGTTTATTATGATTATTGTTTAGTATAATTTTGGAGTTTGTAAATTAAAATTAGTGTATGGCTTTGGGGACTATCATCAAACCATAGATGATGATCTTCTTGTAAGAGATTCTCTTGTCTTTTCCTTCTTGGGTGGGCACTTATACAACTTCCTATTATCCAGTTGTTTCATTTGCACACATCCACTTTGTTGGCTTACACCCACATCATGTTGAAACACCAGTTCCTGTATGACCACCAAGGTTAAGCAACATGAAGCCTGGTCAGTTCCTAGATGGGTGAGTTCCAATTCCTGTTGGGTTCATTATATTCACTTATCCACAAATACCCTTGGGAAAGGTATGAATCCACCTCTTCTCCCCACTGATATGTGTTAATTAGTAACACTATTACTAAACCATTATTATAATGACTTTTTTTTTTCTTTTTTTACAAGTTTTGGTCATTTTCTTTGCTCTAAACTTGGATGCATTCTATACATGAAAATAATTTAAGACATTTTTTTATGTTTATACATTCTTTTTATAGATACAAATATTTAAGTAAATGCCCTTTATAATAAACAGTATTAACAACATTTACTGGCCTGAATGTCAGAGAAATTTTCATAGAAAATATGCATCCTCCAACAGGAATCGAACCTGTATCCTATACAGAACTGTCATATAGCCTGACGTGCCTTAACCAATTGGGGCACAGAGGAGCATTCGGTTAGCAAGGTCAATTTTATTGTTTTTAAACACAATTCTCCATGATTTTCTCTCATTCATTCATATCTGCTCAATGCGTATCCAAATGTAAACAAATGACGTCATACATTATGAAGTGGACAAAGTCTGACTATTATTTAAGACGGTTCTATATAGGATACAGGTTCGATTCCTGTCGAAGGACGCATATTTTCTATGAAAATTTCTTGGGCATTCAGGCCAGTAAATGTTGTTAATACTGTTTATTATAAACAGAGCATTTACTTAAATATTTGTATCTATAAAAAGAACGTATAAACATAAAAATATGTCTTAAATAATTGTCGGACTTTGTTCATTTCATAACACATGAAAATAAGTTTTTTCTTTTTTTTTTTTTCTCTGTAATTTCTCTTTCCTTTTTAACAACTGTCTTCTGCTACCTAGCAATCAATGAATATTTTGTATTTTGCTAGCAAATAAATCAAATAAGACATTTAGCCCCCAACCCAGCTGCCTTTTTACTGAAGGCCATTGTATCAACGTGGAGTACGGTGGAGTCTTCCCTATTTAAAATATTATCAATATATCATTTAGTTCTTAGTTTTCTTATTCTTTCTTGTGTCTGCTAAGTTCATTGTCATCAAATTCCCGTTCTTTTATTCTTCTTTCTCCTTAATAATGTTTTTTTTTTTCCTCTCATATTATCTTTGCCCTCAGTCACCAGTTATGTGTTAGTGATTTTGCTGCCTTTTTGTTGAGGTGAAATAATTAAAAAAAAAGGTAATTGTGTTAATAAAATAAGCATGTCACATCTTCTCTCCTTTCACTTATAACGATTCACTATGATAAGATAAATATTTTCAGCTGAGTAAGTATAAGTTCTATGCTAGCAGTTTCTTTTCCTGCACTTCTCGCTTGTGGAACTATTCTGGCTTCTTGCTTTCCAGCCAACTTTGAACTTCCAAAATTTAAATGCAATGTCAATTGTTATCTTCTGTCTTCTTAATTCCTCCTCTTTTATTGTTCTCTCTCCTTAATGTTTTTCTTTTTCTCATATTCTTTCGCACTCAGTAACCCCCTTTGCATCTTAGTGGCTTTATTGCCTTGAATATTCTTTCTCATGTCTGATAATTCCACCATATTAAAAGTTGACCTTGGGCAAAATTCATCTTAAAAAGATAAAAATTAAACAAATTTTTTAATTGGTTCTAATTTTATTTTTATTGATTGAAAACATTTTTAAACTCGGGTAAAAGTAAATAAATGATATTATGTTTTAATTTAATAATTAAAACTCAGGTTTCTAATAATTGATATTATGCACTGTGCCTCTCAAATAGTCAAGGATACAATTTGTTGTAATTTAGAATGAGTTTTTGAATTTGCCCAGCAGAAGTAACATATTTTCCATCCTCTTTTTTTTTTTTTTAAGGCACTTACCTCAGCTGTGTACTGTTTTAATTTTGACTTCACTTGGACTGTTATACTCACTTCAACTTGTTTAGCTATTATGTAAATTTCTTAATTCAGATTTTTATATATATATATATATATATATATATATATATATATATACACACACACACACACACTCACATACAATAAAATCCAAAATCACCACATTTTCCCCATTTGTGGTGATTTGGGATTTTATTGTGTATTAATTTTTGCTCTGTAATGATAAATACATTGAGCTTTTTTTGTGGATCAGTTTTAATATTTTATATTGCTAGGATCTGTTTGGATTATATACCAACAGATTTATTAACTTTAGTGTGTGTGTGAATTTTCCTGCAGTGAACTTACTTGTGAACATTTTTACTCTTTATGGGAAATGAAGAAAAAATGTTTTACTTAGTAAAATGAAATTAAAAAATGAATTTACAGTTTTCAAAAGCCTAAATATGAAAAAAATTGGTTTCATTTCATTTTCAGTTGAAACCAATCGATGATCAGTTTGACTCCTCATCAACCTTTTTTTTTTCTTTTTTTTTTTCACATTCCAAGCAACGAACAAAAAGTTACTGTAAATCTTTGTCTACATTTCTACAACAATTATTACAGACACTCTTAAAATTTTAAAGATGCATTAACCTACCAAAATTTTGTATCTGTTATCAATAACACATTTTAAAAAAACATATTTCAATTTGCTTTACATTTTTTTGTGAAACACACTTTCCTCACCAGCAGAAAAGGTATTGAGGAAACTTAAGACCCCAACCACCCATCCATGCAGCAGGTTGTACTGGTTTACATGTTACCAGTAGCAGGTCTAAGCCTGTCCTGGCCCTAAATGTGATGGTGGAAGGTATATTTACCCAGCCTCCCCACCAAGGCCAGATGTGACACAAGTTCATTTTAAAGTGAGGATAATCTTACACATACTTATGCATATAGGCCAAGGATAAAAATTAATTTTTGTGCACCCCCTGTGATTACTGTCAGGGTGGCATTGGTATTACACCGATTCGACCTCTTTATTGAGATGGGGGAAGGTGCTGCTGAAGGGTTGGGATCCCCGGGGCTGAGCAAATTCTCCCATCTAAAATGAGGAGGATCATAGCTCCGCTTACAGCAGAGGTGGGTGGGTTTGTTAACCACAACTCAATAATCCCTCATTGGCTAATGGTTAACTCCTGACAGGATTTAATACTTGATGCCAATAAATGAATATGTCTCTTCTGATCATAACAACGGTCTATCTCATTTGTAAGAAGGAGAGATCAATCCGCTAATGATTTTTATTTGTTGGGTGGGGATTAGTCATCATTTTCTTTTTAGATATTGTTTTTATTATTTTTAATGCTCTAAAAAGCAAAATTCTTTCTTATATATGACAATAGTTAATTGTAAAGATAAAAATCCTGGATTACCTCATTTAAAAAGAAATAACCATTACAATTATAAAATTACTTAAATAATGATGTCATAAGACAAAGAAGGAAAAAAAAAGAAAGAAAGAAAGAAGCTGAGAATACAAGAGAAGAGAGTTTATAGTGAAATGGAAAAGCAATGAAGAAAAGGAAAGAAAGAGAAAATGAAGAGAGGGAGAAAAAGAAGTGTGGGAGAAAAAAAAAGGAAAAGAGAAGTTACTGTTGTTATGAATGAAAATATGACTTTATATATTTATTAGTCACACATCTTTATCTCCCCTATTTGAGTTAATGAGATATTCCTTTTTTTTTATATTAACAAGTGGAATGTCTCATTACTCAGTAGGTGAGATAAGGTTGCTAATACATTGCTTTTTATTTCTTTTCTATTGTATCAACTTTCTTTGGCTATATTTCATATTTTTAATGATTTCAAAAACAGAATTCTTTCTTACAAATGACAATAGTTAATTGTTGAGATAAAAAAAAAACTGAAATTACTCGTGCAGAAACTATAACCAAGGCAATTTTAAAATTTCTTAAATATGGCCGCCATTCTTTTTTTTTATGGCTTGAGTAAACCAGTTTAAATTTATAATATATAAATGAACTTTGCGTTTAGAATGCACTCTTTTTAATATTTTTTAAATCTTTTTTTTTTTTTTTTTTAATATTTTTCATGTTTTTACTCAAGTCTTTCTACTTTATTTTGTTTTTACTCTGTTAATAATTGAAGTTGTTTTTCCCCAAGTATAAAAAGTTGTATTTCATTGAATTTAATCCAGGTTTAACCAAATTTTAGACCTTCTGATTGGCTTGTAGATAAACCAGTTTTTCACCCTCGTGTATCTTTTTGCAAGTATGTTTTTTGGTTGTCACATGTAAAGACAAGATTACCAATAAAGATGACAATAAAAGTGCAAAAAATGAAACTCAACAGTAAATTGGATGCAGGGCTCCAAACATCATCCAAGAATTGTTCCAAAATTAACTTTGCCCCCTCCCCCTTTTTTGAACTGTCCCAAAATTAACTTTGCCCCCCCCCCTTTTGAACTGTCCCAAAATTAACTTTGCCCCCCCCCCCCATTTTTGAACTGTCCCAAAATTAAAATGTTTTTTGTTTTTTTTTAACGTTATCATTTACAGTTGTTAGTAACATAATGAAAACACTATTAAAATGTTCAATTAACAAATTAAAAAAGCTAAAATATAAACGTTATAAAAATGAATAAATACAAAAACAAAGTGGATTTGTATTTGAAGTTACCTTCTTCTAGCCAAGTACGCAAATCTTGACTGAGTTTTCATTTATCAATAAAATATTTTTTGATTAAACAAAAATAAGTCCTGTTAATTCTGATTTGAAATATATTTTTTATATCATCATTTGTCATTTTATTCAGTTAGCCTATTTTGTGTTGCCGCTGGGGTCACCACTCCCCTCCATCTCATAATTGTGTTTCATGGTGAAATTCAAGGCAGAATAGTTCAATGGCTTGCCAGTTTCTTTTGCACTGGATATATTGCTGAGGTTACCCCATTCCTTCTCTCAGAAGTTAAAGAGGCAAGACCTACATGGCAGCAGGTTGTTTGAATTCAGTGTTGTCCTTCTCCTAGATCAGTTGCCACCCAAAACTATAGAACCCAGTCTTTCTCATGGCTGGAAGGAGAAGAGATGGATTCATACCTTTCTCAATGCTATTAGCATGTAAGTGAATATAATGAACTTGACTGGAATTTGAACTCTGCTCCCCGATTCCTCAGTCCAAGCCGCTAACCATTACCGCATCATGCTCCCCATCCCCCAAAATTTTACTTTAATTTTTATAAAAATTCTTTATTTTTGTTTAAACATTTTAGTTAAATCACCTGGAATAATGGAAATATATTTATGAATTGTTCTCTGCATTCAGGTTTTATATAAAAGAATTTTCTTTTACCCTTATTTGCCATGTCATGACTAAATTTTCTTTGTTATATTTTCAATTCATTTTATGATTAGAAGAAAATGCATTGCATAAATATTTCTATGTTTGGTAAAATGCTTCATTCAAGTTTTTAAGCAAACACTGGCAGAAAGAAAAATAATTTTCTTGCTTTGTTTATTAAAGCAAAATCAGTTCTTACAATTAAATCCAAATGTTTTTTACATTTCACTTCTATTTTTTTTTTTTCTTCCCAGCCCCCCCTGCCACACCATTTTTCAACTGGTTAACTTGGTTATATAACTGAACTATACTAAAAATAAGAACTAAATGAGATATCCCCAAACAGGGGTCTGTGGGACAAGAACAATCTAAACCCCTGGAGATTAAGAAGGATCAGTACAAAATTCCCTGACGGTTAAACATCGATATACACCTGATGAAAAGGGTACAATGGCCAAAACGTAATAACAACAGCAAAGATGATGGCAATAGTCTGCATGTAAATAGTTTAAATAAGGTTAACTTAATATTCTGTTGTTAGACAATCTTCTCAGCTCAAACATCGCAACTCATCTCAAGGGCAATAGATAGTAAAGATGAAGGGCACATTATGAACAAAGGCCATACAAAAGAAATGGGAAACCAGGGTCTTTGTTTTTTTTGGTGGGGGGTCTCTGCTGAATGGGAACCCATCCTTGATATAGATTCCTCCCTAATGGTTATCAAGGGTATTCTTTGGTAATTAAGGGAGAGTAGCCATGGATTGAGAATTCTTGCACTGGAATACAAGATTGAGACCAGGTTCAGAAAGAGACAAAGTCAGTTTTAACTTCTGTAAAGTTTGGATATATAGACCCCCCCTTATATTGGTGTAATAGATTGAATAATAGGGATCTGCTTTGTTATAGGGAGAAGGAATTGGATTTGTGTTTGTTCATTTTAGGGATGAAAAGTGAGGGATCAAGATGGCAAATCAGTAACAGCCTCTGGTAATATAGGGTGTTCCAATAACTTTTAAATGTGAATTAAGTTTAAGCATCTAATGATTTTTTTTTCTTTTTTCCACACTGTGGCCTTGAGAGTTTGCAGTGGAAACTACTGCAGACTTCAGATCCCATTGATAAAACTGGCAATACAGTAACCTCAATATTATACACCTAGTGATGGGATAGACTCTGTACTATAAAGCAGATAACTCCAACACAGAAAAAAAGCTTACCTCCAGCACTCATAATGATGAAACTATAGGGTGATTGAAAAGTAACTCCCTATTTTATGTATGATGGACTCTAACTATAATTTTTACAAGACAGGAGAGTCCATCATGCATAAAATATTGAGTTACTTTTCAATTACCCTGTAGAAAAAATTAAAAAATAAATACATACATACATATGGAGTGATTTATTTATATTTTTTTTTTTTTTTTTCATCATCTCCCACTTCCAATTTTAAATCTGGATTGAGTTCGATTCTCTCGCAGTGAAAATCTAACATTTTGTTGATGATTCTTTCAATGGATATTTCAGAATAAATTCAATATTATTGTGAAAAGTTGAATCAGTAAGTGGGATGATCTGCTCTTGGAAAAGGAGACTTGTTATTTTTGATGAAATTTTCTAACCCCCCCCCCTAAGCTTTTTAAGTGCTCTCTGTTAATTTCAGACTACTCCCTGAGGTGGAGGTTGTTGGGCTCAAACAGGAGACAATAATTATTATTATATTTGGTTCCAGTTTTTACTTGCACACTTTAGTTTTATGATGTGATACATGTTGAATGACTCAATTTAATTGCATTGTTTTTAAAAATAGCATTCCATTGATTTTTTTTTTTTTTTTTTTTTTTCTTTTATTATTTCCAGAATTTACACATTCTATTCTTTGATAAAATTGTTTAAGAAAAATTAAAAAAAAAATATTTGCATTCTAAATTTTTGACCTGTTAAATGAGTTTCTCTCCCCCCCCCCCCAATTATTAAGACCCTACCCTTCTATCTTATATCTATAATTCTCAAAATGTGTGTATGTATGTGATCGGATGTTGTTTATGCGTTTCCACAGTTTTCATCCAATTTCAATGAATTTTTTTTCTTTTTGTTTGATAATTCTTCAGTGCTGGTTTTGCTTCTAAATTGTTGGTGACAATGGCTCTCCATTACTTCCTGTCTATTATAACTCTCGGCAACGTTTTACTATTTACTATCTCTTTTTGGATATATATCTTTCATAAAAACTTCAATAAAATAAATACTTTAAATTATTTCTATAATCTATATCTATAATTCTCAAAATGTGTGTGTGATCGGATGTTGTTTATGCATTTCCAGTTTTCATCCAGTTTTGCTAAAAGTTTTTTTGTTTGATAGATAATTCTTTAGTGCCAGTTTTGAGTCCAAATTGGCTAGAAAAAATTACAACCTTGAAGGTGAAAAATCAAAAAAACTGATTTTTTACACTTCGCACAAAAATCAAAGGCAAAATTTAATGTCCATTTTAAAAAAAAAAAAAAAAAAAAAAAAAAAAAAAAAAAACGGCGTACAATCAATTTAGAGAGTTGAAATCTAAAGCAAGGATTATTAGAATTATAAAAAAAAACAATTACATTATAAATAAAAATTATTGTATATTTTTATTATCATTATGACGGTCCATGAAAGAGGTTCCTTCCTTGCAAGATTGAGAAGGCAAAAATGGCCCTTTTCAGCCCCACTTCAAATATTGACACCCCAGTTTTTGATATGTGCCTCAGTTGCACCCAATTGTTGTTACTAATATTGATTTTCAGGTAGGCTGACTTCAAACTTGAACTGCTCCAATTGAACGGCAAAAATTCCCAGTAATGAAAGACAGGTTATCCTGCTAGTTAAGCAAATAAGAGTGTCACTAATAATGAAGATCAACACCTTTCTCTAGGTTTTGACCCCAAAGCTGCATTTTCAAAAAATATTTTTTATATTGCATTTTTTCAAAATTTATTTTTATATTTGCTTATGACATTAAACATTTTTTCTCCCTCTTTCAATTCACTAAATTCACATCAAATGCCAATTATCATAATTAACTTCACTGCCAATGTTGAGGAGGCCACTTGTCTGAATTTACTTTCAAATCATTCCATTACTTTGCTATTAGTGGGAAAGATGTAATCACTTAGATCCTTGACTTTACAAGGTCACCTTGGTGGACCTTTATACATGGAGAGACTCTGGCAATGTATCCACATGACTGCCATCAACACTGCCATCTAGTGGCTTTTTACTGGAACCACTCATAACAATTGCCAATTTACATATTAACAATTTGTATTTTTCAGCTGGTGATTAAGATCTGATTCCAACTCTATACATTTTTCTTCTTTTTTTCTCTTTCTCTAGGTTGTTGACAGACTGGGTGAATCAAATTCAATGGTATAGTTAAGCATCTGCCTTTTCTCATCAAAAATCGTTTTTTGGTTTTTACCTTTTTTTTTTTTTCTCCCACAACTTGGTAACAAAAAAAAAAAAAATATCCGCACCCTGTCAAAATGAATCTATATTTGCCTGCGCATTAATTCCAGAAATGTTTGAAAAATAATCCCTTCATCTCATTGGCTATCATTCAGATTCTGGTTCCTTTGTCACAGTCGGGGTCGGGGAGTCTCCTTAAAAGTTCTTGCAAATCTCGGTTCAACAGGTACAATGTTTCCTGATGTCTGCATAAAAATTCCAGGAAAATTGACAAAATACCAAACCAAACCAAACCAAACCAAACCTCAGATTCCTGTCAGCGAGAAGTGAATTTAATTTGAACCCTTTTTCTTTTTTCTTTTTTATTGCCTTATCTCGTATTGTGAAAACATATTTGAAAACGTTTAACCTAAATATCTTTCTTGAGGTTACCAGTAAACAAACAAATATGTATATAAACCAAATTAGTCTAATGTATTAACAGAAGCACTAAAGTGGAACATCTTTTGACTAAAACAAATTTGCTGTGTAGAGGAATTTTCATGAATAAGTCTGTAGAGAATAGATAAGATTTATTTATTTTTTATATACACAAACATACACACACTATTAAAACAGATTTATTGAAATTGTTCATAACTATGTACAGCAGTAAATAGGGAAGAAAAACCCTAACAGCAAACGGGGGAGGGAAGATGAATAATGAAAATAAATCCCCATAAAGAGGGGAATCGAAATAACATCAGTCTATATTTTTGAGATGAAGTATTGTAACTATTTATATCGTTCGAGCTGTGGTCCTCAACTTTATTGCCATATTCACAACGTTCCGACTTGTACGTTCTCACCTTCTTCAGGTGGTCTACATTAGAATTTTGAACCAAACCCTTTATTTAGTCCTCAAAGGTAAATTGTTCTAATTCCACGTGCCATGTCTTTTCTGGATATCTCAGTTTCATTAATTCTCTTTAGTAACTTAACTCTCCAAGTTTTTATTCCCTCTGCTGTAGTCAGGTATTGAACTCACATCTCTCTGGTTCAAGTCACTTTTTGGGTTTCTACAACCAATGCTTTTATCCATAATATCCACAAATATTATGACCAAAACAACCTGGCCCAGTGGATAAAAGCATTGGATAAAGTAATCCAAAAGTAATTTGACCTAAAGAGTTATGAGTTCAATACCTGGCTACAGCTGAGAGAACAAAAATTGGAGATCTGAGTTACTGAAATATTCAAAAATGGCATGGCACATGGAACTAGAGCAATCTACAAAGACCAAATGGAGGATTTGGTTCAAAATTCCAACATATATTACCTGAAGAAGGCCAGAACATGAAACCTTGTGAATATAGCAATAAAGATGAGGGTAGCAATCCAAACGATGTAAATATAATATTAAACAATACCAAAACAAATGCAAACTGGTTTTCAATCCTCACTCTTCAGAGCTAATTGAGGACAAAAGTGCAAATTGTGTGGACAACACTAAAAATAAAATAAAAAATAAACAATGGATTAAAAAGAGCCAGGAAAAAATGATTTATTTTATCCTTGTTCCTCCTCCTCCTCTCACTTTTCATATTGTCTATAGTTATATATGATTAAATATATCCATTTTTGCAGCATTAATAAAGTTTTGTAACCCCAACCTTATATATATATATATATATATATATATATATATATATATATATATATATATATATATATATATGACTAGTAAATTATTGGAATTTAACATTTAGTACAAGCAGATTTTTGCAAATTGTTGAATATTAAAGACCAACAATGTAAATAAAAGATCCAAATAACTTACCTTCTGATTGGAAGTTTTGCAGAGACCAAGATCTGCTTGTCAGGGTTAAGATAAATCTTAACTTTTATTATCTATTGACTATATAAAAATTTTATGACTTATTTATTTTTTCCAAATTTAATTTAATCTCAAGAGGACTTATTTGGTGACGTGTTCAAAAACGTGTATTTTGGGATATGAGATTCCCAGCAACCCCCAGTCTTCCCCTCTGAAAATTTAGTTTTCTTGCTTCTCTCTAAATAAATTATATATAAAATGTCCAAATGTTTGTGGAAAGGTTTTTCAAATTTGAAAGTGCTAAAGAAAACCGAGTCAGAAACCAAACCATGTATATCTTGTAAAATTGTTTGCTTCCAAAATGCATTGTGCTCAGGTGTGGGGAGGGGGTCATATTCTTGTAAGACAATGGTTGTGAATTCATTCCTCACTAAATGCTCCATTCCAAAATAACCTTGTGCCATCTAGGTTTGACCCCCTTCAAGTTTCCTTTCTGTGTGGAAGAGAGGTTCTACAAATCTTAAAAAAAAATGGTCTGTGGAAAAAGGCATCATTATATGAAGAATCACTATTAATGACTGACAAAATATTTGTTTATTTTTGCCTGAGATATGTTGATGTTAATAAAATGTTTAACTAGAATTTTTTGATGATTTGAAGAAGGAAAGTAAGGCCAGCAAACCGTTTTTCTTTTTCTTTTTTCTTTTTCTTTTTTCTTTTTCTTTTTTCTCTTTCTTTTTTCCTCTCTCTCTCTTTTTCCCTCCCTCTCTCTCTCTTCCCCCTCTCTCTTTTCCTCATTCTCTCTTTTCCTCATT
>OZ010611.1:71046680-71084616 GCA_963932145.1 Acanthosepion lycidas | reverse complement strand
CTTTTTCCCTCCCTCTCTCTCTCTTCCCCCCTCTCTCTTTTCCTCATTCTCTCTTTTCCTCATTCTCTCTTTTCCTCATTCTCTCTTTTCCTCATTCTCTCTTTTCCTCATTCTCTCTTTTCCTCATTCTCTCTTTTCCTCATTCTCTCTTCCCCCTCTCTCTCTTTCCTCATTCTCTCTTCCCCCTCTCTCTCTTCCCCTCTCTCTCTTTTTCCCCTCTGTCTTTTCCCCCTCTCTCTCTCTTTTCCCCTCTGTCTTTTCCCCCTCTATCTCTATTTTCCCCTCTGTCTTTTCCCCCTCTATCTCTATTTTCCCCTCTCTCTCTTATTTTCCTCTCCCTCTTTTTTTCCTTTCTTATTACTGAAGAATGCAAAACCAAAAATGTTTTCAACTTGTTTTTTTAAGTTTAAGTATTTAGCTTTTTAAATTTTATTTTTAGTTGAATTGTGAATAATTTTGGCATTCTTTACACACATGCAGGTGCACTCTATCAATCTCACATACACATAATTAATGAACTTTGAACTTTAACAAAATTATATTTATCAAATCATCTGTAAGTAGATTTCTAAATTGAAACCTCTTTGTTATTCGTCTCTTTCTTGTTTATTGTTTTAATTAGAAATTGAATACGATTATTAACCCTCCCAAAAAATTACCTCCCACCAATGAAATAAAACTTGACAAGTTGGTGTTCTTTTTGGTACGAAACATGAAAAAAATAGACACACACACACACATATAATGTATGTATTAAAGAAAAACAAAACTTGATGGAACCAATGGACAACTTGTCGAAATCTAAAACTCTTATCCAGATACAGTCTTAAATAAAGACAAGACTGAAAAAAAAGAAACAGAAAAAAAGAGGCTTCTACTCAGAAGTGCTCAAAGCCCAGATTGCCTAGACCAAACAAAAATGCTTACCAACGTTAAATCCTATGAAAGGATGGCTCTAGTCATAAATTGAGTCTCATGCTCCCATGATCCTCAGATGACTTGAACGGTTTTATATATATATATATATATAAAATATATTTTTATTTAGTTAATAATCAGATGTGCATGGATGCATGCAAAAAAGATGTTAAATAAAGCTCAGCTAGTAAGGCTTGTGACGGACTCTTTCTTGCTATGATGAGGAAAGTCCTCATTAGCTTACTATGCTAGTTTTCAAAACCATTGTTGGTGAAATTAATTATTTCTGCAACCCTTAGTACTGTGGCCTTTTACTTGCCTAAAATCTGGCATCCATTTTGCATTTAGAAAAGAAATAAAACTTTATTTAAATTTTTTTTTTTTTTTTTTTTTTGTGGCAACTTTCATTGCTATTAAAAAATGTCGTTAATTAGGTTATTTTTTTGTTTTTTTCTTGGCTGTCATTCAAGATTGAATCACCAAATCCTAACAAAAGGATTTTCTCTGTGCGTGTCTGTATTTTTCCTGTTTTTAGAGTTTGTAAAAGAAACCCTTTTTTCCCCACCACCCACAAAACTTGTAATATTCTTCAGTGTTATGTATTCTTCGCTTCCAAGTCTGGCTTTGCAAAGAATTAGTTATTCATTGGCACATATGTCCGTCCGTTCCTCATTAGACCATTTCTCTCTCTCTCCATCCCTACCTCTCTAGTTCGACCATTTCTCTCTCTCTCTCTCTCTCTCTCCATCCCTACGTCTCTAGTTCGACCATTTCTCTCTCTCTCTCTCTCTCTCTCTCTCTCCATCCCTACCTCTCTAGTTTGACCATTTCTCTCTCTCTCTCTCTCTCTCTCTCCATCCCTACCTCTCTAGTTTGACCATTTCTCTCTCTCTCTCTCTCTCTCTCCATCCCTACCTCTCTAGTTCGACCATTTCTCTCTCTCTCTCTCTCTCTCTCTCTCTCTCTCCATCCCTACGTCTCTAGTTTATTTGATGTCTTTCTTCACAAAACCCATTTTGGTAATTACATCTGCTTGGGAAACTTTGAAAAATTTACCAAAGTGTTGAAGTCTTCAAAAATCTTCAAAGTTTCCTTTTCATCCCCCTCTTCCTCCTAATAAGGATCTAACAGATGCAAAACACTTGCCTGTATTCATCATCTTTTTGGGTAAATGCCCTGAATTTTGCTTGGAGAATTTGTTGCACTTGTAATGGGGGGGGGGGGTTGAGAATATCTTTCTCCCCCTAAATATGTCTTTTCATTGTCAAAAGGTGTTTCCCAAAAACCCCTTTTAGTGAAACACACATATTCGCAATTTGTAAAAAGGAAAAGTGTAAATACAAACAAGAGTTATTGAGTTTAGAAGGGAAAAGTCAATTTGGATGTTGTGACCGTCACAAAATTGTCATATGGAAAGCGGTTGTTTTGAAGTGAAGTTGCCAATTAACAGGCATCTAGGAAATTGACAAAATCTCTTCATATATACAACTTCAAAAAGATGCCATTTAAAATTCTCAAAATGCTCTCTTGACAATGAGACATTGAATCGTTTTATTTTTCCCTGAATGAAATTATTTCCTTGCTAGAATTTCTCGAAGATCCCCAAATTTCATTTTTCCTTTTCATTGTTGAATTTTTATCATGAATCATTTTATGAAACTGACTTATTTAAAACCCTTGACAGCATTTCTGAATAGAAAAAAAATAAAATAATAATGTAAGTTGATAATTTTTTTTTTTTTTTTTTTTTGCTGGATTTTTTTGTCAATTTGTTTATAAGATGAAAATAATCAAATAACTCTGCTTGTTCATTTTGTCATCATTAATTGTTTTAATTATTTTTGTTCAATTAAGATTGTTTTTTTGTTTTTTTTCTCTGTTAGTTCAAAATGATTCCTGTTGAATGAAAAGTTCAGTTTTGTTTTTGTTAATCAACATTAATGTATTTTTCTTGGTTTTATTTTTTATCAATTTACATATGCTTTCTTTATTTTTTTTGTCTTCAAATTGAACGCTTTCAAAAATTTAAGAAAAAATACCCCATAAAACAAAAACATACACATTTCCAAACTTGATTTTTGAACAAAAAAAAACACAAAAAAAACTGATTCTTTTAATGAAAAGAACCAAATTTTGTTTTCTCCATTTCCTCTTATTTGTAACTCGGCTCAGCAACTATCAAAAAAAAAAAATCTGATGACAAATTGACGATTCTGTAAGTTAAAAGCCGAGGCCAAAAGACAAAAGAAAATGAAACTGCATTTAATCTCAACCTGCTCCTTTTCTGGATTCTTCTACAAAATGTCTTTTCTGTGAAACAAGAAAGAAAACTTTAATCAAACAAAATTATTGCTTGCAATAACTTTTGTAAATATTTAAAAAAAAAAAATAAAAATAAAAAAAAAATGAATTTATTGAATTAAAATGGGGAAAAATATAAATTTTTTTTAATTTTATTTTTTATTTACATTTAATTTTCTATTATTTCTTAAATGTTTTTTTTTTTCTTTAGTTTAATTTGTCAATTAGGATGTGTGATTTTTTTTTTTTTTTTTTTTTTTTTTTTCACATAAAGAAAATTTGAGGAGTCTATTTGACAAAACTGATGGCTGCCTAGTTTCTGAAAGTTTTCTGACCAGCTTTTGATGATAAACAGATTTTCATTTGATATGGAACAGAAATTTATGACCAAAGTACCTGAGATTTTGTAAATCTGGGCAATCCTAATCTTAGCTTATTTTTTTTATTTTTTTTTATTTAAATTTTAATAGTTGATAGAAAAGGAGAAATTTTCACAGTTGAGAAGAAAATTATTAGCATAGAACTTAGTTACATCTAACCATTTTGACTGTAAAATGATGAACCCTAAATGCCAGTCTAGTCTGGGTAACGAAGAGGAAATTACATCTGAACAATGACCATGAAAATATTTATAGGAATAGGAAAGCTCCGTTGTGGTGGTGGGAATATGACTGAAGCTAAAATGCTAGGTCAAGGCCAATAACATTGCCGATTCTTTGGATTTTATCAGAAATCACAAGATACATAGCACCAGGCCAGATGTGGCAGTAATACTTGATGCGTGAAGTAAACATAGAATTTATAAATGTGCAAGAGATTCTGGTAGTGGCAGGGTGGGGGATTATTTGATTTGATTTTATGTTTGTTTTTAATTTGTTAATATTAACTCAAAATGTTAATCTTTAGTTGAATTTATCAATTAGGATGTATGATTTCCCATGGGTTAAACAAATTCTGAGGAGAGTGTGAGACAACCAGATGCTCTTCCTGTTTCTAAAAGGTTTCTGAGCAGTTTTTGGTGATAAACAAATACCATTTGGAGGGAGAAGACAAATTGCTGCCATGGCCTTGACAAAAACAGGATTCTTCCCCTTTTTTTTTTTTTTTTTTTTTTTTTTAAATAAAAAATGTACACAATTCTAATTCTATCATTATTTATGGTATGGCAATTCTAAATTGCGAAGTGTACTAAAAATCTCTCCGCTCTTTAATATATTCTTCAATGCCATCAGGTTGTATTTTGCCATAACCTGTTTGGCCTTTCTGGGAATAAATCAAAAGTGCTTTCCTGAGCCTTAAAAAAAAAAAAAAGGTTTTTTTTTTTTTTTTTTTTTTTTTTTTTTTTTTTCCTGCTGGTTCTTGGATCTTGAAGAACCATATTAGTGCCATTGCATGGTCCCTTGATTGGTTTCTTCCATGATATGTTGAAAAATCATTCCAAATCAACTTTGGAATCTCTACTAAATATCGTTTCTGGCTTGCACAAAAAAAATATTTTGCTACCCACTTGGCTGACATCTTCTGCTACCAAAATATGCAGGAATTATAAACCCAATACATTCACTGGATATCTTGTGCAGAATATGGTGAACAATTTATTGAAGACCTTCGTACTGCATCCTGTGTCTCGGAGTTATCAAGCTGGAAGTTGGTGAGACATATTGGAAAATAATTAAACTTTGACACCCAATATTTGCGTCATACATTCATGGACTTCTTTTTGCCATTGCTTTCTTGTGGTTCAATGTTCGAAACTTCTACATTTTTCATTGATATTGTTCAGTCAATGATCTGGGAAAAAAAATGAATGAAGATTCTTTCTACAAAATTGTTACTTTACAATATAAATGGACATTCTTTCCATTCTATGCCCAGGTTTTGAGTCAAGCCAATGCCTTTTCCAATCCCACTTGTGCACCCCCCCACACACACACACATATATATATATATATCTCTCGTCTTATAATTGTACTTGTTTGCATGACCATTATACCCTGACAATACCTCGTAAATGATGGACTATTTCATTTTGATTACAAGGAAAGACTAAATATATCAGAGACACTAATTGGTATCAGTGAAAGAAAGCTAGAAGTGATTAATGTTTGCTGCTAATATCTCATAAGTAATGGACTATTCCGTTTTGATAGAATGAGAAGACAAAAGACATCAAAGATGGCTACTCAATAAGAAAATGAGTGGAAGAAGGGAAGGCAGAAATGTTTAACATTTGTTTCAGTGAAATGGAAAAAAATGGAAAAGTTTTAATTTCCAAACCTTTTCACTTGTACCCCCATACTTCTTAAAATAATGACCAGCAATGATATTTATGATTGTTATTGAAATATTTTGTTAAAGTTATTAAGCTCAAATATTTAATGATGTAATGGGGAGATTTTTATTATAATAGAACTTGTATATATATATATATATATATATATATATATATATATATATATATATATATATATAATTATTTATCTTTGCTCTACTTAGTGTGTTGAGTATTCTATATTTCATCTTTCTTACTCACTTAGGGATTTTTTTATTTGTCACTCGAAACTTAATGTACTGGACGATTTTTTTTTTTTTTTTTTTCCACCTTGTTTCAATGTTTCTTTTCTTTCTATTTTTTTTCCCTCTGATACCAAATTTGTTTTGTGCTACTTGCAGATTGGTCCATCTGGGTTTTTTCACCAACCCAGTATAATTATTAGTATAATATATTTATTTTTATTTTAATCGGTGTTTTATTAATGTAGTAAAAAATTGTTTATATCGCTTATTTAATAGTTTTGTTTTGGTTTGGGAAGATAAAGCTATTTATTCAATTTTGGGGTTGATTGTTGTCGTTTATTCTAATGATTATTTTGGCAGGAGCTGTTTTTAATTCATTTATTACTTCATGTATTTATTTGGATTGATTATCTTTACTTGTTTTTTCTAACGGTTTATTTATCGGGAGCAGTTTATTTATTTATTTGGATTAATTTAGATTAATTTATTTTACTTGTTTTTTATTATTTATTATACTGTATATTTTTATTTACTCTTTTTGTTTTTTGATTTTTAAGTAACATATTTTTTTTTATCGTTATCTAACAGTTATAGCTATGTTTTTCGTCCAATTTTTGGTTTGATTTTTATAGTCTAATATTTTGGCCATATTGGTTTGTTAATTTGTTTATTATTTACTTTATCTATTTGCGTTCATTGATTTTGCTTTATAACTATTCTATTTCATCTAACGGTTTGATCTGGTAATTTGTTTGGGTTAATTTATTTTATTGTCATTTTGTTTATTTTTTCAGTTTTAGTTTTTTAAGCAACATAGTGAAAAATTTTTTTTCGTGTCTGCATTTTGCGATGAGCTCTGATCATTTATTTAATAATTTATTTTGGTCTGGGAAGGTAATGATAGCTATTTTTTCCTCCAAGTAAAGTTTGCAAGTTTTGGATTGGTTGTTGTAGGCTGATGATCTTTTCTTTATTTTCCAAGATATTTTTGGTGTGATGTGCATTTTGTTTTTAATTTCCCAGATATACTTAGAAAACATAGTCTGGTGCTGTTGGGAGTCCATAGATGAGAGGTTTTTTCCCTCTCTCTCTCTCTCTGTATGTATTTATCCATTTCAATGCTTCAGTCAGACAAAAGGCATGAGACAGAGGTCGGGGAGCATTGAAGTTATTTGTGTTAAAGATATATATATATATATATATATATATATGTGTTTCTGTAATAGTTTGCTGTCATTTCAATATAATTTCTGGTTGACATTCAAACATTTTGGCTCCACTTGGCTGACATCTGCTGCTACAAAACTGATAATTATTTATAAATCCAGTGAATTCCCTGGTACCTCATCATTTCTTTTGACTAACATTGATCTGACAATGTTGAATATTTCCCTGAATGTCCTGCATTTTGGGTAGGAAAATTTCTATATTGAAAGATAAAGCACAATTTTTTTTTTTTTTTTTTCTTTTTTTTTGTGGTTTAGTGTAATGGGTGCTTGTCTCCAAATGTTTGCCTCTGACACTCAATGAACTTCTGTACCTGCAGAAGGAAACTATCTGGAATTTGCACATTTTCCACTGGCAAATCGCAGATGGTTTATTGGCTAATGGCTCAGAAAGAGAAATCAGAGTCAAGTTCAAATTACTTTCTCATTCGTTACGCTCTCTTATACACAAATGCTCTTGTGAAATGTATGAAGTCATCTCCTCCCCTAGCTATGGGTTAAATTGTAACTATTTGGGTTGCTGGTAATTAATAATAATAATGGCGACTTGAAATATCAATGAAAATGAGATAATGATGAATAACTTAGCATGAAAAGGGGTTAAAAAGTATAAAGAAGGATAGACTAATAATAAATTGTTCCCAGGGAATCAGGATTTATACAATGAATCAGGTGACTGGCTAAAAGCAATGCTCAGTTTGTGCAAACAGATCAAGTGTTGACAGTCTTCAGCAAACAATGCCTGCATCTGACATGAAAACAATTGGGTTAAAGTAAATGAATTTCTTTTGTCAAGATGTCACGGAATGGAAAACAATAAATTGAACACCTGAAGAATGATAATCTTTGGCTGAACAAATTGTCACTATAATTGGAGTTGCAAAAATTTCCCTAGGAAAGTGTCTCTTGGGTCAAAGGTGAGAAAGCCAAATGTTGTGTCAATTCACTTATGAGATAATAGCATTTGAAACCATAATTACTGACCAAATGTTAGAGGTGCAGAAGAACAATTGAGGAAGGATGAGGGGCTGCCTGCACCCATTGAAGGGTAGCAGGCACAGAAGAGACATTAAGGAGGTTGAAGGAGCTGCTCACAGCCACTAGGAAGCAGTGGTGGGAGATGGTAAGAAGAGAAAGTAGAAGTAGCCAGGCGAGTGATACCTGCACCCATCTCCCATGAGAGGAGGAGAATTCCCCAAAATTATGAATTAATTTAATTTCTCAGGACCAAAAACAATAGACTTTTGTTTGAAATCAGGAGATTCACCAAAACCCACCCTACATTTTGCCCTGCTCCAGTTTCTAGTTGAAGTCCATAAAAATGAATGTGTGAAAGCCATTCATACAGTTGCGAGTTGAAAGTAGACAGCTGAGAAGGGAAACAGTAGAGGTCACTGAGAGATTCCACAACTTCAGCCTTGAGCCAAACTTACCAAATCAGTAAAACAAATTTCACTAACTCTGCAAGACAAAACTTACCAGCTTACTGAAGTGTTGCATCCAATTTAGGAACAGGTTGGGTCAACAAACACCTGTATGCAAACACAACTACTAACAAACCATTGTATGCAGTATTCGATATAAAAATAGTAGTGCTGTTTTTTTTTTCCAATTTTATTATATGACTTCACTCGTCTTGGACCAGCCCAATATGAAGTTACCTGTGACAAATTGATCTTGGCCTCCTTATAATCAAATCAATCACAACGTAGGGTAAGGCAGATCAGGATCGAAGAGATCACTCCACAGATCAAACCAAGATCCACCCTGGGCTGAACATGACGAAAGGGTTCCATCTGTGACTGTTTGCCATGAACCAGAATTGAACCTGAAGTGTTACAAACACTAGTAGATCTTGTATCTAGAAAAAAACTCTTTGTAATTCTATAAAACTTGTTAAATTCACTCACCAAAATATCAGTCTTACAATCTAAAATACTAAAATATGTTTTGCCTTTAAATAAACTACACACAATTAAGCCATCTATATTTCTGAGATGGGATATTTTACACAATTTACATTGTTCAGGCTATTGTCCTAATCTTTATTGATATATTCATGACATTTCGACCATTGTACACTGCGGCCTTATTCAGGTGATACAAGCATTGGTTGAAGTAATCCAGTGACTTGAACCAAAGACTTGTGAGTTCAATATCTGGCCAGAGCAGGGATGAATGAAAACTCAGAGAGTTCAGTTACTAAAAGGGAATAACTGAAATTGAGATATCCAGAAAAGTTATGGCACATGGAACAATTTACCCTGGTGGACCAAATAAAGGAGGTCCAGTTTGAAATTTTAATGTATATCACCTGAAGAAAGCCAGAGCATTCAACAGTCGAAATGTTGTGAATATAACAATAAAGATGAAGACAATAGTCTGAACAGTGTAAATAGGGTTAAACCATAAAAAAAAAAAAAAATGTGAACAATCTGCTGACAATGTTCAGACGATGATCTAAAACAAGACTCAGTGCAATGATTTCATAATTTTGTATATTAGAAAAGAATATTCTTCCAAGATCAAATTTTGGTAAAGAGGCCAAGAACTTTTCAAAAGCTCTGTATGCATGCACACAAGCACATACATGAGAGTGCTGAAAGGTCTTTAGTCTAATCCACGTACCAAAATCAAGGCAAAGAGATTTTTTTTTTTTTTTTCAGTACCACATTGTAGAATGACATATTTCTTACATATGTGAATGTGTACATACATACGTATATATTAGGTTGGTGCAAAAATAATGTCGTTTTCTCACATAGTAACATATCTGAGAAAACGACATTATTTTTGCACCAACCTAATACATATATAAATATAAAAGTGAACATTGAAGTCAACACTTAGAGGCGACATGCTGTTTCATGCTAGATACAAGTTGTCAGATAAACAGACACCAATCAGAGGGCTCCAATTCATTTTACTGAAGAGCTTTGCATTATATATATATAAAGAAATATAGTTTTAAGATTTGTGCTATATTTATGGGATAAAGTAGTCAATATCAGAGATAGAGCATGTGTAAATATAAAAGTGAACGTGGAAGTCAACACTCAGAGGGCCTCTGAAAAAATTGGTCACATGAACCTTATTGGTATTGTTCAACAAAACATGTTGAAAAGGATATGCCTTTACTTTAATTCAATTTAATTCAAATAATTATATTGAAGTTTTCGGCTCTTGTTTTGAAACATGAGACCTCTTATGTAGCATGTTGGAATCATATTTTTAAATAAATAATTATATATAATATATAATATATATATATATATATATAAATATAAATAAGTGAACATTGAACTCAATACTTAGAGGCAACAGGCTAGTTCATGAAACAGCCTGTCACCTCTAAGTGTTGACTTCAATGTTCACTTTTATATTTACACGTGCTTTATCTCTGATATTGAGTACTTTGTCCCATAAATATAGCACACCTTAAGAGTATATTTCTACATATATATATATATATAGCCTCAAACACAGCCAAAAAAGCTCCATCAATGATGTCTTAAAATAACCTTTGACCCCACCACCACTCTTACTTGTGGAATTAATCCCCAGAAATGGAAAGAATTAATTCCTTACAGACCCCAATATAACTTTACTGAATCCAACTGTAAACTCAGGGAAGTGGAAACATTAGCTTTGTATTTCCTCTGGTTGCCTGTTCTTCACATCAACCTGCTGTGGAAGAAAAAAAAAAAAAAAAAAAACTCTTCTTGTTCTGGTCTTTCCAGCAATAGAATCTTTGCCATTATGACAATTTAATATTCAGCTTCAAAGAAAATGGACTATTTTTTTTTTTTTTTTTTTTTTTCCTTCTTTCACATCATTTGGATGTGTACAATACATTAATGAAACAACACTTAATCAGGCAAATTTTCAAATTATTTCCAGTCATGCTTCATGGGAGACAATCTCTGATCCCAAGAAAGATCCTTGGTCTTACCAATTTCCACAAAGGCATTGACAATGAAAAAAAGACTAACATGTTGGATGTCTTGAGAAATCAAATTCTTTAAATAATCAATAAATTTGTTTATAAGAAAGTACATTTCTAAATTGTCTTATACCAAATTTTGAATTTTCTAGATATGAGGTTGGTTGAGGCGGGGGGGAGAGATATGTAAATTCTTATATACCAGAACAATGTTAGGAAAATCAGTGACTAAATCCAATCATCAGACATTGTATAAGAATTGATAATTCTTCCTCCTCTGTTTAGAGATAAAAATTCTCTCGGACAAATTATTTCCCTCGTTTAACCAACCATCAGTTGGGTGACAAATTTCATAAAATGTGCTTTCTTTTTTTTTTTTTTTCTTTTTTATAGACTTTCCACATTTATAGTTTCAGACTATCTATTCAAAAGTCTTCTTCTCTTTTTGTTTAAACACCAGAATATAATTTTTCTTGTAGACATAACAGGTACCCTATAATGTTGTGCTTTTATTATTATTATTATTATTATAGGTCACATATGTTGAAACAACAGGCACTGTCCAATCACTAGTGTTGAACCTGGTTAGTACTTATATCGGTGACCACTTTGGGAAAAACAGGTGGTGTAAGATTGGAGGTGTGGGTGTTTTAATGCCAGAAATGGAAATCTGAAAACCAAGTTCCAATTCCAGTCGGTTCTGTTATATTCATTTATGAGCAAATATCAATGGGAAAAAGTATGAATCCACCTCTTCTCCCCAACTATGGGTTAAATAGTAGGATTATCTCGTGTGCATGATCACATAACATTTTAGCAGTAAGGTTTTTTTTTTCATAGAAATTAAGATCATTAGCAAAAAAAATTTTGAAATATTTTGTTTCACTAAATGCTTCTTTCAAATTTTCCATGCAAAATGACTTCTTTCTACAAATTCAAGCATCCACCCACCCCAAATTTAAAAAAACAAATTCAGCTTGAAAACTATTTCTTCCCTGAAAGGAACTGGTGACCATGATTTAACAAACCATTCGAGATTGGTCCAGGTCTTTGAGAAACATTTCACCATCTACATTACAACACTCAAAGAGCAGTCGATGAATGACATGCATTCTTAGTGGGAATATAGTTAATAAAACTGAGTTGTGTGTGTCAAGATATAATAATAGCTGGCCACTCGCATTTGGGGATATCCATCTATTAGGGTGGCTAGCCAATCCATATTGCAGACGCTTGCTCAGGCACATTTGCATAACACCTACAGAGCCCACCTGTGGCTTATACTACAACTATGCTGAGCAGACTTTAGTTTCAATGTCTGGGAGAGCTTGTGCTATCTAGCATGATCAACAATTGGAACAAGGCCAGCATGCTCAAGCCCTCGACCATGATGACTTATGGCTTTGTGCTAGCACACCTATCAACGACCCTCAAGTGTTCCGTCTACCCACTTTCACTCACAAGGCTTGGGTCAACCTGTGGTATGGTTTTCAGGCACTTTCCAAAGTGATCAACCTTGATCTATTCCTTCCTGACAAATCGACCATGGTGAGATTTGATCCCGGGTCCTCATGGTCAGAAAGCGAACGTTCTAACCACTTGGCCACATGTCAAGATATACAACCATAGAGATTTGGATATTAATTGCAGAATAAGAATGAGAAAATCCAAGCATTAAAAATGAAATGATACAGAACCATACTGGTCATCTTCTATGTAGAACCACATTACAAATGGTGCAGTACAAGAGACCACCAGAAATGAAACAGAGGCCCCATTTGGAAGACCTTATAACTAGTGTCAAATAGCTGAGATGGTATGACTATGTTTACAAGAGGCAACAATGTTTCCCTTACAATTCTGTAACATACCACGTTAGGCAAAAGAAGACAAGGCAGACAAAAATGGATAAAATGCTTTGACAATGTCAATAATTGAATAGGAAGATCTTTTGCAGAGACTTGTTAGCACCTAACTTAAACATATGGCAGGAAATGGTCAGGTGCTCGGCAATCCATCAGCTGCACAAATCTTTGCCATAAACTGAAAATGAATCAACTGCAGAGAGTTCGATCCTCGCCGAGTGTCTTCTATTAGACTTTTTTTAATATCTCTAGTTGTGTGTCTGTTTTTCTGTTTGCCAATTTGTGAACTAATATGATGCTCGTGTCTTTGGGCTTTTGAATTCCTTTCGCAGTTAAGACACATAATTCCAGATAGCAGATCAAGTTTTGGTTTTTAGGAGAATTCTTTGCATCACTTGGTTATGGAATATTTCTTCCTGGCTGATAAGTCACGAGAATTTCCTGTGTTATTTATTTCCCAATTGTCAGTGTCACTGTTAGATTTCTTCATATTGCATTTATAGCATCTTTGAATCTGTCTTCTTGTGCTTGTGTCTTTTTTAAATGAATACAGAGGTAGCGTAATGGATAGTGGCTCTGCATGAGGAATTAGAGAGCCAAGTTCAAATTCCGTTCAGGTTTCTTATATAAACTTATCTGTAAATACCCTTGGGCAAAGTATGAATCCATCTCCTCCTCCCTTCTATGGGTTAAATAGTTGGATTTGTATCTGGAAAAATCATTCTTAAAATATTGTTAATATTCACTAACAAAAAAATTATTCTTATAATTCAAAATATATTTTGGTTTTAAATAACTCGCAATGGATTGATAAGCCATAAAAAAAAAAAAGCAATCAACCAACTAATTTTAAGCAGGGAAGAAAAGATTTGCTTTGGTAGATATTTCATCTCATCTAAAATGGCTGCTACATGTGTTGGTTTTCTATAAAGACTTGAGCAGTTGTTGTTTTTGTCTTGTTCAGAATACTGACATTAATTCGTCTTGTCTTCCGGTTAATCAATAACGGCTCAGAATTGGAAATCTGACAACCAAGTTCCAATTCCAATCGGGTTTATTATATTCACTTATGTACAAATACACTTGGGAAAGCTATAAATACACCTCTTCTCCCCCCCCCAGCTATGGGTTAATTAGTAAGACTTTTATCACTAAATCATTATTATCTTAAAATAAAATAAAAAATTTTTACAATCTAAAAACTATTTTTTAGTCTTTTAAATAACCTGCAAACAGTTAATATGCCATAGAAAATGGATGACTCAATCTGAAGGTACTTTGCAATACCATGGTACCAAATTTTGTCTATTTTCAAGAGAATTTACTACTAATTACTTTTGAAGTTTTCTTTGAACAATCAGGTGTCAGTTTACCTGGAAATAAATAACCTTAAAAAAGTTGATAAGCCTAAGGAAACAAATCAGTCAATCCATGAAATACTGATTAGCTAGATGTCTTTTAGATTTATTGACATTATCTGGAATATAAATATATAGAAACTACCCTGGCTACAAAGTGAGGGATCAGTTTATATATTGATTGTAATATAGAATTGATCTCTCACTTTATATCCACATAATTTCTTGTTTATTTATCAAATTCTGATTAGGTATGACTCCACCTCTTCTCCTAGCTATGGGTTAATTAATAAAACTTGTATCACTAAAACATTATCATCTCCCCACCCACCAACTCTTATCATCTAAAAAATTATTTTCTGGCTTTAAATAACCTGTAAAGTGTTGATAAGTCGTAGAAAACAAATCAATCAATCGAATATTTTTCTAAATTGTGTTTGCCAAGAAGATGGTTCCGTCTGAGCAGAAGTGTTCATTGTTAGACAGTTTGAAGCTGACAGTAAGACCAGGTTTTGTGTTAGCATGATTGAATCTAGGATCTGTTGTAGATGGTTGACAAATCAATCTTCAAAATGCTTTTGTCAATTTCACATATGTGACCTTAGTTGTTTGATTTTGGAGCATGGAGATGGGTGAAATTGCAAAGTTTGCCATTTGTTCTGTAGACAGCTTCAATTCCTGAGAGAAGTTTGTTCTTGATAATGCAGATGATTCTCACAGTAAAGAAGGTGTGAACAATTCAGTTTTAATCCTGATCTGAGTTGGTTCACTGTTGTTGTCATTGACCCTCAAATGTGAGCAAAGCATTTAATTGCAGATGTATGTCAGGGGGCTTAAATATACTTTTGAAAGTCTTCTCTTGATAGCCAGATGCTACCTTCAAAGACTGTATAACCCAGTCCCCAGAAACCACCAGACATGACCCCATACTTGTGCTGGTCCCCAGATATAACATACCTGTCTTGGTTTTTGAATATACACTTTAGTTAAGGTGTTTTGCATTCGGTACAATCAGCTTTGTTGATTCCTTTCCTTTACTATGATATGTATAGCAATTCAGTTCATTGTGTTCCTCATGAGAAATTTATGAACTGTGGATATTTGAGCAAGAATTCGATTGTGTCCTCAACATCAGGTAATCCAACTGAAAAACATGGGGTAAAATGCCAACCAAAAAAAGAAAAAAAAAAAAAAAAAAAGAAATGATGCTGTTTAAAAGTTATTAATCATACAACAGCTAAGGGGTTTCTTTGTTACAAACATTTCTACTCTTGGAACATTGAAAGATGTGTTTGTTAAGCATTGCTAGTAGCACTAACACCTTAGCAGTGAATTACTTTTATGGAAGACTTTTTGCAATACAGGATGTTTGAAGGAGAGGACGTACTGGACAACTGTCTCTGTCTCTGTCTCTCTCTCTCTCTCTCTCTCTGGGGGTTACTGGGAGTGAAAGAGAATGAGAAGACTTTAGTGAGTAGAAAGGACAGAAGACGGCAATTGACGTTGCATTCAAATTTTTTAATATTATAGGTGACAGGGAAGCAAAATGTCGGGAGATAGTTCTACAGCAGAAGTGAGAAGTGTAAGAAAAGAAACTATTAGAGTAGAAATGTCAGTTGCATCCTTTGCAATAAAATGGTGAGACCTAATTGCCAATCTAGTAGCACACTTAAATTCATGCAGTCAAGGCACTAAGGAAAAAGCTCATCAGAACAGTAGCCATGAGAATATTTGTAGAAAAGACAGCAGGAAGCCACCTCACATCAGTCATAAAAATGACTGAAGTTGAAATAACCTGGTCACGATTGATTAAATTAGTCACTTTTATTTTTTTTCATATCCATGTTTTTTTGCGGCAGGACCAGGATTAACCTTGCACAAAACAAGGTGGGTCCTGTTTGACAAAGAATTTGTCATTATGATTGGAGGCAAGATTTTACAAGGCCAGATCTGCTCTTCCTGACACTGACTAACTCAGACATTCATGTTAGTCCAAATACACGGATTTTTATCAAGACCTCATCTTTAGGATGGTTACCATTCAAGGCTTGAGATCCCATCTTTGCCTTATATATATATATATACACACTTATGATATTACATCAAAAACATAAAAAAAACACTACACAAATGCAATCATGTTTCAATGTGTACTTTTCAATTCATGTATCATTTTTTTACATGTTTTTCATGTTACATTCTAAAATAAAGGATATTGCTCTACTTTTGTATTGAAGCCACTTTTAAATTGAATGTTACGAATGTCACTATTGGACTCTATCCGTTCTCATTAAACATGGGTGTGTATGTGTGTGTATATATATATATATATATATATTATAAGTTAATAGACTTAAAATATGGTTTTTCGCTACACAGTTCCAACCATGTTTCAAAAATGGAAGCTAAAAGCCCCTAATTTAATTTTGTACTTAAATTAAAGACATTAGTTCCATTTCATCCTCAAGCGAATTTTGGAGTAACTTATAAAATTACAGGGTTTTAAATACACAGCTAAAACAAAATTCATGTTTCCAAGGTTACAGATAAATCTATTTTGCTAGACTAGGGGTGTCAGTATGTTCAATATGTTTATATTTTAATGTATTAGTTTTTGTTATGTTTTGGTTGGAACTGTGTAGCGAAAAACCATATTTTAAGTCTATTAACTTATAATATTAATGCTCTGTAAATTTACATTGAGCACTATTTTGTAAAAATAAAAATATCTATAAGAACACCGGATTATATATCTTACTGTTCTTTCTTTTTATTAATATACATATTTATATTATATATATATATATATATATATATATATATATATATATACATACACACACACACACACATGTTGACCATTGGCTCCTAAAAGAAACTCATCTGCCCTTTGACAAATCTTGTTTTTTGTCCTGTGGGGTGATATGCCACTCTCCTCCTCACCAACAGTAAATCTAGTGGGGAAATGGTTTAGCCACCAGAAACCTGTCCATGAGTGGAAAAAAAAAACTTTTTGTATCTATGAATATTTATTGTGCAAAGATGTATCTCTTTGAAGTTTTATAAGAATTGTACTCACTCAATAGCTTGTTGAAGTTGTATAAATAAAAAATGAAAAAAATGGTTCTTTTATATCAGGATGAAAAGTAGTGTTTGGACTAACATCTCCTTTGTTATTGTGTGGCTCAAAGCCAAAGCAACATCTCATAAACCGTGTTGAAGATTTATGTAAAAAAAAAAAAAAATGGCAGTAATACCAACAAGAAGACATGTCTGTCTTGAGAGACCCTCTGGATCTGTGCTTTGTGAATTTGAATTTAGCTTCTGGTGCTACTGTTGCATCTGTTTTACCAAATAAGCACAGACTTATAAGCAGTGAATGTTTTTTAGTTGTCGCAGACAACACTGGAATGTCCTCTCCAGAATTTTTTTTTTAAATTTTAATAAAGTATTCATAGTTTCTCATGAAGCACATCTTTTCTCTCTACATTGTCCGAGGGAACGATGTGTCATTGCAAGAGTTGTCAGAGCCAGATTGGATGTGAGATCAGGCCTGCTTTTTGGACTCGAGATTTGCATTCTATCTTCATTGTTTTCTTCCTAAGCCTTTCTCATGATTGGGTATAGCCATGGAGGTTTGAAATCAGGTTTTTCTTTAAGATAAACTGCTTCTCTCTCAGACGAATGAGTTCCATTTACCCGATCTAATCTCATGACATTTGGTATCTGCAAGTGGTCGACTATTTAAATACTGACCAGACAAGAACTGATATATATTTCAATGCAATTTAACCATAAGCATAATATTCAAACAATTGACTTCTATATTGGTTTGGTATGTTGTAGTGGACAACATAATTTTGTTTGTATTTAAAAATGGCTGAGCCAGTACATCAGTGGTGAAAGTGAATTTATAAATTCTCCAAGCATTAATCGTGATTTTTGTTTTGGTTTGAATGTTACTGTTCTTCTGGAAAGAACCATTTGCAGAAGGCAGTCTCTTTGGGCGGGGCAATGACCGAGTATTACGAAATAGGAACAAATGAAATATCTTTAGATATGGACAGAAGAAACAACAATCTACCTCCCTAGATTTAATAAAGGGTTAACTTTGGAAGTCTCTGAAGGTTATCCACATCAACAGACACCTGAAGAAGACCAAATGGTACAACAGTTGAAATGTTGAGATAACAACAAAGATGAGGACATTCACCTGAATGTAAATAACTTATTGTATTATCAATTGTAAAGTTTCACATGAAGGCATTCAGATTTGGTTTGTTTTGTTTTACGGCATATCAACCTCAATGGGTTATTTAATGCCGACAAGATTTTTATTTACATTATTCGGACTATTGTCCTCATTTTTGTCGCCATATTTATTACAATGTTTCAGCCATTGTATGCTCCGGCCTTCTTCAGGTGGTTGAAATGTCGAACTTAACCCTTTATTTTGCTCACTGGTGTAGACTGTTCTAGTTCCATGTGCCATGTTTAATGGATGTCAGTTATCTCCTGTTAATTTTCCCTCTGAAAATTGTGTGTGTGTCTGTGTATATATATATATATATATATATATATATATATATATATATATATATGGTTAAGGCAGTGGAGAACTTGGAGAGGGAAATTAACAGGAGATAACTGATAACTGACATCCATTAAACATGGCACGTGGAACTAGTGAGTGAAATAAAGGGTTCAGTTCGACATTCCAACCACCTGAAGAAGGCCAGAGCATACAATGGCCGAAACGTAATAAATATGGCGACATAGATGAGGACAATAGTCCGAATAATGTACATAATACCTCATCTCAGAAATATAGACAAAGATTTTTATTGCTGGTAATATTTTTTTGAAAAATGTATTGCTGGTAATATTTTTCGTCCAAAAAGGTATTGCTGTTAATATTTTTTTTTTTTTTTCAAAAATTCATTGCTGGTATTTAAAACCTATTTTTACACTTTCATAGTGTTTTGACCCTAGTTTGGGGGTTAACTATTTGCCCATAGCTGGGACCCTGACAAGTGCTACCCCCATTGGGTCAGGGAGGACCTGGAAACACCAGTAATTAAGAGCTGGTTCCACGGTCTTCAAAATCTCCTGATCAGAGGGCCTTGTTGTTGGATGTAGTTTAATCATCTTACCCAGTAAACAAAAGCATTCAGGATTTCTGCTCAACTTAAATTTGTTCTTTCATCATTTTCGAAATATATTCCGGAACATTTGAGGCATTGTGTTATCTTCTTAGATTTTTCTAAAATTTGTGAAAAAGTAAATTGCCCCAATTATCTGATTTGTCTAACACTCAGGAACCGTTTTGACTAAGGCATTGTGTACTTGGCACCTTGGGGGGTATGCAAAAGAAGTTCAAAGGGTATGCCATTAGCTTTCAAATTTTTGACACTTTGCCACATTTTATGATTAAAACGGTTTGTTCTTCCCCCCCCCCCCACATAAAGACAGTAACAATTTACCTCCTTGATGATCAGCTTTAAATAATGATAATTCTTCATTTCAGAAATTTAGACAAAAGAGTTTATTTTCACAATTTAACTCTTACACTTGCTAATTTCTTTCTAGAATTGTTCTCCACTTGCCACTTCATTTTTTTTTTTTTTTGAGGGTGCAAAAACATTTTAAAATTGTTAAAACTTTCTTTGTATTATGTGTATAGATTTTTTTGTACACTAATAAAAGAATGAATAAAATTTTGATGCAATGCATTACGTTTTGAAAACAGAAAATTGAAACACAAAATAAAAAATAAAGAATTCAACATACTTTAACTTTTATTATTCCTTTGTGAAGTTCTGGTCAGGAATGCAATAAGAAGCAAAATGGCTAAGAAGTCTTTCATTTTATGAAAAAGTGATGTGTTTACATATGAAAAGACTCTAGCATTTGTTTGCTCTTTCTTTCTCCCAACTAACATATTTATTTGTCTCGTTGACAAATAAAATTATTATTTTATTGTTTATAAATAGACAAAATAATTTACCATCAGAAAAGCTATCAGTTACGTTGATGGTTGCCAGTAGCTTCCATAAAATTAGTCGGGCATGGATGATAGTAGCATGATGATAGTGGTCATCATTGGTTTCCTCCACACCACTAGCATGGTTATCATCTCCAACCACTTCACCATCAATATCCACTCGAGTAAAGCTTTCAAAATCATCCTCAGAGTCCTAATAAAAAAAATAAAAAAAACTCCTGAATAAAAGCTTTGTTAGATATTGATGTGTCCATTTTTGTTTACAAAAAATTACCCTGTGTTTAATTGGTGTTACGCCTCATGTAGAGTCTACAAGAATTCGAAAAAAGTTTAACCTTCTTCCAAAACATTTTCTGAGGAATCCTCTTTCTGTCAAGGGTTAAAACAAATTGTGATAGAATGAAATGGTTCCTTTTGAAGTTTGGTCTTCTAAGTGGCACCCACTGTAAAGAAGTAAACTGACGTTTTTCAAAGATCAAGTGGAAACAAAACCAATAATAAGTTATATCCAAGTGCTTGTCTATATTAACAGTCATACTTGGGATGGAGGATAATTCTGCTTTACCTTTGGCAGGAGACAGATTTGTCCGTCACATGAATTCAGTGGCATCCATTTGTATTGCCAACTACCATGTGGGACGAGTAGATGAGCAAGGAATTGGTGGGGGGGGGCTGAGCTGTTAGACCTACATAGCAGAACCTGTCTCAAGTATCACCTACTCGCCACCCAGATGAGCAGGTGAAGCCCTGAATAAAGTATCTACATAGATGGGAGACAGGCTTTGGGTTCTTCTTCCTTGATGTCGCATTTGTCTTTAATTAAATCGTGAGCATGCAGTAGGCTCTCTCATTAATAATTCTGACCTATTATCCATTACACAACTTTCACATCCAAAATTAGAGCACCTGGTATTTTCAAGCAGTCACCCATCTAGGTAATGACCAGGCTCAATGTTGCTTAACTTCAGTGATCATATGGGAACTAATGTTTCAAAATGATATGGCTGTAAACACATTACACCACCCACACATCCAAGCTTGCAGTACCTGGTATTCCCAAACAGTCACCCATCTAGGCTCAATGTTGCTTAACTTTGGTAATTGTATGGGAACTTATAGGCACTATTCAGCCTTGCTAGATCAGCAAATGTCCTTGTGTGAGTCAGTATGAGCATTTTGGACCTAACAAGTTGGACACAGGTTCAAATCTTGGCAGAGGTGGCATATCTTTCTTTAATACAAATTCTTGAATATTCAGGCCACTAGAGAAAGAAAACGAAAGCATCTGTTCAAATATGAAGAGCCACTAAAATTAACATTTATATAAAATATGTTGGATTAATAAATAAGAAAATCTATTACTTCTTTACACATTTTAATATGTTTCATATCTAACCGACAAGGAATATTCTTTATTTACATTATTTGAACTGTTATCCTCATCTTCATTGCCATATTCATGTTTCGCCCATTGTACACTCCGACTTTCTTCAGGTGATTGGAATTTTGAACTGAACCCTTTATTTTATTCACTGGGGTAAATTGTTCTAGTTCCACATGCCATTCCTCTTCCACTGTGGATGAAATAAAGAGTTTGTTCAAAATTCCAATCACCTGAAGAAGGCTGAAGTGTACAACAGCCAAGACATTGTGAATATGACAACAAGAATGAGGATAACAGTCTGAATAATGTAAATAATCATAATACCTCATCTCAGAGATATAGACAGACGTTGAATCAATATTCTATAAGTATTTTATTTAGTTTTTATAATGTTCTTAAATTTTTTTTCTTATATGTAAAGTAAGTTTGATTTGGTTTGTTTTATGTCATATCAACCTCAATCGATTATTTAATGCCGACAAAATTTTTATTGCTGGTTAATTTTTTTCCTTGAAGAAATTTATAGCTGGTCATATTTTTTCCAAAGAATGTATAGTTGTTTGTATTGCTGGTACCTTTTTTTTTTTCAAGTATTGCTGATAATAATTTTTCCTTCAAAAATTATTGCTGGTATTAAAACCTATTTTTACACAAGTTTGGTTGTCAACTCTTTGCCCATAGCTGGGACCCTAACAGGTTCTACCACCCCGGGTCAGGGTGGACCTGGGAACACCAGCAATTAAAAGGTGGTTCCGTGCTACTCAAAACCTCTTGATTAGAGGCCTTGCTGTTGGACGTAGTTTATTGTCTTACCCAGGACGTGGATGTAGTTTGTCGTCTTACCCAAGACAGTGTAAAGCGTGTGTTGAAAATGTAATTGCTTATTACTGCAAGTGCTCATCGTCAGTTCATTAACTATTTTCAAGGGATTCAGTGTTAGTATATTTTTCTGTGCTTATATTCTTAGCTGGGTTGTATTTGGAAGCCATCCCCACGTGCAACATGAAATTTTTACTACTCTCGTGCAATACAGTTTACAATATAAATACAGTAATCCGTCATTTCATTTTATGTCTTTAAATGTTTTAATTTTATAAATGTTTTTTGCTTAAAAATAATTTTTGTCTTATTCACATTTAAAAGTCGTGGCAATGTCAGAGATAATCTATTCTTTGCTAACCGTACATTTCCACTAAGGCAACTGATCTGTTATGTCTATTCCTGTCGCAATATGTTGCGGAATGACACCCAGCACAAAGAACACATGAATGATGCTAGTAAAATGATTGTTGCTTTGGTGCATTTACCGTCATGATGTATGCGAAATGAAAATTGAAAAAAATGCCTCAGTGATCAGGTAGTATAAATGAAAATGACGCATTAATGGTGCGAGGTGTCAAAGATTTTTTTTTGTATGTATGCATCACCGTTCTGAGGTGTTGTTCACATTGCATCATTACATATTCATGTGACATCAGCAGTACAAGAAAAGTCCTGTGTTTTCAGAATTCATTTGCAGTGTCTGTCCTGGGTATGATGATAAACTACATCCGCGTCCAGGGTAAGACGATAAACTACGTTCAACAACAAGGCCTCTGATCAGGAGACTTTGAGGAGCATGAAACCACATCTTAATTGCTGGCGTTCCCAGGTCCACCCTGACCCGGAGTGGTAGCACCTGTTAGGGTCCCAGCTATGGGCAAATAGTTAACCCTGAGACTGGGGTAAAAACACTATGAAAGTGTAAAAATAGGGTTTAATACCAGAAATACCTTGTAAAAAATTATTTCCAGCAATAAATTTTTGAAGAAAAAAAATAATACCAGCTATACATATTTGAGGAAAAAATATTACCGGCAAGTTTTTTTGAAAAAATTATTACCAGGAACACATTTTTTAAGGTAAAACATTACCAGAAATAGATTTTTGACAAAACAAAATATTACCAGCAATAAAAATTGTGTTGGCATTAAATAACCCATTGAGGTTGATATGCCATAAAACAAACCAAACTAAAGCAAATCATTTGCTGCATAGTCCGTTGGAATAATGTATAATTGTAATAAACTATCTACTTTATTTAGTCTTTTTGATCTTATGCCATTTAGGGAATTGCAGTTTATTTTATGCCACTTAAGAGAAGGATTACCAAACATTCTCCTCTTCGGCATGTCAAGATGAGTGACAAAGATAGTTACTGAATTAACACTTAAACAAACCAGTGGGAGCAAAAAGACAAAGCTGTTACCTCCATTGACAACCTTTATAGAATTCAGTGTCCATGAGTTGCAACAGGGAATTGCAGTTTATTTTATGCTGCTTAAGTGATGGATTACCAAATATACTAACAAACCCCTTGAAAGTGTCTAATGCATTGGTGGAAAGCACTTGGATTAGTAATTACAATGAACAGTTTCTCTTCCTTCCTGTAAGTACATTAGAAAAACTGAATAAAAATTAAAATTTTCCTTGAATTGAAACATGTATACAAGAAAGATTGCTATCCAGATATACAATGCATACACATATAGCATATATACTTGTGTATGAGCTTACTTCAACGATAGTGTGAATGTAAAATTTTTGGCATGAATTTTTAACTCCAGAAAAAAATTTACCTGTGTATAGTGCAGCCAGTCACCAAAAATTCATGATTTTTAACCTCTTCAAAGAAAATTACCTGTGTATAGTGCGACCCTCTTTATTTTGTGTAAATGTGATACTGAAATCTCCTACGGTTGATCAAACAAAAAGAGAATAAAAAAGGAGTAAGAGTCGACTAACTGGATGTTAATTGTTGAAATTTGGATTGAAAAATCATGTTTTAAAATAATTTCAAGGAGAATCAAACCCAAATTTAACAGAATTTGACGGAATTCATTCAAATTGAGCAAAACCAAGACTACCCATGCTTCCCCATTAAGATACCACAAAGATTTCAGATAAAATATGTTGTTGAGAAAGAGATCCAGGTGGTTACCAAAGTACTGTATATATATTTAGTGTGTGTATATATATATATATATATATATATATTGAGCAAAATCAAGACTACCCATGCTTCCCCACTTCCTGCCGATGATGAAGAGACCATTAAGGCATTAATGACCACTCTGAACGAAAAATCCCAGAAGAAGCATTCATAGAGATAGGGATCAGCTTGGTGCATTCATCATTATAATTTCTGTGACATTCATTCTGAGAAAAATTTTATATCCAAACATTAATTCGGATTCTTTTGGATACAAGTGATAAAGAAAAATGAATTACTATTTTGGAGTGACCATGCCCAGTCAACCCTACCCCTGCTGGACACAGGACTCCATAATAAGCCACAGGTTTGGACAACTTAGAGAGTCCTCACACTACTACTGGAACCCACATCATTTTCTGAGACCTCCTGACCAAGACCCTTGTGAGGGTCCTGAAGACCAGAACTTAGAAATTACTAACACAAGCAGACTCCAAAGCTGATCCCAGTGTCATTTGATTATCACCATGAGTGAAAAGAGTTAAAACTGCTATATACAACAAATCTTATATAAACCAAATCATTGTTACATTTTTAACCCAAGTTAATTCTTTATTCCAAAGGGTTCTTTTTTGTATACAGAAAATCTGTCATCTTTAACAACACACACACAAATATATATGATATATATATATACACATACATACATACATCACTTGGTCACAGCAACAAATATGCTCATCTGCTCAGTCAGCACACCCAGTATATGCACACTCTTGCTCCCCATAGTAGCAATTTTCACCTCTTCTTGTTGTTAGCACAAAAAGTGAAGGGCAAGGTACCAAATCATGAACAGATCCAGTAGAGACTCCTTTTCACCTGGATATCTTATGTTGGCGTATAATGGATTACTGTTGAGAAGTTCAACTTGGTCCACATAAGGATTGGTTTTCACTGTTTCTTATGAACCTTTTTAATAGTGTGAGACCTGGTGACATTAACCAGGATGGCAGTGAACTCCTGTGTGATGAGCAGCATGGGAATGCAAAGAAGCTTTCATGTGGGGGTGGCAATTGTTGAGATACACAGCAACAAATCTGATGGAGTGTAACACTTTAGGAAGTACCAATTCCCAGTACTTTTCAGGTATGTTATGTGATCTGACGTCTAAATAAATTGTTTTCCATATAAGGGCTGAATTGGTAATGGCTGAACAAGCATAAGTTCGTCTAAATGTGTCAGGAACCAAATTTAACCACTCCTGAATCTTGCCATTTTTAATTTTGGTACGCCTTTCGTTGTTAAACATGAAGGCCACTGACCTTTGGTCAGTAACTAAGGTGAAATGTCGTCATGATAGTGATTCCACCTGTGAACTGCCTCAATAATTGCTATCGCCTCCTTCTCTACAATGTGATATTTTAATTTGGTTCCTTGTAGCGTTTTAGACATGAATGCTATTGAGTGTCCACTTTAGTTGAGGATGGCAGAAATAGTGACGTCTGATGTGTTGCACTCAACCTTGAAAGGTAAACTTTTGTCTTCTGGTTGTAATGCAGCCTCCCCTAGTTCTTTTTTGATTGAAAGCTTTGAGTGGGAATTTTTTAGTTTTCTATTAAAGGCCAAATTTTATGAGAAAATTTGTTTATTCATTTCACATAATATGCACACATGCCCAGCACCCTTTTTAATGATTTCAAGATTTCTGTTGGAGGTAGCTCTCTTAAGGGACAAAGACTTTCTGTCACCACTGACACACTATCCCAGCAAATTGATGGAGTGTACTGAAGCCACAGATTTTGACTTGTTGAGTTTAAGTTTAGCCTTTGTAATAGCCTCCAGGAACATTTTTATGTTTTGGTCGTGTTCTGCTTGCATGTGCCCTGCAATTGTGATATCATTGATGTAAGAGAATGCACTGCATAGGTTTTCGGTCTTTATTATTTTGTCATTAAATCTCTGGAATGAGGTGGCTCCATTTTTGACCTCAAACAGAATTCTATAGAATTGAAACAAACGACCATTTGCCTCAAAAGCAGTGTTTTTTTTTGTTTTTTATCTGATTCTTTAAGCAGCACCTGGTGGGAGGCACTTTTGAGGTCATATGTAGAAAAAATGCTGTATCTAGCAAAGTCATTAATCATTTTATCAATTCTTGGCAGGGGGTAAGCATTCAGTTCTGTATATAGGTTTATCGTCTATGAGTAATCTACACACATTCGTTTTTTATGACAGTGGTTAGGGTCCTTCACTATTACCAGCTCAGCTCACCATGGTGAAATGCTTTCTTCAGTTACTCCTTCAGAAAACATGATCTGAATTTGTTTTTAGTGATGACGGCCTGATCTTTCTTGTTAAAGTGCCTCGACTTGGCGGCAATGGGCTTACAGTTTGGTGATAATTAGAAAATAGTAAAGTTTCTTCTATCTCTGCCATGTTTAATGTACAGAATAGATGAGCACTGTCAACAGTTAATTCAGGCAAGGACTCACCATATTTAAACATTGCCCTCTGATGTTGACACAGAAAATCCTAGCCAAGTATCATGTCAAAACACAAATCCTTCAAAACACCCAACTGAGTGGCAGCATATGATTAGTCATTAAGGCAAAGGGTTAGATTTACAACTAGATAACCCCTTGAATTAGTGATTAAAGTTTTCTTGTCCATGGTGTTACCTTTACTAGACGGGTGATCTTTCAAATTTAGTTCCTGCCTGACTCCTTCACTGAGATAACTGTCAGTGCTACAAGAATCAATGAGAGTGCTTTTGTTTGTTTGTTTTTCATTTCCATCCAATTATGCATGTCATAGAGCGGTGGGTAGAGTTCCTGTGGTATGTTAGTAAGTGTGGTCAGTATATTAGAACCAGCCACTGTTGCTAAAAAAATTGACAAAGATTTTGAATGACATGCACAAGCTTAATGTCCTTGCTTTGAGCATTTTTTTTACAAGTTACACAAGTCGTTCCACAATCAGGATAGCAATCCTGCAAATGATAGGGAAATCTACAGAAAAGGCATTTATGTTTTGCTTGTTAGGTCACGGCTCCTGCTGGTTTGTTAGGTTCAACCAGAGGTTTACAACAATTCCCACATAGCTTTGTGGGTTCTTGGTTGACTATTGCTGCCATTTCAGTTTCTAAAGTAGTGTACAAGTCGTTATTCTATTAGGCCAAGTCAAATGTGGTGGTGGCAGCAAGTGTTCTAAGCTGACTTTTCCTTCTGGTTACCAGAACAGAGCTTTCACTAGCCAAAGAAAAACCTGTCTCATGAAATCATTTTGGAAATCCTGCAACAGGTATGGAGTCCCCTGCAGAATTCACCCCCACAATTTATATACACACACACACACACACATACAGAGTAAAACCTTCAATTAATGGCCACAGAATCAATGGACTCCAGATTTATCTTTAAAATTTTATTTAAATGTATATATACCTTAAAAATAAAATACACATATATATTTTCATTACAATAATTTTGTACTGCAATGGGTGTTTTTAGAACACGAAAAAGACTCTAAACAGCTTTAACAAACGACATTACTCCCCCCACTATAATCTGTTAAATTGAGGTTCCACTATATATATATATATATATATATATATATATAATCCTCTAAAAATGGGTGGTAAGAAGATTAGACTTAATCAAATCATTTTCAGCCTAATTTTTTAGATGGAGAATTATTATCATTATATGCCTTGTTATTGAAACCAGCATTCTCACCTGTCCAAGTGAATAAAAATGTATCAGGTTCCCTTATAGTTGTGAGTTCAATCCCCAGGTCTGGTTTTGCTAAAAAGTCACATATTCAGTGAACGAAACAAATAAATGGCACAAAAGTGACTAAGACTGGTGAATATTCACTGATACGAGTTATCTCCCCTTAGCATGAAAAGCGGAATGAAAACAACCCTAACCACCAGGAACTGAATAACAGGTTGGTAGATTTTACTACATGTCAGCTCTTGTTGGGGTGACTTGATAATACATTTTATATGGGGCACTCAGTAAGAGTCAAACTCATTACTCAATAGTGATGTTTAATTAGACAAGCTTTGCTGTTTCCTCATGCCAAAGCATCTGTATTAAGTAAAGGGTTCAGTTTAATGGTCTTAGAAAGTTACAAATGTATATCTGAAGAGGGCTGGAGATTAGAACAGGCAAAATATCCAATCAAGATGAGATTGTTGGTCAGAATATTAAGGAAACCAGAAACAGAATTCAAACAATTGTATTTTAAAAGAAAATCTAAAATCAATTTTGTGAATTAAATTTTACGAGTTGATTTCAGGGTTAATTTGTTGTTTTTTTTTTTCTCATTTCATCCTGAAATGAGTTTTCAATTTGCAGATGTCCATTTTTTTTTTTATTTTCTTTTGCATTAAATGACATTTAATTAAATTTATGAATTAGCAAGGAGGCTGCCCTTATTTTTCTTCTTCATGATTCAACCACTTCATTTACTGGCCATCTTCAGGTAACATTTTCATTGGATAAAAAGCACAATAACTGATTGATTTATGGCTGTAAAATTTCTGAATTTTGACTAAAAAAAAAAAATTTGCAATTCAAATCGAGAAACTATATTTGAAAGGAATTTGGTCAGGATTTATTAATTTCTTTTTCTTTCTTGTAGATGAGGAAAAGCGTTTGAATCAAGCAGCTCAAGACAAATTCTCCATTTGTACTGAGACAGAATCAAGCTCGTAAGTCAATATTCTTTACACTTCAACTTTAATGGGAAATGCTGAGATAATCTTTTTTTTTTTTTTTTTTTAAATTAGGGGACTTTTATCCATATCTTTCTTGCATTCAGCTGGTCAATTCTCCAGCCATCTTCAGTTGAATATAGAACAGTATCCAGAAATAGGTTTTTCAGTTACTACAAGAATAAAGAAAGTGTAAGAACAAATGAATTTAATAATTCAAAATTTACGCCCAAATCAATAGAGAAAAAAAAAAAGACCTAAATAAAGAATAGATTTATTTCCTATTAAAACAGTTTCACTTTGATAACACATTTTGATACTCGTACTCTAAAGATGAAATCCAAATTTGGCTCCAAAGCTGATTTTACCAGATTTATAAGGCATTTGCAGAAAATTAATTATAACACTTAACCTAGTGTGATATATGGTTATAGCGTGGGGAGGTATCCATTAAAGGACTTGTTTAATTAATGCACTACACCTGGTGCCCAAAACTTTCTTATTCTAATCTAGTAATAAAGAATTTCTCAAGCAGAAAATGATTGCAATATGGAAACATGTATGAGGACAAAATATCACTTGCAGTTATCTCCCCTTGCTTTTCTCGTTAATTTTTTTATTTTATAAACTGATTGTTTCAAATTTGTGACTCTTAAAATTAAATGGACAAAAGTCTTGATTAAATAGACAGACACAATTATAATTTATGGAATAATATATCATGACAGAATGACCAAATTGTCAAGGAAGATATTGCACAAGTGTCTAAAGCAACATTTCCTTTGATTTTGTGAAAAGGTTTGATTGGCAATTATTTCACATCAATTTAACTATCAAGATGTAATTGTAAATTCTCATTCTAAGAGTTTCTTTATCATTCGAAGAAATCTCTTCCCTGCTACATAATCATCAAAAATTTTAAAGTGATGTCAACCACTGTCTTGCTTCTTTATGAAGACTTTTTTTTTTCTCATCACCACCAATTTTTTTTTCTCCTCACTGATTTTCAGTCCCAGTAACAACTTGCGTTTTAGTGGCTTCATTGCCATCTTCTGGCTTCCTGAAATGTTCTTTTATCCATCCAGTAACACCTTGCAGCTTAGTGGCATTATCGCCATCATGTTTTCCTGAAACCTCTTCTTTTATTGTCTTTTCTCCTCACTAAAACCTCTTCTCTTTCACTCCCAGTAAACCCTTGTCTTAGTGGCATTATCGCCATCTTCTGTTTTCCTGAAACCTGTTCTTTTATTGTCCTTTTTCCATCCTAAAGTCTTCTCGTACTCTTTCCCATCCAGTAACCCCTTGCATCTTAGTGGCATCATTGCCTTGCTTGGGGTGAAATGATGAACAACAAATGAAACACAGATATATCATTTTTTTTAAATGTCTCATATATTTAGGATGTAGGTGATCATGGCTCTCTACGACTTCCATCCTGTTACCATCTGGAAATTGTGCATTGCCATTATTTTTTTTCAGAAAGATAACTGAATTACACAACAAATAAAAAATACTGCATTATCTTTCTAGTTTTGGGACCAGTTTGCTTATCTAAGAAAAGATGGGTTCATGCCTGAATTCCAAATGTGCAATGTTAACCCAGTCTGTCTTGACCCAGATTGAAATTTACTTCATAATTTTCATTTACAATGTTGAATGTTAATCCATTTGAATGTAGTTAAATGGACTTTGAAATTTGATTATATTCCTTCTATTTTCAGGTGCTTCCTTTTGAGCAAGCCGTCACGACCCGCCTAAAATATGGAGGGGTGAGAGAAAGAGAGTGTGTGTGTGTAAGTTTGAGAGAGAAAGTTTATTTCTTTTTCTTTAAACCTTTTAACAAATTATCATCAGGATCTCCCCCTTCTCAACCACCCACCGCCATTTTTAGTATTTGTCAGAATCTGGAAAAAAACAAAAATAAATAAATAAATGTTTATATTTTCACATCCATCTGTCCAGTTGCTTTTTTTATTGTGATCAGAATTTTTCAGAAGGGACCAAGATGGAAGCATATCTCTCAGAGAATGTCATCACATCAAAATACGTTGTTCCATGACCTTTAAAAAGTTGGGTCAATTCATTCATTGTCTGTCTCAAGACCAAGGATTCACCTAGACACAGGATTATTTTGTACACGAGTTGTGGCATTTGTTTCATGAGTCAGAGACAAGTTCCCCTTGCTACAGGAGAAATTCTAAAATCAATTCAACAAGCAGCATCGATATATACAGGGTGGCCACTGAATGATATAAAACAAAAACAACTTTTACAAACAGATTTTTTAAATTTTTTATTATTTTATTTGGAAATATAATTAATTTTCAGAATCTTCTGAAGCGATGTTCTGGCAATGCCTAGTTGAGCAATGCAATGACAGATGGAATCTGATGAATCCTCAAAGACACTCTGCTGTACAGCTTCCACTGATGCATCAATGCACTTAGGATTTCTTCCTAGATGATCATTGACTGATATCCAGTTCTTTCATATCGGGCAATTAGATTCCAAATCAGGTTATCGCTAGGAGATACTATGACATTAAAATGTTTCTGGTATTTACTCTGAGTTTCAATAATTGATCTTACATTGGAATAGAAAAAAAAACTCAATGAATTTTACTCATTGCTTGACATCATACATAACCATTTTAATCTCCAAGGGATGCTCTAAAACTTACAAAAAAAAAAAACAGAAAAAAAAGAAAATAGGTTGAAAGTAAACAAGTTATGACTTTTCCAAACCCTTCAGTTTTTCAGTGGACATCCTCTGTGTGTGTGTGTATATATATATATATATATATATATATATATATATATATCAAATAAAATAAACAAACTGAGTTTCCTGAATACCTTTACATGGCCAAACTTTGGTGAATTTCTTATGGAATTAAAGTTTTTTTATATTCATATTCTATTTTTTGTCTTTTGAAAAAAAAAAAAATGTTATTTTTTTATATAAAATTTTGTTTTTGAAATAATTCTATAAATGAGATAAATTTTTAAATTTCTTCATTTCTGCTGAACTCATAAATAGAGAGTTTAGTGATTTTTCTTTTAGTGTTTTCGTATTTGTTTAAATTTTAATATCTACAAAACCAATATCTGTCTATATTTCTGAGATGAGGTATTATGTACACTATTTACATTATTTGGACTATTGTTCTCATCTTTGTCGCCATATTTATTACAACGTTTCGGCCCTTCAGTATCTGTCTATATTTCTGAGATGAGGTATTATGTACACTATTTACATTATTTGGACTATTGTTCTCATCTTTGTCGCCATATTTATTACAACGTTTCGGCCCTTCAGTATCTATCTATATTTCTGAGATGAGGTATTATGTACACTATTTACATTATTTGGACTATTGTCCTCTGTGACATTATTTAGCTATGGTAATTGGCAAACTAATTAAACATAGAAATTAAAAAAAGGGAAATACTTAAGGCGAGAAAGAGCTATACTGAAAGATAGACTGAGCGACATTAAAAAAAAAAAAAAAAATTTATTTTATTTACAAAGGGAAGATACTTTTCGTCAAAGACAGAAAATCAGTAAGAAGGAGCGAGACTGTGATTATGTCAAATTAATTAATGTCACGATAAGGTAGTGATAAATCAAACGAAACAAAAAGATAAACAAAGCTGGCCTACGCATGTGACCATGGAGGGAAATTGGCTTGGGACCACCCTGGAGAGTGACCATTAATATATTTCAGAGATACCATTTAATTTTAATTCCTGATTCCAGTGAGGGAAGCCATCTGTTGTATGTACGAATCTTGGCATGAGAAAGGAAATCGTGGATGAAAGTGTTGTTATAACTTTTTTTCAAACTGGTGACTCGAAAATGAACATCTGGTGATAAGAGAATTTTAAGACATGAGAAAAATAAAGAATTTAATTATCAGGTGCGCACGGTCAACCTTGACCACCCAGTTGAAGGATTGACCAGCGGTGAACCCAGATGTCGGGTTTTTTAACATTGATTAATGAGTCGATAGAGGTCCGGGCATTACGATGTGATAAAGAATTATTCGGCTATCTGGGAATTGTAAATGTTTTGGCCCTTCAGTATCTGTCTATATTTCTGAGATGAGGTATTATGTACACTATTTACATTATTCGGACTATTGCCCTCATATTTATTACAACATTTCAGCCCTTCAGTATCTGTCTATATTTCTGAGATGAAGTATTATGTACACTATTTACATTATTTGGACTATTGTCCTCATATTTTTCGCCATATTTATTACAATGTTTTGGTCCTTCAGTATCTGTTTATATTTCTGAGATGAAGTATTATGTACACTATTTACATTATTCAGATGATTGTCCTCATCTTTGTCACCATGTTTATTACAACATTTCGGCTGTTGTACGCTCCAGCCTTCTTCAGGGAGTTGAACTTAACCCTTTATTTCGCTCACTGGTGTAGACTGTTCTAGTTCCATGTGCCATGTTTAATGGATATCAGTTATCTCCTATTAATTCCCTTCTCCAAGTTCTCCACTACCTTAACCGGGTATTGAACTTACAACACCAAGCAAAAGTCATAAGTGGCGACCCAGAAACATTAGATAAAGAATTGGTCAGTATTACTACCCTACAACATAACAACTACTCTGGGTACATGGCAGCAGCCCCCAAAAAACTGGGATAGGCAGGTAAAAGAGGAAGACAACAACACTAAGTAAACAGTCTGCCTGCCTTATGTGAAGGGGTTATCAGAGACAATACAAAAGATCTGCAGATATAACATCAGGACAACCTTCAAAAGCTGGACGACACTTCGTAGATCGCTCTCATGAGTAAGACTGACCCCCCCCCCAGAGGAGAACATGACTAAAGACTGTGTGTACGCTATCTCATGCAGCTGCAGAAAGAAATATAAAGGGGAGACAGGCTGCCCTCTTAAGGTAAGGCTTCAAGAACACCAGAAAGCTGTAACACGAAGGGAAGTGGAAAAATCAGGCGTGGCTGACCACATATGGAGAGAAAAGGGAGATCACCACCCTCTGTGGGATCAGGTTGAGATCATAGACAAAGAACACCTATAGGAAAATTTGTAAACTTAAGGAATCAGCACATATGCTAGGCTGCAAAAATCTCCTGAGCCAACCAAGCATAGAAATGAATACAATATGGGAACCAGTAATAAGGAGTGCCATTGAAAAGCGATAATAACAAGAAAAATTGCAATATGAGCACTGGTAAAAAAAATGGTTGCTGAGACATTAGGTTTATTATACTCAGAAATTCACACACAGATGTGCTCAAGGATAAAGGCGTTAGTTAGATCCAGTTGACAGGCCCAAAGAGTGAGTTCAATACCTGGTTAAGGCAGTAGAGAAGTTGGAAAGAATTAACAGGAGATAATTGACATCCATTAAACATGGCACGTGAGTGAAATCAAGGGTTCAGTTCGACATTCTAACCACCTGATGAAGTACATTGGAGTGTACAACGTTGAAATAAATATGGCGACAAAAATGAGGAATGTAAATAGTATCCACAAAACCATGTGATTCATGACATGAAAAAAGGAGCTTCCTGATGATGATGATGATGATGATGATGTCATCATTCGAGTTTGAGACATTTTGTTAATGGAGGAGAGAATGTAAACGTCAAAATATGGTCAACCATAAATTTGTTACTATGATCCCATTCATATTCTGACTGATGTGTAACAAAAACCTAATACAAGTGCAGTGTGGGGGGGCAGTTTCGTACTGTAACAAAGTTGTCAACTGATTTCTTAATTCCTACATAAATATATAAACAAAATCGGTTCCACCATGATTCTGTAGATTTTTGGAGATAGGAAGATGATGTAGACCCGTGAGTGGAGGGCAGTGCTTGATTTTGTGGATTTCAAATATGAAGTGAATTCTTCTGGTAAATACCAATTACCCACAAATGTTTTCAAGTTAAGCTGGTTTTAATCTCAATTGATAAGAAAATTTCTTGTTGGATGAACTTATCAAAAAAATGCAATTCCACGTGAAGGCAAGAGAAAAAGATAAAATCTACTTTTGGTTCAGTTTGGAATTCCCTGTACGTTACCTGGATTGACACACACCTGATGAAACATGATAACAACAACAAAGATAAGGACAATTGTTTGCATGTCAATAGCTTAAATAATGATAACTCCTCATCTCAGGAATTCATTTGGTTTAGATAGGCCACGGTTCAAACCCAGGATTATTAAATGTTCATCTTCAAAGTAGGCAGGCCCTCCCCATTAAGAAAAAGATTCTCCACAATTCTTGTTCTATATTTACTGTTGTGACAGACTAAATTTAGTGATACTAGCAAGATTATGTTCGAAACTGAAACTATAATTCTGCTTTTCACCCAACCAAATATAATAAATGCAAGGAATTTTTATATTTGATCTTCACATCTGAAGATGTATTTTAAAATCCTGGCTAGAATTTTTTTTTTTATCCTTATTGTTATTCTTGTGATATTTGATAATTAACTTGTATTTTTAAGACAGGCAGTTTTACACTTGAAATGGCAAAATGTAACCATAAGTTCTACGCTAACAGCTTCTTTGCTCATATTTTCCGCTTGCAGCTCCTTGCTTTCCAGTCAACTTTAATCTTCAACAATTTAATTGATTTATCAATCATTATTTACTATCTTCTTGATTTCTCTTCTTTTATTGGTTTCTCTCTCATGAATTTTAAAATACAGTTTCAGACTTGAAAACCAAATATAAAAATATCTTGCATTTATTATCTTTGGTCGATGTTTGGAACAGAATCTTACTATTATGTCAGCATTTATCCACATGCACACATTTGGTTTTTGATTTCATTGGCCTACTATATATGTTATGACAAAAATATAACTTTTTGAGGAATGCTCAATATCTGGGATAGAGCATATATAAATCTAAAAGTGGACATTGAGGTCAACACCTAGCAGTAACATTTTGTTTCATGCTTAAAGGCAATTGTCAGGCCATACATATTGTTATATTCCGTGCTAATAGGAATATGGACTGGATAAACATGGTGGATAAATAGTAACAGGTTTATTGTAGAAATGAGTAAAACAAGCAAGGAAGTAATAGTTATGCAGACGGTCGTCACAAGTCAGTACAGTTGTGTGCATGCTGCTATCGGAAGGCCACTAGTTCTTGCAGATCCCAGCTTGACTGCCATCCCAAAAGATACTTATAGGTGGTTACCACCTATAGTGTCACCACTCATGGGGGTGGCAGATTATTCCATTACATCACATTATATATACAGTGACACACATAAGTATTGGATACATGTTATTTTCTGTTATAACTCTAGTTTATGTTTGCCATTTTACCTGATATTTGGTAAGTAATATCTCGTAAAGTTGTTTTAGTTGTATGTGGAAGGAAAATTAAAAACTCATGGTTGAATCCATTTTTTTTTTTTTTTTTATCAAAGTTCAAAATTACCCTATGCAAAAGTATTGGATACATGGCACTTTTTTCAAATTTCCAATCAAAACTTTGTATTTTAAGACTTTAAATATTCAAATTTTCAATAGTATTGGAATGTTATCTCTGACCAATCAGAGAAGCACACAATTGTTTACAAGATAGTGCTACTAATCAACTGACTCTTTGATGTGCATTCTGCAATTCAAGGATTAAAAATGGCAAAAACTAAAGAATTATCCAGAGATATGCGAGATAGAATCATTGAACGTCACAAAGGAGGACAAGGTTATTGAAAAATTATCAAAGAAATGAATCTAGAACTAAATACAATAGGAAATATCATCAGAAACTATAAGAAGTATGGCGACGGTACAACAAACCTTCCAAGAAATGGAAGACCGAGAAAAATAAATGAGAGTACTTCAAGGTGGATCAGCAGAAATGTGGAAAAAAAACCCTTCATTACTCGTTCTGAAATTAAAACTGATTTTGAGGGTGCTGGAATTAATGTAAGTAAGGATACCATTAGCAGCGCTCTATATCGTACAGGCTTTCATTCAAGATCACCAAGAAAAGTGCCTTTACTGAAAACATGTCAAAGACCAATTAAAGTTTGTCAAAACTTATGAAAAGCGAAAAGAAAGGTATGCAGTTTTGGGAAAAGGTAATCTGATTGGATGAAACGAAAGCTGAAATATTCGGAAGGAACACAGCGACAAGTGTTTGGCGAAAAAATGGCACTGCCTTCAAAAAAGCACAATACCATCCCCACAGTTAAGTTTGGGGGTGCTTCCATTATGATATGGGGATGCTTTTCATCCAAGGGCACTGGTGAGTTACAAGTTATCCATGGTAGAATGAATGGTAGCATGTACAGGGAGATTCTAGAGAAGAACCTTCAGAAATCTGCAACTTCTTTAGGACATGGTCGGAATTTCGTGCCTCAAAAAGACAATGATCCCAAACATACCGCAAAACTTACAAAGGAATGGTTTGAAAATAATGGTATTAGTACTCTCAATTGGCCAAGTCAGTCTCCTGACTTGAATCCAATTGAAAATTTGTGGAATACTTTGAAAGTTAAAGTTCATAAACAAAATCCAAAAAATGGGGTAAAGGAAGAATGGGGTAAAGTAACGGTGGATCAGTGTGGAAATCTTGTGGCCAACGATAGAAAGCGACTGGAAGCAGTGAAACAAAACAGAGGCTACGCAACAAAATATTAAATTGATGTATCCAATACTTTTGCATAGGGTAATTTTGAACTTTGATAAAAAAAG
>OZ010611.1:70974180-71041680 GCA_963932145.1 Acanthosepion lycidas | reverse complement strand
TGTCTGTCCAGGGAAGGTCTGCTCAGTCACCAGAAATCACACCAATAGTCTATTGCATATGATGATTTCATAATGGCATGTTTTGAATACCCGACTTTCACTAGAGTGTGTAAGTCCAGGTCGGGCCTAACAATGCATATAAAAAGACACATTGGAAGTGATGATGTCCAAGGTCAACTTCCACTTTCAATTCTTGCCATAGATTTTCAATAGGATTCAAGTCAGGATTCATTGAAGGCCATGACAGAACTGTAATCTTTTTCTGAAGCCACTGATTTGGGATCATTATCTTGCTGGAAAGTAAATCGCTAACCTAGATGAAGATTCTGCGCTGATAGTTGTAGATTTTCATGCAGAGTTTTGATTTTGTCTGCAGATTTCATTATTCCTCTTATTACAGTCCCCCTTGAGCTAAAACCCCAAAACATTATTGAGCCGCTTCCATGTTTTAATGTTGCCACTGTGTTCTTTGAGAGGAAAGCCTCACCTTTCTTGCACCAAATCTTCTGTACATCATTATATCCAAAAAGTTCGATTTTTATTTCATCACTCCATAGTACTTGTTCCCAAAAGCAATTTTCTTTGTCTAAGAATGTCTTAGCAAAATTAAACCAAGCAACAATGTGACATGGTTTGTGAAGAGAGATTTGTCATGGTCAGTTTCCATACAATTCATTTCTATTTAAACAACGTTGTATTGTGCAAGTACTTATGCTGACATTCATCGTAACCAAACATTTGTCGATATCTTTCAAAACGACTCTTGGGTTTATATTAACCTTGTGACACAGTTTTCAAGCAGTTCTTGGTGACAATTTGGATTTTCTTCCACATCCAGGCAAATTCTCTGTCGTGCCAAACTGTTTAAACTTTTTTATAACAGACTGTACCATAGAGATCTACGGAATAGCTAACCAGTTTGAAATAGTACTGTAACTATATCCCAATTTGTGGAAGATAATAATTCTCTGTCTCAAGTCAATGCTAAACTCCTTTCTCTTCCACATCGTGTTGTTAATGTAAGAATAACAATGGTGACACAATATACACCATGTAGTGTTCTTTGCAGGAAGTATCAAAAATATTCTACTTAATAAATAGTGTAGAAGGCTTCACCAATAAAATATGTAAATTACTTATACTTACATGAATCAATCAATTTAAAATGATATTTTCTACTGTACGAATAATTTTGTTTTTTCCTATTTTGCATAATTTGCCTGACAAATTTGTTGTATTTATTCTATTATTTTGAAAATTGAGTTTTATTTGCCTTTTCTTGTCTTTATTATCATATAAAAAACTTGGCATCATACGGGCATTAGATTCTGAGAAATGGGTAAAAATATTCCAAATTTACAGGTGTATGAATAATTTTGTCATTGATTGTATATTATTCATAAAAGGCATTAAAAGCTGTTTTAATTAAATAATGTCTTACTTTTATTGAGCTTTGTATTTTACAATTCAGATCTGAATTTTGGGTAATATTAGTCGAAATTTACTAAAATAATTGACGATTTATATTTCAGAAAGTCTTCTGCCTTTAACTAATATCACAAAATTACACACAGTCGAATTTTTGAGTTTTCACAAAATTAAGTTGGTGTAACTGATGTAAAAAAAAAAAAAAAAAAAATTTTCTAAAATAGTTTCATTCATTTGTGAATAAGTTCTTAAAGTTCCACTAAAATGCAACAATTATTTGATTTTTTCAAGAATTTCCAAATTAATGTTTTTTAACTGGTTCTAAAAAACTAATGGTATAAAAAAGATGTAAAATGTAAAAAAGAAAGATTTTTAACCAAAATTTTGACAGCATGATTGAAAAAAATAAATGATTAAAAATATAATTAAAAAATACTTTGGTCTTTCCTCTTATTAATAACAAACATTTTGACAATAACATTTTTTTTATTAAGTTTGGGGCCTTTTTTATCGTGCTATCCTGTTTTTTTTTGGGGGGCAAATTATTTAAGATACCTATGTACATGTAAATACAAAAAAGCAAGAAAAAAAGAATAAATATATTTTATTTCAGATAATGGACAAAAGCTAAGTGTTTCTTTTGATTTTTATATCGCATACACACACACACATCTTTACATTCAGACATATTTTCTATGCTATTCTAATGTGTAATTAAATCTTATTCTGGTGTTTGTCACCAGAGTGGTTATTTCTCCTTATTTGACCATCTGCAAGAGCACCTACCCTACTAATTGTGTGGAAACTTTGGCCATATCCTTTAGCAACAAATCAATTTTTTTTTAACCATTTGCTTTTTATATTTTATGTTGTAACAATTGTTTTATATATATATATATGAAGAAAAATATACGGAAAAAACAAACAAAAATCCTTATATGCAATTATGCTGTTTTAATGTTAATATAATGTCAACGTCGGACGTTTCGGTCTAATAGACCATCTTCAGGACATATTCATAAAATATAATTAACATTATCAATTCAACATGACAAAGACGATGGACATAAGAACAAGACTTATCCAAACAGATAACTGAAAGTTTTATATGAACAGTGTTCCGTTTAAACATGGTCACGTTGTCGTCATGTGGGCGACACTAAATGCGTTAAAAATTAAAACTACAATATTACCTACTAGAACTATCCGTAGTTTATTAAATAGCACCAGCAAACAACATATTACATCCGATGCTTGCATCTACCAAATCTCATGCAAAAACTGTGACTTAAAATATGTGGGTGAAACATGTAGGTCCGTAAAATCTCGTGTTTTCGAACATAAACGAGATATTCACCTCAGTAATTTAAACAATGCTTTAGTTGTACACACAACTAAAGCAGATCATAATTTCGATTTTGATTTCGTGAAGATTTTAAAATATTTTCATAATAAAAATCTTAGGAGGATTTATGAAGCAGGCATAATATCCATCTCACGCACGGTGAATACTAGACCTGGCTTCTTTAGTATTTCCCCTTTTCTAGCGAGATTAATGCTCGACAAGCGTACATATAAACTTTAGATCAAAATAGAATTCTTTTCATTTTTCATTCAAAATACTCAAATTTTAAGAATACGTTTTCACAGCGTCGCCCATGTGATGACAACGTGACCATGTTTAAATGGAACGCTGATCATATAAAACTTTCAGTTATCTGTTTGGATAAATCTTGTTCTTATGTCCATCGTCTTTGTCATGTTGAATTGATAATGTTAATTATATTTTATGAATATGTCCTGAAGATGGTCTATTAGACCGAAACATCCGACGTTGACATTATATTAACATTAAAACAGCATAATTGCATATAAGGATTTTTGTTTGTTTTTTCCGTATATTTTTCTTCATACTGTCGGATCTATATCCATATATTTGCTTATATATATATATACACACACACACACACACATAAAGTGCAATGGGTAAATCGTTACCATCTGATATTTTTAATTTTGTGCATGTGTGTTGTTCGGTTTTTGTTGACTGCACAATATAGTAGAGGGTTAGTTTCAGTTGGGCACCGTCTATGATTTAAAGGAGCACCGTTATGCAAGCCACTCTGCAAGAAATTTGAAAACTGCATGCTGTATTGCTTGAGATTCCTACTGGAAGTGCCAATACATTTGGAAAGAGTTGGATGAGCCTAATGGCGATTATGAAAGTATGGCAGCTCAGTAAACTTACTCTAATCATTCTGATAAGAACTCTCGAATTTGCTGGTAAGGGCCTCAGACACTCAACATGGAATACTACATCAAGTGCCCTGAGGAGGTAGTACCCACCCTGGGTCAAGAGGGTGGATGCTGGAAGATGCTAACAGGAATCTTCACCATATCACGCAAGCAGGAGGATTCAGTCATGACTGTCAGAGAATTTCTGTGACCACTTCACCTCTTACATCTGGCCACCTAACTCCCCAGGTTGCAAGCCCCTTGATTATTATGTGTTGGGTGCAGTTAAGCGAGAGACAAACAAAACTCCTTGTAACACCAAAGATAAACTGAAGGCAAGGATGGCAGCATTCACCAACTTAAACAAGGAGACCGTTCAGAAGTGTTGCAGGAGATTCCGAAGTTGTCTGGGAGTTGTGGTTGAAGCCAATGGTGATTTTGAATAAATTTACTCTTTAGTATTTCAAGATATTTTTGCGTAATTTTGGTAAATATACCTGTTAAAATGAGATGTCAGTGTTATTTTCATTTTTGCATAATTTAAAAAATCCATCACACTCTGTACTTGACACTGCCAGTATTTAACACTAACAAATTAATTTTTCCTCAACAAGGAAATTCCAACCATGTTTAAATGGAAATCTAGAGTCGTGTAGAATGAGAATAAAAATAAGATATTTTTTTCCTCAGAATTAGTCTTTAGGGAAGATTTTTTTCATCTGTTGCCTATAAAGCCATGAATTCTTAAGACTAGATACCTCCACTGATTCACTAAGAAATTAGCATAGCATGATGAAAAAGTGAAAAATTATATTTACTAATCATATATCAAAAAGCTTATTATAAAATATAAGTTTTTACTTAACAATATCACCTAATAGGAACAAAGTGATACAGAAATTTAAAAATTGTAAATTATTCTAATTCAAACTTTTAAGAAAATCAAAACAATTCTTGTAAAATTTCATTCATCACAAAAATTATTTTCTTAAGTCTATAGTGTCCATAATATATCTTATTTATAAAAGTAAAAGTTTTTCTAAATTTAAAACCAAAGGACCTTAAATATAATATTACATTATGGAGAATATTTTCTTAAATTTTTAAGATTAGTGCAGCTAAAAATGATATAAAAAAGGCATTCACATTATGTTCCACAAATAAATTTTAGATATCAACCGTGGAAAAAAATTAGATAAACTTCTGTCAGTCAACTTGTTAACATAAAAAATAAACAGCTACTGTCATGCTAAAAAAATGTGTTTCTGTGATATTTTAAACTTAGTCATATTTGTTTTAATACAGATTAATTAAACTTTAAATCAGCTAATCTTCCTCAAATAAACTTTCAGAAAAGCATATTTCATTTTCGAAAGCTTTCTTAATAGAGAATTACATTGTGTTGACAGATGGCTAAAAATGGTACAAACATCAGTTAAAAAAAAAAAAAAAAAAAAAAAAACTCCTTCCAATTTAAATTTGTTTTGAAATACAGTAAAGTATTTTGCTTATTAGAAGTATTAAATTTAATCTAACAGTTTGAAATAAATATTAAAATAAAAGCTTCAAGAAAGGTTTTTTTTCATTTTTAAACCCTTCAGTATCACTTTTCTTAAGACAATTCTATAACATTCAAATTTGTTTTTATTTCTGCAGAGGTAGACAAGAAGTATTGTCCCTCTGAAAAGATGTGCTAAACAGTTTTGAGAAGTTATGAAATTTAGGACTCCAGAAAGGGCAAAGTGAAACTTAAAGAAATATTTAGAGGGGGTATGTAAGAACTTATGTCTGCTATAAAAGGTTTATCTGAGAAGAGTAAAAGATTCATTTTAACATAGATGATGCTATAAGCAAGCAATTTTGAATTCCCTTTCTTGCAATAGCCGAAAAATAATTTCTAAAGTGACTCAGTATTGAAGTGTATGGCAGAAGATTGAGGTTCAATCTCAACTGATAAATAAATGTGTCAATGCAATTATTCCATTAGGTTTTCTGATTGATAATTTAAAACCTTTAGCACACTACACTGTTTTATGAGGGTGCAATAAACATAAGCACCTCCTGTTTGAAAATTGTTACAAATCTTTTGTATTGTGTGCATAGATCTTATTTTTTGTAACACAATAAAGGAATGGATGAGGAATATTTTGATGTAAAGCATTATGTTCTGACATTCAAAACAAAAAGTCTATCACTGCAAAAGTTTTAGGGGTGTGGTCTACCTTGTGGTCTCTCAGACTGTGAAGCCTGGCATCTCAATAAAATCATCTGTGGACCAGTTACAAATCAAATGACGAGTGTTTAGTTTGGCCAATCAGAAGCTAAACTGCTAAAAATACCTCTATTTCATCAAAAGCAACATCCTTCCACGTGTTAATCTATGTGTGCACCAGCCTTTGCCAATCTCTTTCCCTTCACCTGACTAGCATATATATTTGTCTCATTAACAAATAAAGTAATTATTTCATCATTCATGAAGAAATGAAGTAGCTGACCTTCAAAACTGTCAACAGGTGCCTCCTTGGGGCCAGTACTTTGCTTAAAATCAGTCAGTCATGGATGATAGTATCTGCTCAGTACATCATTCTCACTATCAATATCTGCCTGAATAAATCCCCCAAAATCATCTTCTGAGTCTGGATCAAAGAAGATTTCTTCATAAAATGTTTCATCAAATGCAGGAAGAGCCATTTTCATCTAGGAAAAAAAAAAAAATTATGTTCAATATGAAAAATTCTATACGTCTCAAGAACAACACAAATGGCATCAAAAGTTTTGCCTTGGTCCAAATTGAAAGTAGGCTGTTTCCAGAAATAAACTTTTACAAGTATTTATTTTAAGCATCTTTCTTCAGGTGACATAATGCACCTGGAGGAGAGAAAACTCGTATGGCAACATGATATGGCTACCGCATGCTAAAGGTAAAGGTCACTCTAAGTCAAGATGTAACTTCAGTTCGTAAAAAAACCTTCACTATGATCATTATATAAAAATCAATGTCATGAAGCCATATTCAAAATTAAACTGGATACAAATAAGAAATGCACTTTTTAAAAAATTGTTTCGTACTATCAGACAAATTATTTTTCCTTTTAATTAGTGTATATATTCACAACTGTCAGTAGAATCAAAAGGTAGAATATTTTCCAGATCACTGATCTTCTTTGGAATAACAAAAGGTTTTTCTTTCTTCTTTTGATCAGTTACGGATTAAACAAGTGCTGGACGTTAAAAATTAAAAGAAAATACATATATAGGTCCCCCTAAAAGGCAAGCAAGAAGCATTGGACAAAACACCAGGTTGTCACATAGAAAAGGCAATTAGTTCAGATCAAAAGTAATTTCAAGAGAAGAAACCAAAAAAAAAAAAAAAAAAAAAAGAAAAAAGAAACAGGCTTAAACATTTACATTCCCGTACTGTTTTCATTAATGACATTTTCTGTACAAGAATTACCTGTTTAATTCTGACAGGTTTCAGTTTAAACTAACAAACAGCTATCAAATGAATTAAATAACAGTTGCCAGAGTAAAAGTTAAGGTAATACTTGAAAAGTGATGACAGTTATGAAGAATACTTTTTCAGCAGTACAGGTTTTTTTTAATTTATGGGGATATGATTTATTCATGGGAATAATGTAATTTACTATAGGGTAGCAGGTGAGAATCATTGCTACTGGTTTACAATCACTCTTCTTGCCAAATACATATCAAGTTGAAATATTGAATAAGCTTAATGGCATAAAACTACATAGAGCACCAGGTGAGAATCAAATCCTCAACTAAATGCATACAAAAAGTTCAGCCTGACCATTATATGATGAGGTAGTTTAAATGTTATTAACTCAGGTGACATCAACATCTATAGAGCACCAGGTGAGAATCAAACCCTCAATCAAATGCATACAAAAAGATCAAGTTGACCATTACATGATGAGGTAGGTTAATATAATTAAATAAGCAGACATCAACATCTAGAGCACCAGGTGAGAATCAAACACTCAATTGAATGCATACAAGTTCTGGCCGACCATTACATGATGAGGTAGTCAAAATGTAATTAACTAAGCTAAGATCAACATCTAAAGAGCACCATGTGAGAATCAAACCCTCAACTGAATGCATAGAAAAAGTACAGCCTATTACATGATGAAGTAGTAAAAATATAATTAATCTGACATCAACACCTAGAGCACCAAGTGAGAATCAAACCCTCAACTGAATGCATACGAAAAGATCAAGCTGACCATTACATGATGAAGTAGTTAAAATGCAATTAACTCATCTGACAACAACATCTATAGAGTAACAGGAGAGAATTAAACTCACAACTGATTACATACAAAAATATCAAGCTGACCATTACATGATGAGGTAGTTAAAATATAATTAAATAAGCTGACATCAACATCTAGAGCACCAAGTGAGAATCAAACCCACAACTAAATGCATACCAAAAGTTCAGGCTGTCAATTAGATGATGAGGTGGCATAAATGTTATTAACTAAGCTGACATCAACATCTATAGAGCACCAGGTGAGAATCAAACCCTCAAACGAATGCATGCAAAAAGATCAATCTGACCATTACATGATGAGGTAGTCAAAATGTAATTAACTAAGCTGAGATCAACATCTACAGACTACCAGGTGAGATTTAAACTTGCAACCAAATGCATACAAAAAGACAAGCTGAGCATAAATAATTAAGCTGACATCAACATCTAGAGCACCAGGTGAGAATCAAACCCTCAACTGAATGCATGCAAAAAGATAAAGCTCACAATTACATGATGAGGTATTCAAAATGTAATTAACTGAGATCAACATCTAAAGAGCCCCATGTGAGAATAAAACCTTCCACCGAATGCATACAAAAAGATCAAGCTGATCATTACATGACGAGGTAGTCCAAATGTAATTAACTAAGGTTAGATCAACATATAAAGAGCACCAGGTGAGAATGAAAGCTCAATCAAATGCATACAAAAAGATCAAGTTGATCATTACATGATAAAAAAAAGCTGACATCAACATCTAGAGCACCAAGTGAGAATCAAACTCACAATTAAATGCATACCAAAAGTCCAGGCTGTCAATTACATGATGAGGTGGCGTAAATGTTATTAACTAAGCTGACATCAACATCTATAGAGCACCAGGTGAGAATCAAACCCTCAGAATGCATACAAAAAGATCAAGCTGACCATTACATGATGAGGTAGTCAAAATGTAATTAACTAATATTGACATCGACCGAATGCATACATAAAGATCAAGCTGACCATTACATGATGAGGTAGTCCAAATGTAATTAACTAAGCTGAGATCAACATCTAAGGAGCACCAGGTGAGAATAAAACCCTTAACTGAATGCATAGTAAAATTTTGGCCTAAACATTGCATGATGAGGTTGTCAAAATGTAATTAACGAAGGTGACACCAATATCTATAGAGCACTAGGTGGGAATGAAACCCTAAACCGAATGCATAGAAAAAGTTCAGCTTGACCATTGCATAATGAGGTAGTCTAAATGTTATTAAAGAAGCTGACATCAACATCTACAGACTAGCAGGTGAGAATTAAACTCACAACCAAATGCATACAAAAAGACAAGCAAAGCATTACATGATGAGGTAGTCTAAATGTTATTAAGATGACATCAACACCTACAGAGCACTAGATGAGAATCAAACCATCAACCGAATGCATACAAAAAGATCAAGCTGACCATTACATGACGAGGTAGTTAAAATGTAATTAAGTAAGCTGAGATCAACATCTATAGAGCTCCAAGTGAGAATTAAACTCAACCAAATTCATACTAGAAGCTCAGATTGTCCATTACATGAGGAGTGTAAATGTTATTAACGCAGCTGTCATCAACATCTATGGAGCACCAGGTGAGAATCAAACCTTCAACCGAATGCATAGTAAATGTTGACCCTGACGATTACATGACGTGGTAGACTAAATGCAATTAACTAAGCTGATATCAACATCTATAGAGCACCAGTTGAGAATTAAACTGTCAATCAAATGCATAAAAAAAGATCAAGCTGACCATTACATGATAACATATTCTAAATGTTATTAAGATGTCATCAACATCATTAGAGTACCATGTGAGAATCAAACCCTCAATCAAATGCATACAAAAAGTCCAGATTGTCAATTAGATGATGAGGTCGCGTAAATGTTATTAACAAAGCTAAGATCAACATCTATAGAGAACCAGGTGAGAATTAAACTCGCAACCAAAAGCATACAAAAAGATCAAGCTGACCATTAGATGATGAGGTAGTCCAAATGTAATTAACTAAGTTGAGATCAACATCTAAAGAGCAGCAGGTGAGAATCAAACCCTCAATCGAATGCATACAAAAAGATCAAGTTGATCATTACATGAAAAGGTAGTTTAATATAATTAAATAAGCTGACATCAACATCTAGAGCACCAGGTGAGAATCAAACCCTCAACTAAATGCATACCAAAAGTTCAGGCTGTCAATTAGATGATGAGGTGGCGTAAATGTTATTAACTAAGCTGACATCAACATCTATAGAGCACCAGGTTAGAATCAAACCCTCAAATGAATGCATACAAAAAGATAAAGCTGTCCATTACATGATGAGGTAGTCAAAATGTAATTAACTAATATTGACATCGACCGAATGCATACAAAAAGATCAAACTGACCATTACATGATAACGTATTCTAAATGTTATTAAGATGTCATCAAGATCGTTAGAGCACCATGTGAGAATCAAACCCTCAATCAAATGCATACAAAAAGACCAGGTTGTCAATTAGATGATGAGGGTGTCTAAATGTTATTAACGAAAGTGAAATCAACATCTATGGAGCACCAGGTGAGAATCAAACCCTCAACTGAATGCATAGAAAAACTTCAGCCTGACCATTACATGATGAGGTTGTCAAAATGTAATTAACTAAGCAGACATCAACATCTATAGAGCACCAGGTGAGAATTAAACAAACAACCAAATGCATACAAAAAGACAAGCTGAGCATTGCATGATGAGGTAGTCTAAATGTTATTAAAGAAGCTGACATGAACATCTATAAAGCATCAGGGGAAAATCAAACCCTCAACTAAATGCATACCAAGTCCAAGCTGTCAATTAGATGATGAGGTGGCATAAATGAAACCCTAAACTGAATGCATACAAATAGTTCTGCCTATTACATAATGTGTTTGTGAAAATGTAATTAACTAAGCTGACATCAACATCTATAGAGGATCAAGTGAGAATCAAACCCTCAACCAAATGCATACAAAAAGATCAAGCTGACCATTACATGATGAGGTAGTCAAAATGTAATTAACTAAGCTGACATCAACATCTATAGAGCAACAGGTGAGAATTAAACCCTTAACCGAATGCACAGAAAAATTTTGGCCTGAACATTGCATAAGTTTGTCAAAATGTATTTAACTAAGGTGACACTAATATCTGTAGAATTAAGCTCACAACGAAATACATACAAAAAGATCAGGTTGTCCATTACAATATGAGGGTGTCAAAATGTTATTAACTAAGCTGACATCAACATCTATAAAGCATCAGGTGAGAATCAAACCCTCAACCAAATGCATACCAAAAGTCCAGGGTGTCAATTAGATGATGAGGTGGCATAAATATTATTAACTAAGCTGAGTTCAACATCTATAGAGCATCAGGTGAGAATGAAACCCTCAACCGAATGCATACAAAAGGTTGGTTGGTTGGGTTTTATGGCATATCAACCACTGTGACATACAAAAGGTTATACTTTAAAAGTGATGAGCTATGAAGAATACTTTTTCAGCAGTACAGATTTTTTTTAATTTACAGGGACATCATTTATTCATGTGAATAACGTATTTACTATAGGGTAGCAGGTAAGAATCATTGCTACTGGCTTACAATCAATCTTCTTGCCAATTACATATCGAGTTGAAATATTATTAAATAAGCTTAATGACATAAAAAACTACATAGAGCACCAGGTGAGAATCAAACCCTCAACTGAAAAAGTTCAGCCTGACCATTACATGATGAGGTAGTTTAAATGTTATTAAATTAACTCAGGTGACATCAACATCTATAGAGCACCAGGTGAGGATCAAACTCACAACGGAATGCATACAAAAAGATGAAGCTGACCATTACATGATGAGGTAGTCAAAATGTAATTAACTAAGCTGACATCAACATCTATAGAGCACCAGGTGAGAATAAAACCCTCAACCAAATGCATACAAAATGTTCTGGCTGAACATTAAATGAAGTAGGCAAAATGTAATTAACTAAGCTGACATGAACATCTATAGAGCACCAGGTGACAATCAAACCCTCAATGAAAGGCATATTAAAAGTTCCGCTGACCATTACATGATGAGGTAGTGAAAATGTAATTAATTAAGCTTAGATCAATATCTATAGAGCACCAGGTGAGAATCGAACCCTCAACCAAATGCATACAAATAGATCAAGCTATTACATAATGAGGTAATCAAAATGTAATTAATGAAGATGACAACATCTATAGAGCACCAGGTGAGAATGAAACCCTCAAGTGAATGCATGCAAAAAGATCCAGCTGACCATTACATAATGAGGTAGTCAAAATGTAATTAACTAAGCTGACATCAACATCTATAGGGCACCAGGATAAGAATCAAACTCACAAGCAAAGTCATACTTAAAGATGAAGCTTATAATTATATTGTGATGATGCCTGAACATTATTAACAAAGGTGACAACTGTCTTGTGTAGAACACCAGGTGTGAATCAGTCATGACTAAATGCATACAAAAAGATGAGGCTGTGCATTACATGAGGTAGTCTAATTATTGTTAAAGAAGCGTAATGACATCGGCGTTTATAGGCCATCAGTTGACAATCAACTGCATATGAAATGAGGAAGTTAAATATTTTATAAGCTTGCCAAAATGTTAACTAATCTGACTGACATCTGCATGTATGTGGCACATGGTGTGTATGAAGCAGTTTATAAATCCATGTTGATGACACTTATATGATGTGCTTGCCCTATCATTTTTTAAGCTATAATGTTCTTTACTGAAGTCAGTGTAATTTTAAACTCAAATTTGTATTTTCACTTGGCCTAATGATTTATCTGGTTATTTGTCTTTGCTTTGCACTATTTTGTTGTTATTGCAGTTGATTTGAACTTTTTTTGGCTTTGACATTCAGAAAAAGTTCTGCATTAATTTAAGTAGATGCATTGATTTGTTTTGATATAGTTCCCCCCCCACTGCCCATTCGAAGAAACTTTCCTTTACAAAGTTGTCTAAAAATGCCCAAAATATGGTCGTTATTTGGAAGGCAATTTAACTTTTGATACAAAATTAATTCACTACTGTGCTCTTCTTTCATGAAAACTCATAAAACCAATGAAGCTTTTATTCCTTTTGGTTTCTGTATTTATTAATCTGATTTTTACTGGTCACTCTTATTTTAAGTGTCATTTTTAGTTCTTTTTTTTTTTTTTTCTGAAAACCTTTTTGCTTTTACACTGAAAAATTTATTTTAAAATGCTATTATTAGATGAAAGTGATTTTATATTTATGATATTGTTATTGAAAAGAAATCTGTTGATTTTTTTTTTTTTACAAATAAACTGTTTCTTTCTAAAACGAAATAGAAGTAAATATATTATACAGTATAAAATGAATGAAAATCATGTAAGAATATTGCTATGTAAAGTTAATGTCATAAGATATTTTGAAGTAGAGACAAACCCTAACCTCTGCTGCTAAAACACATATTTAAGAGTTAATTATTTTTAATCTCTTTGTAGTTCTATAATAAAAAAAATGTATATTTATAAAAATAAGTCAGCCTAAAATGGTTATTTCTAAATAAAATAAAACATTTACTTTCCTGTCATATTTTTGTTCCTAAAAATCAGTGTTTTTGCTTCATTGAAACTGAATTATCTGCATTAAAAGAAAGATTAAAATGTATAACATTTGGTATATCCTTGTTAACCAGGTGGGAAGTAATAGATCTGAAGTTCTGCAAAAATTATATATTAATTGTAAAAAGAGCCCAATTAAGTATACTCTTAATTTCAACCCTTTTTTTTTTTTTTTAAATTTCATTTAAGTCTTTTAAGCCAACTACAACAGCAAGACTACTACAAACCCAAATTAAAAATCTTTCCTCCAGTGAATTGAGATAATGGATCTGTTACTCAGAACTGGAAGCCTCTATGACTTGACCTTTAATAAAGAATGCCAGGTACTAAGCTAAGAAAAGACATACAGGGCACCAAGTGAGAATAAAATTGATATGCAATGGCCTACAAATCCATCTCACTGACCATAAAAAAAGTCCCTCAGTAAATGTGAGACTAGTTTTCCAGTATTGCCTGATATATATACAGAATTTATTAAAAGCCACTTCCACAATTTTTATTAATAACTGTTAACGTGTCATGCAAGGCAACATTTACAGAATGACTTTGGAAAAGTTTGCATCATAGAAACTGTTATTTCACCTTTGCTCTGGTGAAGCTGACCTGAATGTTCAGCCTTAAATATTGATTTATTTAAACTTGTCCATATCCTATTTTTGCCAAATTTTCAATGTTAACAAAATGTAACAGAATGATTGGGAAATAATGTTGGGCAGAGAATAGGAGAGAAAACTGCCTTCATAGATTGAACAGAGTTCAGCTGAAAACTTAAGAATCTAGATAACAGTAGAAACTTTGTGAACCACCTGGATGATGATAATGATGATGACAACACTAATAAGAAATCAATTATACGATCTTACCCAGTGGTACAGTAATAAAAAAAAAAAAGTCCAGATGCAAAATATCAATATAGGTGAAGGCGGGGCTCATGAATACAAGGTGATTTTAGCCTATCTGGAATTCTTCCAATGGACTTTTCAGAATAGAAGACTTTTCTTTTTTGTAAGGTGTTACCTAATTAAGTCCAATTAACAAGTCTTTCTTAACACTTTTCTATCCTCCTAACATAAAAGGCTTCCAACAGCAAAGACAAGCCACTTTATATCTCATGTTCACTGGAAACAATTTATCAAACACTTAATTTTCATAGGCTGCAGCACATAAAATAAACTTCTACATGCAGTGGTTGTTGGTGTTAGCTTGAGCAAGCCTGGCTCAGTAGTAGATAAAATATAAAGGGAGCTGCAGTTTCTATGCTCACTGCAGAATTGGTGAAGCATGTTAGTTTCCCTCTTCCTGTTGCACTTATAAACAAATCGAAAGATATGTGAACGTTTCAGGTTTGAATCAACTCCGGCTTTGTGTAATAAGTTCAGATGATCCAATTAAAGTAATGTCTTCTTTCATACTAACCTGAAAAGTCAAAGTACAATGATCTCAAGGTTTAAGAGAGTCCGTGTAGTGATCCTGGTCGGTGAGATGACAAATTGCAGAGTTCCGTTCATTGCACTTCATCTTGGCAGGTCAGAGAGAAACTGATGAGCAAGTTTTGGAGAGAAGAGGGAAGAGTAAAAAAAGAAGAAAAAAAAAAGAAAAGGCCTTATTTATGATTTGTTCAATTCCTTAGGATTGGGTGGGAGACACACACTTAAAAGACAATTCAGAAGTCAGCAAACTAGAAAACAGCAGTAGTTCAGACTGGCTGCAACATGCAACAATTTGCCAAGATGGCTTATGTACTATTTTCAAATAAACACTTTATCATATAATCAAGGTATTGTGAAACTCATGTTGACCAAAACTATTGGATATTTATGTATAATGTAAAAAAAAAAAAAAAAAAAAAAAAAGTTCAACAATAACCTCAAATTATAGAAATAAATAAAGGCCTTTTTACAAAAGTATTAAAAATGTTTTTAATCCAAATTTGCAGTCTGCACATTTCAAGATAACATTTAGCTGTTTGCCTCTAAAAGGATAGCATTTTCCTTTTTCATATACCCTGTCAAGAGACAAACAACCAAAGACCAGGAAGCATTTTCACAATTGATTGGCTCATTGTTATTATCAAGGAAAAGACTTGCAGGTTGCATTTACAAAATTAGATATTTTTAAGATTTCAACTCAAACATATGAACAAAAAAAAAAAATAAATAAATAAAAATAAAAGGTTGATTTATATATATATATAAAAATAATTTCACAGCCAAATATGTCATCATGATTTAATTTGTTCTTTTTATATATGTATGTGTATGTATACATATATATATAATATACACACACACAAAACCATTTTTCATATCTTATGTGACAAGTGGAAGATGAGAAAAAAGTTGTACTTTAATTCCAAAATAAAAAAAATAGATAATTTTCATTTATATACAAATATATTAACTTATAATAATGACACACTGATATGTCTTTGATTCGTGATAGTCAATTTGCATAGAAATGCTGTCAAGTGAGTGTATCCTAAATGTTTTTAGAGAAAAATTAATACCAAAATTTCTAATTGTATAGACATTTCAAATCTTATACTAACCATGACATTTTTTTTTCAGATACACCCAGAAACACACATACTTTCTGGGAATGGGTAGAGAGTAATCAATACAAAGCTTCCCCACCCTCATATACATAAAACCAGATGTAAAAATAAATGGACATTCTTAGTGTACTTCTTGAACTAAAAAAAAAAAAAAAAGTGTCACAATTATTAACAGATATAACAATAAATAACTAAATTAATACTAAGTGTTGTTAACAATCAACAAATATACACAAATCATAAAGAAAAACGTTATTGCAAATTAGTATTAGCATATTGCTAGCAAATTAAAGTTTTCCTTTTTAAATACACAGTTTATCCAGTTTATTTAAATGACAATTTTGGGGGAAATAAAATTTATTTTCGACTGATGGAATGAAAAATGAAAAGTAAAATGGTATACTTGATAAAAAAAGAAAAACACCAATAACATTTTGGTGCCAATTCATAAAATTCAACCAAACTGCACAATAAATTTCAGGAGGGAAGTAGGTTTTTGAAAGGGTGGGGTGTCAAGAGACATTTCTTTTTCTTATATCAGCAAAAGAAACTTAAAGATGTAATTTAGAGGGGAAGCTTAGAGGAAGTTAGAGATCATTGTTATTTGAGATCATCTATTTGGGAATGAGAAAATTCTAAATGTAAAAGCAGGTGGTACAAAAATAATGATGTAATAATGTTGTCTTTTGACGTATTTTTTAACGTCAAAAAACGACACTATTACGTCATTATTTTTGCACCAACCTAATAGAAAGAAGTTTTATGTTAAGTCCCTGCATCAGCATATTTGGTCTATTTGAGGAGATTCTGCTGAAAGTATTAAAATGGCAGCAAGCAACATAGTTGATTATCATGTATTTTGTCACTTTTACATGGTAATTATCTTACATGTTACATCTGCTATGCAAAATGGGGCCTGGGGGGGGGGGAATTAAAGAAACTGTCCAAAACAATGAACAGCAACAGAGGGTGTGTTGGATTAGGGCAGAGAAAGAAGAAAAAAAACAAACAAAACCCTCAGTCTTTCCTCCACAATTGAAATTAAAAACTGATCTGAAAGGGTTTTCTTCATTACGTGATCAAGTGTAATTCAGTAAAACATATCTTGAAAATATATACAGTAGAGACATTCAAGTTACGTATGAGATTCAGCAGTAAAAACAAAATTAGGCACTCCATAGTGGAGTGAAATGAAACAAAAGACTGCAATCTCAAAGTTTGAATTTTTAATATCTGCTGCTATTAATTTCTCTGAGAAATTAGATCAATTCGTATAAAAGTTTTAGAGTTGAAAAAAATACTTATTTGTAGAAGTGTTTGAATTCCAGCCCTTAAACAAAATGTTTTCTAACCTTATTTATGATTAAATTTATTAAATTCCTGATGCTAGTGATGTCATTCTATGTATTATGTGCAGAGATATGATCTAAGAGAATCTGTTGAAACTTGTATCATTTCCAAACTGGTCCAATATGGTTCCTAGCAAAAGAATCTGCTCCTCAAATGTTCAGTTAAATGTAAAACAGTATTTTACCAGAACAGGAATGGGTAGTCTTTGGTAGATGTAAATCAAATGTTTTCCCATCCTTTACACACACAAAAAAAAAAAAAAAAAAAAAAAAAAAACTTTTTAAAATGGTTGGCATTTCACATTGCAGAGGGCTCATAACAGTAAATCTCAGCCAGGTCACTTTTCTCATGAAAGGATACTGGGCAGGTGGGGGAGGAACAGTCATCCTCAAGAACAGAAATATTGGCCAGGATGTTGAGTTATTTCCATGAAAAGATCAAGTCTTTAAATACAGAAAATAGAAGCAACAATAACATAAAAGTATATTTTAAGTTATTTTGATACACCATTAAATATTTCTCAACAGCACCAAGAACACAATTTATGAAAGGAATTTTGCCCAATATGAGATATCATCTGAACAGTGACCATAAATTGGATGATAAGAGCCCATCATTGCACATATGGTATCACGTTATCAGCTACATCACATTTGTGCACATTAAAAGCCAAAGCAGTTGAAGCAATTCTGCATTGAAATTTCACTGCTATCATGTTGGAAGTGGGATGGGTTAAATAAAAGATCTTCCACAATCAAAGTTTATATGACAAGACAAATATTTTGAGAATGACAGTTGGAAGAAAGATATTAAAATGTTTACAAGTTACAGAAAGAAAATACTTTCTTCCTTGAATACATGAAAGAGAAAAACAAATTAACTTGTCAGTAAATTACTACATATTGGGGGGGAGAAAGAAAAAATCCAGTTCACATTGTGCATTTTTTTTTTTTTAAATAACACATTTGGCAGACTAACACTTTCCTTTGCTACAAAATTCCAAATGAGACTTAAGATGTAAATATTCAATTAACCAGTATTTTGTCATTATTTGCCAAGATTTCACTACTGAAAATCAACCAAACATTTTGGAGATCAACTTAGACTTTCTTCTGCTTTAATTTATGCTTAATAATAACATTGTCTAATTAATTTCAAGCTACTAAAAATACTGAATTTTCAACAGGGTTTTTAATATATGATAATTAATGAGACTGGCAGAAGAGAGTGGGGTAGAGAGAGAGAGAGAGAAAGGGAAAAAAAAAAAAGAAAAGAAAAAAGAATTTATCATATCCCAAGGTATAGTGCAAATAAAATTCTGATTCAAGAAAGGCCTTTTCAATTGTCCAATCATTGCAAAAACCACTGAGAGATACAAGCTCTCTTGGTATTCTTTCTAAACCTCTATTGAGTATCAAATGGCTTCGTCCTCCAACAGTTAATCAAGGGTGTATCCAAAGCAAAACTTTAATTCATAAGAAGTTTAGATATAAAGATAGCTCAACTCAATTTCAATGCAAAATTGCTTAAACATCCAAGTGGCCATTGTTGAGGAGTTTTGGCTCCTTCAGAAATCAATGGGAAAACCAGCAAGAGCAAACTATTCAAATAAATAAAAATACATATATGAACAAAACATAACATAACATAACATAACATTTTTTTTTTTTTTAAAAAGGAAAAAAAAAAAAAAAAAAAAAGAAAGAAAGAAAGAAAGAAAAAGTATACCCCCCACCCTCCATACATGCACTTAGCAAATTGTTTTACTACATACAGAAATGTTTTTCTTTTCTCTTACCTGATGATTCTGGTCCAGATAAATGCCACTGGGTGTTAAGTTACTTGGAAAGATTAAGTTTTATTTTCTAAAAATCCTGCTGCTTACTGCTTCTACAATTATGATGTTCATTTATAAAGTCTTATTGCTGACTTATTTGCAAATTTTACACAAATATTATTATACATTATAAAAATAGATTCAGATGATTAACTATTAAATAACAAAATAAGAAAAACTTAAAATTTTTTTTTCCAACTACAAGAAATTTTATGCAAGCCTTGTTCCTTAGTAACAAAAGTAATTTTTGCCCTTAGTTAAAATCAATCTGTGCAAATAAGGCATCATGGCAATAAATTGAGATTTCAATGAAACTATTTAACCAATGAATTTTCTTAAATACAAATTATGGTCTAAAGTTTGTAGCTTCTTTCTGCATGCCTGGGTCAAAGAAAGTGTAAAAGGTAAAACTGATTTGCTAACACCCAGGGGCAAAACCAAGGGAAATCAAAATAATTGAAGCAGCAATTTCTTTTTTTAAAAAAAAAAGAAAAAAAAAAAGAAAAAGGGGATGGGGGAATGGGATGCACAGAGAAAAAAAAACAGTTGGGGCAGAACAATAAGCTTTTTTGTATGCCATAACATTTCCCACCAACAGGGGAAAGGGAGAAAGAAAGAGGGGGGAAAAAAAACAAAAAAAAACAAAAATCAACTTATTCATAATAGAAAAACATATCAGGTTGTAAAGAGATTTGATTCTATTCAAATTTCCAAATTTGTAGCCAACAATGTACTTTAGAGTTTACCTTTACTAAAAACAAGTTCAATAGTTTGCCATAACCCAGTATGAGACATCATTACCTCTTAAAACACGTACCTCTAAGTTGACACTCTAACTAAAGCTTGTCAAATGTATTTTTATTGTTTACCAATATTTAATGGTTTTTGTCAGAGATGACTTGGCCACAAAAGAATGTGCCTATAATTTGCATGCCTTAATATTCTTACATTGTTATGACAATTATAAATTTAAGAATATGACTTGTCATTTTATGAGTGTCTTGAAACAAAATTATTAAAATATAATCTGCTTTATGAGACATGTTCCTATTGAATGAACACACTTATGCAATAGAAAAACATGTGTATCCATAAAAATCCATAACGGAAGAATGAAATAATAAAGAGCAATAGAAAAACCACCTGCAAATCTTGTCCCCCTCCCTCCCCAATGAAAATCCTCATTTATAGCAGCTTCTAGTCTTATTTCATATTTTAAGAAAATTACCCAAGTTATTTTTATGCTAAATAATAAATGTCTATATTGTTTCAAGTAAAATTTCAGCTGAAGTCACTCTGTAAAGGAAGTGGTAAAGAGGCTAACACAACACAATTCTATCATAAGCCAGGTGAATGTCACTCAATTGATTCACATTCTTCTGGCATTTGCCACCACTGCTTTGGGCTATAACAGATAAGTAGGCTTTACCAATTCAGCTCTCTCAGTTTGTGATTCAATTTCTATTAATTGCTGACAGATCTAACAAAGGTAAGTATTTTTAAGAATTTCCAGGTTTTGTTAACATGTCTGAGTGAATAATACTCTGTAAGCAAGTCAAAGTGCTTTATGCCAATGAAAAATTAAATAGTTAAGGTAATGATTTTGATTGACACTGTTTAGGCTGTAAGAATTGTTTGTATTTCTAGAGATGGAGGAATTGAAACTAAAATGCTAGCATCTGCTTCTTTTCAAAACAGATGGAGAAAAAAAAAAAAAAAAATCAAGTCATACATTCAGGACTATAGAGCAAGAGAGCATGCAGAAAGAAAAAGAAAATTCTTAATGGTAGAAAAAAAATCTTCTTGGTATTCTTTTCAGGAAACAATTGCCCATTTTATCTAAATGACCTGTAACTGACCCTAATGAATTCAATAAACTAAATTGAATTTTACTATTTAAATATTTTCTTTTCAAACAAAATACCCTAATATTCCACATGAACAGAATGTTTTTCAATAAATAAAAACTTTTTTTTTTTATTACATTTTCATTATTTCTAACCAGATAAAGAAAAAATATTAAATATGAGCACAAAAAATAAAGGTAAAAAAGAGTATTTCAACCATTTCAGATTTTTCTACAAAAAATTTGCATCCCCTCAGCCATTCTTCATTCAGCAAACAGAATAAAAATGAAAATCCACAATCACATGTTCATCTTTTAAAGATAGAAAATAAATAAAACTAACAAAAATAAAGCTGACATCTTTGCGAAAATGGTAACAAACAACACATGTAAATTTTTTTTTTTTTAAACTTTTTTTTTTTTTTTTTTTTTTTTTTTTTTTTTAACTATTTTCTTTTTATTGTTGCTCTAGACCCTTTATTAGATGTGTCACTAGAAGGAGAAAAGGGTTGGGGACAAAGTGAATAACCAAAAGAGAAAAGGGAACTAAGAGAAGGGGGAGGAGAATGAAAAGGGGGTGGGGTGTAAAGAAAAGAAAAAAAAGAAGGAAAAAAAAAAAGAAAAAAAAAAAAAAGACAATTAAATGCCAGCCTGGCACTTAAAGATTCTCAATTTCTTTCTCTTGGAATGAAATTGTTATTTTATTTTTTATTTTTTTTTGTTACTTTTTAGAATATTGTCTTCTGCCAATTTTTATCCAATTGCTTTCCTTGCACACTTGTTCCATCTCTTTAAGGTCTCCTTTGGTTGTGTTGCATACACACACTGTGTTTCACAAAGCCTTGCAATCCAAACACAGGTGGACAGACATTGCAGCTCTGGTTGCTGGAGATGATGATTGCTGCTGGATGTGATGATGATGAGGGTGGTGGTGACGAAGTGGTGGTGGTGGTGGCGGCGGCGGCAATAACTGCTGCTGCTGTAGTGGTGGTGGTGGTGGTGGCTGACAACTCAGGTGCAAAAAAAGTCTGACAGGGTTAGATGCTTGCCAGTGACGTTAAGGCAATGGACATACGCACAACTTATGGCTACAACATGAATGCAAATGGCTGCTAAAGGGCTTGGCTTGTGGTTTTTTTTTTTTTTGTTTTTTTTTTGTTAATTTCTTTTTCTGTGAGTAAATTTAGGACTACATTAACCGGCTAGGGTAGGAACATGGTAGAAGAGATTTTTACCTACAAGAAATGGAAAGAGGTTTTATATCATACAGTCAAGGCACAAGGTTTTATTGGAAATTGTTGTTTTTTTTTTTTTTTGTTGTTGTTTTTTCAAAAAAAAAAAAAAAAAAAAAATTCAAAAGCAAGAAGAGAGAGAGAGAGAAAAAGACTGCATGCGTGCTTGGGTACACACACAAACCAATGTCTTTCCATGCATCTCACATACATACTGAATGGAGAAAATTCCTGAAATATCAACAGTAGCTTTTCATTGGAATTAAACAGTTTTTGTTGTAAGCAAAAATAGTGACAATAAGAGAATCTATTTAACCATGTGCCTCTCCAAAATTCAAGAAGGATTTTGAAAGATTTTTGCCATATCTAATTTCTAATCAAAATTAAATGACTTTTAGGTTCCCAAGAGAAATGTTTAAATATAAATCATTGAAATATCCCCCCACCCCACATAGTGAGAATAAATTTCAAACTGTTTTTTTTTTGTATTTACTTATTACAGGTAAATCCAATATTTTTCAAAATCCATGCCCTTATTTATAGGGCAAATCAAACAAAGTGACCTGAGGGGGAGTTACTTATAATAAACTGCAACACTGGTAGTGTTTGTTCATTTTCAAGAAATCTGCTGTGAGATATTACACAGCACTTTCTTTTGCTCCCTTCTGATGCACACAGAGGCAATTTTGTTGCTACATCATTTCCTGTATTTTTCACAAAAAGAGCCAAAGTTGGCCATTTCGTGAGAACAAAAATATGTGAGGAGTAGTATAATTTAATAGAGGTTTAAAAAAAAAAAAAAAAAAAAAAAAATTATGTATTAATCATTTCCTCTGAAAGTGTTGATATTGAGTAATTTTAACAATTCACAATCAACCAACAGACATTAGAGAAAAGAAGTTATGAAAGTTCAAAACAGATCATTCTCAAGAATAAATAAATTGACAAAACAGCAGTAATAATTTGAAGACAATGCAATTATGACATGTGCCTTAGAAAAAGGCACCAATAACATTAACAATTAAAACATTTGTAAATACACAGAAAATATGCAGAGATGTATAAATCCATAACAAAATACAAATTAATAGAGGAAAAATAACAGAGCACAAAAAAGTAATACGAATATACAATTATTTTCATAATTTTTTAAAATTACAACATTAAGAATCAAAACTGGTATTTGACAAGAGTTTTTCAAGTAGCAACCTCATGAAAAATGAGCTTCTATGAATTGAATATACAGCATTTTTTTTAAATTTTTTATGCAGAAATTGACAGATTTTACACAGCTTATTTGGGAGAGAAAATGTTTTCTGTGCAAAAGATATCTCTAATCAGTGTTGCTTTTTACAGTTATAATTATTATTGTGAAGGCTGGTCAATATGAAGAGCAAAAAATAAAATTAAAAAAATTAAAAAAAGACAGACTATTGTATAATAAAGGTTTGTGTAGATATAAGCTATCTACACAAGGGGTGGGGGGGAACAATTGTTAGAGAATATAAATTGAGTTCAATTCACTTTTCATGCAAAGTAACATTTGTTTTTCATTTGAAAACCTAGAAAAACTATATTTTTGTAATAATTAAGGTTTTTCTCTTTTACAGCAACAAAGTGCAATGGCAGCATAATAAAACCAAAATATGAAGAGTGAGAATCAGCCTGCATTATCCAAAAATGAAATTGGAGTAACAACATGCAGCAACAGGCAACATCAAGAGAATTACAACAACAACAACAACAGCTGTAAAGATTGAAATAACCTGAAATAAACAACAGACATTTGTACAATTCTTCAAAGGCATGGAATCCATGTAATATAATATAAATTAAAGTAGATCAGTTAGGCAATGTTAAAATTTAACCAAAATCTTGATTATTTTTGGTTTTAAATACCAACAATTTCTAACAATAAGAGCTAGTAATAATGAAAACAGATAAAAATAGCAACTATTCTCAATTATGACTTATGATACATGCATATCATATGGTAACCTTTTTTTGGAATAAGTTGGAAAGCTGTTGGTACTTTTTAGGCCTTGACTAAATGATTGAGTGAATGTTATTCAAGGTGAAAAAATTATACCAGACAAAAAAAAATGCAAACAAGTGATTTTTTGACAAATTCTTTACAACTTTGTTCTTTAAAAAATATCCACACAGAAAATAACCCAATAAAACATCAATAAACACATGAAGCTGTAATGAATAAGTGTACAATTAACAGCACACAGATACACACCCTTAAAGCTGTGGTCATTATTCATTTTTAGACACTTGTAGAATGTCAATCAATGTGCAGTGCTTCAGGTAAATGAACTAAAATTACCGGAAAATGTCGACTATTCAATATTTAAATTCACTAAATTTTATCAGGTAGACAAAGTAGAAAGTCAAGGTAAGGGGGAAAAAAAGAAAGAAAAATGTTCTACAGAGATTCAGTCAAGGCTTCTATCTAAAAATAGGTCTTGCAATTTGTATCTTCAAGTGCCACAAATTGATATAGCAGCAAAATTATAAAATATTGCTCAAGAATTCATTTAACATAAAAATACACACAGCAACAAAACACAGAAAGCAGAAAACAAAGTTAAAAAAAAAAAAAAAAAAGAAAAAAAAAAAGCATATAAACACACAAAGTCCTTCTCTTTGTCTTTAAATGAAAATCAATTAGCAAAGAGCATATCAAAGACACATAGTACTACAAGGCTCAGTTACATGTGTTCTATACAAAAGACAATGTATATAGAATCCATGAAGGGAAGATGAGTTTCCTGAATTTCTTTTTTTCCTGTTGAAAGATCCCTTGGAATGGCTGTGTAGCTGTTGTCTCCACATTGGATTCTGAAGAGAGACCTGAAGTAAACAAGCCAAAGAGGCTGTATCACCCTGACTTGTAAATTGAGAAAAAAAAAAAAAATACTTTCGCCTTATACACTTCATTTAATTGTAACAGAATGTGTGTGTGTGTGTGTTAGTTCTTTAAATTTATTTATTTTTTTAATAAACATGCTCATGAATAAAAACTTCAAATAAATAACCAGAGAAAGGATTAACATGCCTTGCTTATTATTATATTGCATTTGGGAAGAAACTTGACACTCATCTAACTTTAAACTGTGGTTATTATTTCAATAGAAATGAGCAGCCTTGCTGATATTGTTCTTCACCTCTATAAAATAGTGTCTAGATTTTGACATTCAGTTCAATATTTTTGAACATCTTCAGATTTGTGCTTCCTTGCAGTTTGTCAAGTAACACATGAAGAAGTCAATTAAAGAGGAGATTGGTTTATTAAAGTAAATAAATAAAAAGTTGACTAAGAAACATTTTCTGCCTTCCTAATTTCAGAAAACCAAAAAAGACTCTAAGATAAACAATTGAAGAGAGAGAGAGAGACCTGCAATGATATGAATGCCATCAATAGAATCCAAATTTCAAAGCAGAAAAGCCTTTAGTTCTCAGTCAAATACCAGTTTTGACAACAAAACTGACATTGCATTTAAATTATTTTAGTAAATCTTCAGATTGTGTTTTACAACTCAAAATATTGGGGGGGGGGACATTGGAAAATTTACAAATTTATTCAAATAGAGTACAGAAAGAAATAAAGCAATTGATGTTTTGTGGGACATATTTTACCTCATAAAAAGATGATCAGTGTTAGCAAGCAGTTCAAAATACATACAGAATGCTTTAAAGTATGCGTCTTAGAACAGCATTGAAACTACCCTGTTAGATACATATATATACAATTCCTCAAAAAAGGGATTTAAACTTATGGAGAGCTTTTGATAGCTGAAAGAAAACTGTCATCGTTAGGATCTCAACACACACAACAAAAAAAAAAAAAAAAAAAAAAAAGCACAATAGATTTATAAAAATAAAACATCATGATATAAAATGTTGGTGTCTGAAATGTTGCTAAATTTCTTTTTTGGCACATGAAATAAACAAAATGTTCAATTCAAAAGCACTTTCCATAGCATCAAACATGAGATGAGGTGATCTGAATTTATTTGCAATTTGAGTAGCAACTGCTGCTGCTGAGAGAAAGAAAAACAACAAATTTGATGCTGAAAAGAGAAATAAGGAATTTTCTTCCTTTCCTTGTTAGACAAGGAAAAGGAGAGAAAGTAGTTGAGAGATGTTGTACATATCAATTGTTCAACAAATTTAAATGAGATGGAAACAAATATCATTTCATACAGAAAATAAAATGTTTTTAATTCAGAATTGCAAGCGATCTTAATTACAGAAACAATTTTTCCAATGGCCAATTTGACAAATGTTATATCCTGAGAAAGAACAAGTAAAATAAACACTCCCTTCCATATATGCACTGATTTGAGGAGGAGGAATGTGTATGAACACACACCAGCAAACACTCACTGTGAGAGCAAAATTATATACAATACTGCAGTAAAATAGAGGATATATAAATAATAAAAATATCACAGATGAAAAGTGGTCACACGGTTACCACATATCACAGATGGAAATCTTTTTTTAACATGCTTTACATACAAAAAGATTGTATTCCAATAAGGTTTTCATTAATAATAAATACATATAAAAATATAGAGAAAATACCATTCATATAAAGGTTATCTAAAAATAAGATTATATATGTGAGAGTGAATGTTAGATGCTATCACTATATATATATATATATATATATATATATATATATGACACGCACACATAAGTGTAAAAAAAAAAAAAAAAAAAAAAGTATTAATATAAGAAACCAATCAGCAGGGCCAACAGAAGCGAAATTAGTAACTCCTCACCTTAAATAGATATAAAAGGTCCAATTTAGTTGATTCTCTTTGCAAGCAAACACTGATCTAAGATAAAATGATTCTTTTTGGTTTAATGTCTACATTATAATGTGACAAGAAAATGGATGAGGTTACAATTTTTCTGTGCAAACTTCAAATTGGCCAAAATCATAATAAGACACAAAATTGAAAACTGAATCAATCAACAAAAGGTCAAAGGAGAAATCTAAAAAGACTTAAAAAATAACACTGGATGCAGAGCTATAACAATTTTTCTACCATTGTAAGTCTCTGTGTGTGTTTAAACAATAGCCAGTTAGATCTATGAAAAAATAAAAAAACTAAGCCAAATGCCCTTAACCTTTTCTAATTTGGTGTGAGGTAGATGGAAAGATTTTCTCTCACAATTCATATTATCTTTGACAACATATCAATTAACAAATCAGTCTCTACTTTTGGAGATAGACTCTTAATCAAGACTCAAAAAAGAAAATTGGAAAAACCAAAAACTCCTTTATCTAAATCACTATTTTCCCTTTTGTTTTTAGTTCATGACAAATTGGACAATTAATCAATGTCTGTGTCAAAATACCAGTATTATTTTAAAAATTCAACATTTATTCGCAGGTGATGTTAAATTAGGTATGCTTTACATTATGACATCTACGTCCTTCTTGCGCTACTTAATGTCAGATTTTTAATATGAGGCACCCAGTGAGGCTTGAACTCAATATGCAACAGTAAAGGTCAACGACACTAACCATTATCCAATGCTGAGTTGTTGTTTTTTTTTTGTTTTTTTTAGCTAGTTGAGAATCAAAGACAACAAACTTGAAATCTTAAAAATGCCATTTATACAGTTGATAAATTTTGATCATGAAATTGCTCAATACCACTCACACTTTGGTAATTACAGGCTGGTGCTGTTAACTGATCACAATTTATCTGCTTTCTTTATACACACCTGTGTAATCTTTCAGTCACTGGTGGTAAAAAAAAAAAAAAAAAAAAACTATCCCAAATACTGAAGGTTTATTTGCTACCAAATGTAATAGTACTCTTATTGGAACAAAGAGACAAGTTCATTGACATATCTAACCACTGCTCTAAATGAGAAGACTTAAACTGGAGTAAAATCCAAAAATGAGAGCTAAGCTGAAATGTAAGCTTATCAACATCATGCCGAAAAATGAGAGAGCAAGAAACTGTCATAATGAAGGTCAACAAAATGAATTTTCTAGGTCAATGCTATATTGCAAAATGATTTGTTTCTTTGTTAAATATTAACATTTTTCAGTTACTGTACAAGAAATAAAATCATGACACTGGTTTATAAGAAAATTCACATTTTCCAGTAGAATGGCAGCTAGGAAAAATAGATATTACAAGAACTTTTTTTTTTTTTTATTGCATAATGTTGTGCATGGTGAGCCAAGCCTAGATAGTTTATGAGATTACAACAATTAAATTTTTAAAGTGTTTGTCATAAAATATTCTATTTCTCATCATAAAAGGAACACACCTCCAGTCTGTATAAACAGCAACCACCAACCACATAATCAGAAATTAGACATACATGCACAACTGAGCCATAAAAATGCTTATGTGATGTCTTCTCTTGATATTGTGGCTTGCCTCTCAGAGACACTCGTTCATTTTTGGTCGTATATACAAACATAAATATAGAAATAATTGCGTGACAGTTGGAATGGAGGGAATTTAACAAAATCTCTAAAAACATGCAACAGTACAAATTGGTGCTACGAGACATTTCAACACGCATTCATCAAGGTATCCAGATTTAGCTGGGAACAATTTTGGATACATAATACAACCTTGGAATTTCTTTTTACAAATATATAAAAACACATAAAGAAAGAAAATAAAGCAGAAAAAAGAAGTTTCATAGTGATATCCAGTGTGATTACAGACCCCAATGCATCAACCAAACATGTACATAGCCAGATAAAGAATTGTATTGATAACAAAATTGGGAGGTAAGTACCAAGAAGGCACTACAATAGAAAAAGCTGCATCAATACACAGTTAAGTACAGAGTATTAAGCTTGATACTCATCAGAATTTCTTTGCTCAGTTAATTCTTTTAATAACAAATAACTAAATAAAAAGTAATGTTTTACTCTGGCCCATATTCTTAGAGGCACCAATAGACAAAGAAGATAAAAGCTCTCTATAGAAAATTTCAGTCTTGAAAAGTGATAAGGAATGTGATGCATAAATTTGTACATGTTTAGTTAACACAAAGTCATTAAAAGATTTTTCATTCCATTAGGGGAGGGGGAGAGGAGAAAAAAAAAAGACAGGAAGGAAGGAATGGTCATGGAGATACAGTCAAACTGCCAGCTTAACTCTGGAATTTCATAAACAAACCATTTTTCTGCAACCCCGCAAAATCAGAAATGATAGCTAATGACATAATTGAAAAGAAATTCTGAAGGGCTTTGTTAAAAGGAAAAAGATCATTTCTGAATGAACGCAAAGTTTTGGACATTTTTTAGATGAGGGAAAAAGTGGGCAGTGAGGAGAGGTAACAGAGTATGAAAATGTCAAATGCCAGAGTTTAGTTGCTGTTTGATAGCATAAAGTTAATAGATTTCAATAAAATAAAGCCTACATTGATTTGCTTATAAGTGGCTGTAAAGAAAAACTGCAAGTAGCCAATGAGGAGGAATAAAGGAAGAGAAAAAGAAAAAAGAAAAAAAGAAAAAAGAAAAAAAGAAAAAAGAAAAAAAGAAAAAATGAAAGAAAAGTCAGTAACAGAAGAAAGGTTACAAAAACCAAACATAACGCTTACAAGAAATAAAAGCTCATTTGTATGTATCCTACAATTCTCTTCGACAAAGGTTTACAAATCAAAAAGCTGTAGTATTTACATATTTCAAATCAAGTAAAAAAGTAAAAGAAAAAAGTTACAATGTAGGCAAAAATAGAGGAGCAAAATGGTGTTTAACGAAAATTCATAAAAAATGAAATTAAAATTCAAAAAGAAAAAATATTTGTCAAAAACAAAATTTCTAAAAAAAAATAACTCAATGGAAAATAAAAATGAAAAATTACAACAGATATATATTTCCACAGCCAAATCTAGACACAATGAGTGACAATATTTGTGTGTGTGTGTGTGTGTGTGTGTGTGTTGGCACATGTCTATTTTTAGAGATCAGATATGTATTACATAATAAAAATGGCATTAGTAACCAAATCAGTTTGGCTAAAAAATAAAATGATATCGCCATAACATTCAAGACCATGAAAATAAAATGTTTTTAATGTGAACAAAATGAAGCCTTTGCTCCATAATTAAAAATGTAATTACCCGTGTGTGTGTGTGTGTGCGTGCGTGCACGTGTATAATGAAAATCAAAAACTGTATGCTGACCAACCAAAGTAATTAGCATTATTTACACAGAATTAATTCTGATTTCTACAAATTTTATAACAGCAGTTTTTATATGTGTATCTTTGGCCCAAATGCTTGCAGTTTTAGAAATATAGGTTCACCAATTAACATTGAAGATTTGTCTTAAAAACAATAGGATTTATTTAATGAAATTAAGCTGCTGTATTAAGTATCATATATAGAGGTTTCCATATCTGTCTATATTTCTGAGATGAGGCATTGTAATTATTTATATTGTTTGGACAGTCTTCCTCATCTTTATTGTCATGTTCACAACATTTTGGTTGTTGTATGCCCCAGCCTCCTTCCAGAAGTTTCAGTTATCTCCCTTTAACTCAACTTTTCAAGTTTTTGTTCACCACTGCCATAGCCAGGTATTGAACTCATAACTCTGTGGATCAAGTCACTGGATCCAAACAATACTTTTATCCACTGGGTCATGTGTCCATGAAGACACATGCTCAGTAGATAAAAATGAGTTCAATACCTGGCTACAGCAGTGGTGAACAATAACTTGGAGAGTTGAGTTAAAGGGAGATAACTGAGACATCTGGAAGAGGTATGTCACGTGGAACTAGAACAATCTACCTTGGTGGACAAAATAAAGGATCCAGTACAAAATTCCAATCAAAGTATCCATAATACTGTAAAATACTAAATATAAATAGGGGAAGGGGGAAAAAAATGAATCTTACAGGTCATCAGATATGGTATTTTAGACTATACAATACATTCTTAGTTTTGGAAATTTTAAAATGGCTCAAGAGAGCAGAAGGCAAAGTTGCAAATAATTTGAAGAGTCAGTGCAAGAGAATATGCATGAAACTCTTTGAGAAGTGGCCCCAAATGAAAGATTTTTCATTTAACATCTGCAGAACATTTATAAGCAAATTAGAAAAGTAAAGAAACTTGATAACACAGAAACTGAAAATCTGAACAGTCCCCAATGCTGTTTTTATGAAACAAAAAGTATTCATTTCTTAATCAAATGAAAATCAATTCTGTATGAGAATTGGAGATTATTATTAAAATGACTTGATCAGAGTCAAGATTTAAAATCAGGAATTAGGGTCAATGTATGGTGACATGTACGGTTTATTAGAACATATTTATTTTATTTTACTCAGGTAAAATTTATTACAAAGTATTGGAAAAGTTGTACAGAAAATTGTGTGAATTAAGGCTGCCATTAGTCAATTAAAGACATTTTATTTCCGTGATAAGGCTCAGTTACACATTGCATAAATAACACTACAAAAATTCAACACACTACATTTTGTGGTTTTGTTTCCTCATTCTTTATTCACAAGATCTGTCACTAACCGGTTATTATTTTTTCTAATAAACAATTCTGAAAATTTTTTCGAATAACTACTTAAAAAAAAAGTTTCACTAACAAAGAGAGATCTTCAAGGATTTTTGTTAATCTCCATCCCAAGAATTCTAGTGTAAGGCAAAAATGATCTTGTGAACAAAGCTGTATAGACTTAGAAGATGATTTATATTTGGATTGATAACCATTATGGTTAAATTTCAATTTGGCCATTATTTTTCTAAATAATTTGATAAAAGATGAAGTTTTGATTTGCATAAAAAGAATATATAAAATAATAAAACTTGGTAGTGGTATAAAACAGGTTAACATCCCCTTAATAAGTGGTCGTATCTATTTTTGAATAGGAAAAGAAAAGAAAAAAAAAAAAAAAAAAAAAAAAAAAAGATTTTTTTAAAATCTAAAGCAGAATTTTTAAAAATTCACACCAAAGACTCTGCTTTCATGCAAATGTCAACAAGTGAATCCCAAAGTGCCATGAATTTTAAGGCGATACCATTCTTGACAAGCAGCAATAAATACATCTTCACAGATTTTCTAATTTCTTTGTTCGTTTGTGTGCATATATATATATATATATATATATATATAGCTCCTTAGTTAACTGTGCAGAGAGAAAGAGAGCGAGAGAGAGAGTGGTTTGGGCTTTTCCTTGATTTACTTTTTTTTTTTTTTGAGGCAGCTGACCGAGGGACAGCAGCAACAGCAGCAGCAGCAGCAGGAGGAGGAACTGCCCAATGGCATGCCATATAAACTGACAGGCTTTTCAAAGTGCTTTAGCAACCCATTACAGGAACATAGGAAGCTTAGAAGAAAATGCTTTCTAATTCATTTCAATAAATCATTAGAGTCAGCACTGAGGTGTAGGAGGAGAAGGAGGTGGTGGTGGTGGTGGTGGTGGTATAATTTTGAGTCTAGGCGTTTCAGATGTGAGACTAGTTTTTTGATCACACCCAGCGACAGGCCTGAAACGTAAATCGGTAGTCATCAATATTAAATGAATATAAATACAATAAGAAATGCTTTTTCAGTCAGATTTTGGGAAGGAAACAACAAAAGGTTTTTAGCTGTTCAGGAATCAAAGAGAAAATTAATTGGGAAAATTTGACAATGTGTTTGGCTGAACATAATTTACAACTTACTATTAAACAACAACAACAACAAAATAGTTTAATAAAAATTAGCAAAATATTTAAATAGTCATCACAAGTGAATAATATATTTGAATTTTTATCAATGAAACCGTTTCGAGCCGAAATGAGTTTCAAGACTCTGCTGATATTCAATAGATATTTATTTTTATTTGATAGTCATCCCAATTTTGAATAATAAACCCATTGTACCTGAAAAAAAAATGCAAGAGTACAATTCTTAAGCAAACTTAGTGGTTGAAAAACAATTTTAGATATTTTGCTGGCATACATGTGTTAGTCCCCAGGATATTACCAAAGACTCTTTTTTTTCTTTTGAAGCCATTTGTAAAATAACTAATTATAAATTACTGTTTATCTTTTTAACTCATTTTCAAAAGCCAAGTCTAAACAAGTTAGCCAAAAGTTTAAGAGGCTGAGATACCCAGAATCTCATGAGAGAGAGAGAGAGAGAGAGAGAGAGAGAAGCACAGATTCAGCAAACTTAATACATAATTTGAGATAATAAATAAATAAATAACTACTCTCTGGTTATTGATTATGAATTAGTGCATTTAAACAAGATGAGTTTTGTTTTTAAAACTGACTAGAAGTACATAAATTCATAATGTTTCAACATAAATACTTCTTTAAATAAGTGGGATAGCATGCTTCTGAAGAGTAGAAGAAAACATTTCAAAAGCGGTTGAGCTTCAAAATTGGAGGAAGAGGAACACTAAAACCTAAATTAAGATTGTTTAAAATTAAATTGTTTCTGCAAAAATGAGACTAAAAAGGGTTAAGTAAACTTACTAGACAAAGTAGAAGACTGAAGAATAAGACACCTGAAGGAATAAGTGCATATACTAGGCTATGAGGGCCTCCTCAGTAGGCTTAGCAGAGAAATAAACACCATATAGGTGCCACAGGACAATAGTGTAGTGGATTCAAGTGTTGGTTTGTAAATTTTTTGACAGCCATTGTTGTTAAGTTCAATCACTGGGACGGATAGTACAAACTAAATGGAAATGGAATGAGCAATAACTGAACAAGATGTGATATCTCTATACATGTATGGTGGGACAAAAACAATCTACTCCTATAGATTAAATAAAGGGTTCAGTTCAAAATTCCCTGAATGTTACCTGGATTAACAGACACTGAACAAGGCAGGAGTACAAAATTTCAGGATATGAGAGAAAAAGATTTCAAGTGTATTAATATATATATATACATATATATATATTGGAAGGAAGAGCAACACAGTTTTGTAAAAGCTATTTTTCTTGTAAAAGCTATGGAAATTCTTTGGTCTTTCAGTGAAATAACAGAAATGTAAAGTCAGATTGCAAGTTTTCTTTGTAAATAATTACGGTTTGTTTTTATTAGTGATTAAGATTATATCCTCATGATTTGCATTTGTGGTGGCCAAATATATTCAAAACTTTATCAAAACAACTTTTACAAATAGCCGCCCAGATAGTTAATCACTTAAATTTCTAATCATGAGATTAATGTGTGTGTAGAGGGGTGGTGTTTGGTAGAGAGATAAAGAGAGCAATAGAAAGAAACAAAACAAAAAGACCATTCAAATTTTGATTTTGTATCGAGATTCTGTGTCCTAGACTGTGGAAAAGAAATGAGAATAATTTGAAATGTTTTAATTATCTATATCTATAATTCTCAAAATGTCTATGTATGTGAGTGATCGGATGTTGTTTATGTGTTTCCACAATTTTCATCTGATTTTGATAAAAAAATTTTTTGTTTGATAATTCTCCAGTGCTGGTTTTGAGTCCAAGTTACACACTCCCTTTCTCTTGGCCAAGCAATCAATCTTTCTCAAGTGAGATTACCTTTCCTGTTGCATAAAGCCTACTACTACAGTTTTAACGTGTTGCTTTCACTGTCGTTTATAGCCATTCCCAATTCAAATTTTTTTATTATTCTGTCAGTTTTTGCATTGCATTCACCATAGTAAGTAAGCTTGGTTTTTTATTACTCAACATTTATTTTTCAAACCTTTCCTAAAGTTATTTGAGCTTAGTAATCCCTGTAACTTTACAGCGTTCTCTTCAGGTTATTTGCCCACACATTCCATTTGACAATTCATACTTGCCTAAGACATGCCACCAAAGAAAAGAACTTGCCTAGGTTGCAAAATCATTGTCGCCAGGTCCACCATGCGAATAAGAGACAACAAATCATCTTTAGAATGTTCAGTTTGCCTGTCTCAAAATGCCTCTTGGAATGCTTCAATCAGAGCCACTGAGTCCGAAGATCAACGTAGCCATTAGCTTTCTAGAAGAGTATACCTGAATGCTTCTGCATGCAAGGCTGAAAATGATCATAAGACTGATCACATGGCTGAGGAGAAACCTCTTTAAATACTGCTGCACGAGGCTGAAACAAGATTGAGAACGCAAAAACAGCCCTTTTCAGGGTCACCTCCCCCCAATCCAAATTGTTACTCCCACCCCATATTTGGGTATGTGTTTCAGTTGTTACTAATTGTTGTTACTAATATTGATTCTCGGGTGGGCTGACTTTAGATTTAAATGCTCCAATTGAACGGTAAAAATTCCCAGTAATGAAAGACTCGGTTGAAGACTGGTTATACCGCTAGTAGGTAAATATACCGAAACAAAAATAGGAAAACCGTTACATTTTCTAGTATCTAAACTTGTCAGATATTATCTAAATTTAACAAGTTAAAAAAACAAAAAAAACCTTTGAAGCAATTATAGTGAGACAAGAGGAGGAGGGCATTTTTCAAGGGCATTTAATGTAGCTGAGACCTCCACAAAAAACACAATACTCAAGGTTTAAAATGTATTTTTAAAAATGAAAAATCTTTCTTGAAGCTTTTATTTTAGTTTTAATTTTAAGCTAATAGATTAAATTTAATATTTCCAGTAATCAAAATTACTTTGCTGCATTTCTAAAACCAATTCAAATTTACTGGAATTTTTTTTTTTTTTTGCTAAAATAGCTGATTAGCATCTTTCATGGCAATGTAATTCTCTTTATTAAAAGATCTTCCAAAAATAAAATATACTTTTCTGAAACTTTATTTGAGAAATATTAGCTGATTTAAAGCATAATTAATCTGATTTGAAACAAATATTAATTACTTTAAAATATCACAGAAATGCATTTTTTTAACCAGACAGTAGCTGTGCTGACAGATCTAATGTTGTTCTATGGAGACTTCATCTTGAAAACATAATTGAAGAAAATGACAGGAGTGCCTTTTTTTATTTAATTTCTAAGTACTCAGTAATCTTAAAAATTTAGGAAAATGTTCTCCATAATCATAATTTAAATGAAGTTTAGAAATCTTAGCTTTAAATTTACTACAGTTATTGCTCTTATTTCCTGATAATGACATGTATGGTCACCCATACTTTAAAAAAAAAAATTGGCATGTTTATATACATAAGAAAAAATTAAAAATTCTTTTAAATATATTGGTGTTTGAGGATTTGTATTAAGCATTTCCATTTATGATTGATTAGTAAATAGATTTCACTTAATAATATCATCTAAAAGGCAGAAATTAATCCAGAATTTTAAAAGATTTAAAACTTAAATATTTTTAATTAAAAAAAGGAAAAAAAAAAAAAAAAAAAAAAAAAAACAATTCTTGTAAAAAAACCATTATTCATAATTTTTGAAATTTTTTCTCAAGACAATAATGTCCCCTGCAATATATCTTATTTATAAAAGCAAGTAGGAACTTTTCTAATTAAATGTCTTAGTTTTATTGCATTTTTTATTACAATTCAGAGCAAACTTTTAAATGGTGTTCCTATTTGACAGAAAAAGAAAAAAAAAAAAAATTCTCCAAGGTGTCCTGCTTTTAACTAATATAAATATGAAGAGGGTGAAATTTTAATTAAGTGCGGGTAATAGATGTGGGAAAATAATACTTTTACCAAGATTTACACACACACACACACACACACACACACACACAAATTCCAAAACAATCTGACAATTATTTATTTGAGTTTTTTTTCTTTTTCTTAAAGGATTTTCAAAACAATGCGTTTTTAACACCAAAAAAACACGCTAAAAATCTCTATACTAATCTTTGGCCCATGCAGTGATGCAAGAAATGATTTTTAACCAAAATTTAGAATGTGCTAGAAAGGATAAAAAATCAAAAAATACTTTGGTCTTTCCTTTCAATAATAATAAACATTTTGACAATAAAACTTTGTTTTTATCAAGTTTGTGGGCACTTTTCATGGTATGCTTTTTTCAGAAAAGGTACCTATATGAAGTTTACACAAGAGAGGGGATATAACCTCTTTTTTTTCTGAAACAAAACAGGTTTAGTTATTAACAAAGAGGAATGAGGACAGCAGATAAATGGCCAAATGAGAGAGAGAGAGTGTGAAGGAAAAAAAAAGAAGAAAAAAGCTGCAAACTCACAATGTAAATAAGAGGCATGCAGAATCTGACAGTAAACATAAACAGAGGAAATAACTGAACTAAGATTGAGTTACTGACCAAGAATGAATGTTTTTATTTTAATGGATGGGTTTAAATCAAAATGGTTAAGCAATTAGTATTCACAGTAAACTTGTTAATATTATTCACGGTACTTTTCAAATTAACAGTTGTGGCAATGTGGTTGTTAAGGTAAATTGAAAAGATTGAGTTGTGCCTCAACTTTTTTTGACACCCCTCAGATATTAATTTGTGAATGTTTTGATAAGCTAAAAATAATTTGAGACCTGGAGATACAATCTATTGCCAAAGTTCAAAGGAAAGTCCCAAGAAATGAGCGAATGAAATCTAATGTAATAGGTGAAGAAGAAAGCAAAAGATCAGGGTGCAAGGTGAGCTGGAAAGTTTCCATTTTTTGAACAATAAAAAGTAAAAGAAATTGAAGAAAGAACAAACAGGAAAAAACAAGTTCTATTGCCTAAAACAACCAAAATTTTCACTTCTTTCAATCCATGCAAAAAAGTTAATGTTTATCTCCGACATTTACAGAATAAATTTTATTTAGTATAAATAGGACCCCCCCCCCACCAAGGCAAAAATGGTTGCTGAGAGGAAAGAAAGAAAGGTGAATATTATGTATATTTCTATTAAAGGGAAAACCACTGACTCTGATGATGAGGTTGCTTCCTAAGGAAAAGGATGAGTAAAGGAAAAGAAGAAGAAAGCCAATGTCAGAGAAGAGGTTAAAACAAAAACTTGTTTAAATGCAAAGGTTCAGCTGGAGGAAAAAGCAGTTAGGAGAATCAAAAATGCACACACACTTCTTATATATGTAGCATTTGTAAACAGGTTAACTTTTAAATCGTTTTCCTAAAATGGAGAAGCAGCATGTTATCAAAATATTTTAAGAAATGTCTACAAAACTGTTTACTCATTAAGCTTCTTCACACACAGTTTTATCTTTAAAATGTGTATGATGGTTGAATAGAATCATTAGACAAGTTAACATCATCAATACAGCAATAGTTAAGAGAAATGATACAAGAAATAATCTTGTAGCCTTATATTTTGGGGACTGATGATATTTCTCAGTCAGCCATATTGAAATAATTGTACACCATTCGTGTACAACTTTAATTAGAAAGAAACCAATTGTTAGTCTCTTCTCTCTGATTCATAACTAAGATATTTCATATAAAAAAAATAAACTACAAAACATTCTTTGTCATTTATTTGGGAAAGATTGGATATTCACAATATCAGTTGCTAATTCTAGAATTACACAGATTTAATTATGAAAACTCAATATTTTTAAGAAAACTGGTATTCAAAAAACCTATACTGATAAAATTTTTCAAATATACTTATTTTATGATAAATATAACATGTAAATTTCAGCTTATATCCGTTTTTATGAAACATTCACACTAACTTGGCAATGTGAGATTTTATTATGCAACTTAAGGATTGTTTATCATATTGGAAATAAATAGATTATATAAAAGAATAGTTACTGATATTTATTTTCTAATTTCAGATATAAAGATTTCCAAAATAATATTTTCTAAAATGAAAAACAAAATACTACAAAAAAGTTCAAGGCAGATCACATACTATAAAGCTATTGTGCCACCCCACTTAAAAAATTCAGTCGCCAGATTAATGTGGAATAACCTACCTCCATATTAATTTGAGACAACAAAACTTGTGCTCTCTCTACACACACACATCAAAAGAATGGAAAATAGTATTCATGTGAAAAAGATCTTTTGGAAGCATTGGTGAAAAATCGATACATTAGAAATGTTTATCAGGCCAAATAAAGATTTATGTTGCACATGATTTTTTTTTTTTGTGTCAAAAAAAACATTTCACTCCACCAAAACAAATTTAATATTTTTAATAAAAACAGATACTGGAAGCTGAAACATGTCGCATTGCTGATAAAAATCTAATTATATTGAAAATATTTGACCAACATTGCAAATTTGAAAACCTTTTACTAGAAAATGATTAATTATTATTATTATTATTACTATTATACCAAGTCTTTCTGTTATTGAAGGAAATAAAGTAGTTGGAAGACAAATTACATAGAATTTTTTTAAAGACATATCTTTCACATAAAAAATGAATACCATTAACTTTATGCACATATATAAAATGAAATACTGAATGTAAGTTCAAAATGAAATAAAACAGGAGGACCCCCCCCCCCCCCAACCAAGCCAATTAAAAACATCTGCAGCCAAATTGTTTAAATCAGGTAGGACACACCATTTGATTCTATTCTTATTCATCTCTTGCCAAAGCAAAGGGGGGGGGGGGGGGGAAAAAAAAAAAAAAAAGAGAGAGAGAAATATAATAGCTTGAATTGGCATCTCTATATAAGTGCTATCCACTTCATTTTTTTTTTAATCTTTTGCTCTGGGTATTCCAAGATTTTCTTTATAAAGTCACAGATGCTTTCGAAAGAATCTTATGAAACAAAAGCTGCCAAGTTTAATAAAAAATATTCACTAAATAAAGACATTTAATATTATTTTTCCTTTCTTCCTTCTAGGCAGCAAGAAAGATAAACAGGAGTTGAAATTAGGTCACAAAAACAAAAAACAAATGGTAAAACGAAATTCAAAGTAAAAAGCATGTATTTCAAGTCAAGCAAAACAGAGAGGAGGAGGAGGAGGAGGAGGAGGAAGGTGAAGAAAGTAGAGACCGCGTGAAAGAAAAGGTCAACTCTTTTCAGGACTTGCCCGAATTACTCACATTTATTTCCTTGGCTGGGTGGATGTTTTCTTCTTGTTCCTTTCATTCACTCTCTCTCTCTTTTTCATCAGTGACGTCTGTACTCTCTTTCCCTTTCTCTATCCCGTTCCCGATCTCGGTCCCTGTGCCGTTCTTCATGATATCTATCACGGTCACGGCTACGTTCCCTGTACTCTCGATCTCTGCTTCGAGAACGGTGTCTGCGGCTGCTCTTCTCTCTATCCCGATCTCTTTCGCGTTCCCTTGATCGAGATCGCCGTGTGCTGCTCCTAGAGAGAGAGAGAGAGAGAGAGAGATAGATAGATGCAAGAATTAAAGGAAGAAGAGAGAGAGAGATCACAAAATTCTAATTCATCATCATCATTCTAATAGGGTCAGTGCACAAGTGAGCACCTGACCATTCCAGACTCCCCACCACCACCACCAGAGAAGTATTTATTCATGCATATTTAACCTGGTGGAGCACACATCCCTCTTTAGGTCATACCACAGTCAACATCCTCCAACTTGAAGGTTCACTTCGGTCATAGACACATGGTTGTTGATTCTAATTACTCAAGAGTAAACTCAAGCAACTAAGGTATAAGACATTGTCAACCAGCCTCAACCCATTTCCCCTTTTTGGCCTTGTGTATGCTAATGCAATAAATTTCGAGTAAATACAAGCCACACATTCATTTTTGAAAAATATTTAAGAATGGAACAATTTCTTTCTTCTTCAAAAATATACCTACTTTATTTCTTATAAAACTTTGCTAATTTTACTTCTTCATATTCAGGTTATTTTTTTTTTCCGCTCTCTAATAACTGACAGGTTTATTTTTCATGACATAAAAACTGCTACCAAGAAGCTGAACCTGACAAAAACCAATTCATAAACTAAGTTTGTCAGGTCAAGAGATTGGCAATAAAATCTCATTCTCTAACAGGAAGCCAACATTCTGTTGAGAAAGAAAGGTCAAAGGAATATCAGTTCGCGAGAATGCTATGAAATAAGGGAGGAGGAGGATAAAGCAAATAAAACAATATTTGCATAATGATAAAGAATAAATAAAGTACTTACTTGGAGCCATAAGACTTTTCTTCAATACCATGAAGTGTGTCTTGTAAGGAACTGATTAAAATTTTACATCGATCATCTCCAGCAATCTTGGACTGCTTGATTAATGAGATAGCAGTGACCAGGGTTTCAATTGCACTAGCAAAATCACCTAAACAAAAAAAAAACAAAAGAAGAAAGAAAAAAGAAAAAATCTTAGATGAAAGCTTAACAAAAGTAAAAGCCTGTTGTATACAAGTATGGATTAAAATGAAAAAGTGACTTCTATTCTTGACATTAAAGAAATCCTTCAAGAATTGTTAACTAAAGAAATTACAAGCTGTTTATAAGCTTCTTATTTCTAAACTTATTTCTTCACAGTAATTCTAAACTTTTAAAAGAAAAAATGTGAATGGTAACTGGGTCTTTTTTCCATACCTGCACTGGCATCTTGGACAGCCCTCGAGATTGCACTACTGGACACTGTTTTGTTCCTTTGGAAAATTTCCTCAAATTCTTGTTCACTAATGGCTGGTGATGCAGACTCATGTCTACTAGGATGGAAAAAGACAAAATTATTTACTCATTTGCAGATACAAGGACCCTCAAAAAGCTGTTTCACATATCAAGTATATCACCCAAGAGATTTTCATGTTTCTGCTATCAAATGAGTGAATAAGTATTAGGTTGGTGCAAAAATAATTTCGTTTTCTAACATATGTTACTATGTGAGAAAACGAAATTATTTTTGCACCAACCTAATATTTCTGGTTTGGATTAATCTTGGTCATGGGCATTTCAACCATAGAGTATAGGTTGAAGATTGTTCAAGCAAAATTTTTGAAATGATGATTGAATCTAGAAAAGATCATTATCAGTTAAAGGACAATTAATTTGTAGTAGAAGCAAAAGCATTTGTGTAGAAAAAAAGAAAGCACTTCAGATTAGTCAGATGTATACATATCTTTGGTCATTCAAACAATTATAGCAAAAGTTAAGTGAAGGAGAAAGTAAAACTACCAACCTTTCTGGTGGTCTGCCATAGGGGTCATTTGGATAGGCTGCTGGAGGTGGTTGTCGAACATACATGTCACCAGGCTGTGAATGGGGAGGCTGAAAAATTAGGCATATGGTGACTGACGGCCAATAGGCCACACATAACAAGCTCATAGATTTGATTTTATGAAATAAGATGGAATGGCACACACAGTAATAACAAATGCTACGTACATGGTTTGCATGGAATTTAACATCCGGGTCCAGGAAAGGTAAGGTTTCAAACTGTCCAACAGGAATCTATAAAATAAGAAATTAAATCCAAGATAAGCACTGAAATTTTGTTTTATAGAAAAACATTTTCATCCACAAGTGTCTAACTCTTAAAAACTGCCTAACATCTTCAATCTTCATCCTGAATACAAAATAATATTAGAGAAAAAAAAAAAAAAACCTGAATAGAATAGGAGTAGAAACTTTATGTATGTGTCAGGATGGATACAATGGTGCAACCAAGCTGTATGGCAATGTTTCCAAGCTTGTAGACCTAAGTTAGATTAAATATATGATTGCTATTTATTAAAGAGCAAAACATCAATTTCCATTGTTTCTCACATATAATAGAACATATTCTTATAGAAACTATAATATATCGGCATCAGTCACAAATTCAACTAATATCTTCCTGAAGAGATTTGCTCAGAGCTACAGCAAGTCTGTACAAATTCAAATGCAAAATGAAATCTTTCAAAGATGGTTAAAAAAAAAAAGAAAAAGTAAATACAATTTTATTCTGCAGCAACAACAAAGGCACCCAGATAATTATGCATTTAAATTGCTTTAGAGATTTCAGGAATAAAACTGTAATTCTCTGACAAACATTACTAGTAAACCTTGAAAAAAATCCATTATAATCATGTATAATTTGTTACATTTTATACAATAAAAATAAATCTCAATACAAGAAAAATTTTCAAATTCAAAAGGTGAGAAGTTATCAAAAATTATGTTATGGATTATTACCATTGGCCCTGCAGGTGGAGGCTGACCATGTTGTGGAGTAAAGAAGGCAGGGTTGACATGAGGTGCTGGTGCTGGAGGGTGACCTGGTGGAGGGGCTGATACTGGAGGTGGTTGATGCAATGGAGGTCCACCTACAAAACAAGTAATACATTAGCATGCAAAAAGAGGAAGAATAAAAATGGCCTTTATCTTCAAAGAGTTTAAACATATCGGCTCAATGCACAAATAATTTGAGATATTTAAAACTTTTAAAAGCCAAAAGCAATTAACAGTACAAATCAAGATTCAGTGGAGTAGAACTGAGTAAAAGCCATTGGAATAGTTTGGGATCTAAATAAACAATATTTTATAATAAGTCATTCCTAATGTATTAAAAATGAGAGAGAGGGAAAGAAAATATTCTTTTCAAGAAAATAAATAATTACACAATGAATTATTTAGAAGTAAAGACAATTTCAGTTAATGTGAAATTTAATTTTTTTATAAAAGTAAAAGATTAAATGAAGTAAAAGCTACTTACCTGTTCTTGGAATAACACCTGAAAACATAAAATATAGTAAATATTAAAATAGATATTAAAATAGAAATTATAACAAAAATCTTTTTTCTCTCTTTCCTAAAATAGAGCTTTGCTACAAGCTGCATCATTTAACAAAATAGATGAAATTAGAGGAGGTGATGGACACATGCATGCATTGGTGCTTCATGCAAAAATAAAAGCAAAATACAGTAGAGCAGTCATTTAGAATCAATCTGGAAGTAACAATATCAATTGAGTGTCCAATTTATTATATAACAATAGCAAGAAAGATATTGTTTAAAATAGTTTGAATGTTTGCTGCTTAAGTCTGATTCTATTAACACCTTTATCAAATTGCTTTTATTGCCAGGAGTGTATAGTGGAAAAAGTGTAATTTTCTTTTCTGCGATAGGTGATCTGTAAAATGACTTCGTTCCTTAAGGCTGAAGTAAAAGTGAAAGTTACCACCTTTTTCATTCATTCCCAAAAAACAACAAGAATGTTTTTGTGTGTGTGTGTGATTGTATGTGTGTGTATATATGTATGTATATATCTCAACAATGAAAATATTTAGAGATTCAAAGGGAAAATTTTCCATTTCTCTTTTCTTTCGGAGGAGGAGGAGCTTGTTGGAAAAGCCAATGATTTTTCTTCTTCACTCCTTTCCTCCTACTAATTTCAATGGCAATCATAAGCCATTCAATAAATGGCCAAAAACAGGAGAATTTGTAATGCTACTCTCACATAATGTGTAAAAAAAAAAGAAAAAGAAAGAAAACAAACATTTTTTATGGTGTCCTCTTTCCAAGCAGACAATTAGGAAACAACAGTGCAATATTCCTATTAAGGCTGCTCTTCTTCCTTTGTGATTGAGGCAATATGAAAGTGTTTTAAGTTTATTTTCAACAAATCAGACCAATGGATGTTATTTTCTGCCCTTTTTTGACAGGAATGCCTTGAAAAAGATTTTGTCTATAAGTTGCAAAGGTAAATTCATGATTTACGTTGGTTTTTCTCACTTCCTCAGTGTAAACTGATAACAAGTCAACCAGGTATGAATATCACTGCTCACATGCAACACCTGGTATAACAAAGTGATATGAACATGCAACTGAATTTCACAGAGTCAAGATAATTCAAATGAAACAGTCAAATAATAACTCATTAGAGATTCTCTTCAGAAAACAGGTTTGCTTTCCTATACTTAATAATAGAGACATGGATTTGAAAAAGTAAGGGATCAATAATAGCAGGACTTTGAGAACCATGCCATCAAGTATATTTCAATCTGAAAAATAAGGCAATCAAGTATTGGAATTCTAGAGAAAGCTGAAAAAGGTTAGTATTCAACAAGCTATTCCTACAGTCTTTTAAGAGATTATTCAGTTGCTGTAATATACAGTTTTATTATAGGATTATAGTAAATTTTTAAATATAAAAGCAAGCTAATGTTACTTAAAATTTAAGAGAAAATCTATGAAAGCAGTCTTCTGAAGATTAAGGCTATCAACAAGTGAAATAATTGCAACAGATTTTTATTTAAAATGAAGAGCCTTACATGAAAGATTTGCCAATCAAAATGACATAACTTGAAGAATACATTATCCAACTAATTAAAACAAAGTATAAGATAGGCATTCAAAGAAGAAATGAAAAATCAAACATTACTAATTGTGACAAAAACCAAGGGTAAATTAATAAGATAAATGTATATTTGATTTAAAGTCAGAGAATGCTCAACAAATGAAGGAGGAGGAGAAAGAAAACATTTAAATGGGAGAGTTGATGCAATATCAGTGATTCCCTTCATGGTTTTCATGGATAGATGAGTCATTTGCTGAGATAGAGAGAAAGGAAGAAAAGAAGATAGAAAAAAAAAAAAGGTAGGAGAAAAATAAATTTTGCCAGGAAAAAGAACAGGAAGGTAACACTGACTGATGCCAGTTGGTAGCTTTTCATTCAAGCCTTCAGCTCAATTAGTTTAATTTTGTGACAAGAATTAATACAAACCAGCAGTAAAAAAAAAAAGAAAGAAAATGTTGAAAACATGCATGGAATAAAAGAAATAAAGTTTTTGAATTTCATTTAAAATATTGTTCTAAAGAAAAAAAAAATTCACTAATTAATAATCAGACGATGAAACTATCTTGTTTCCCCAGCAGAAAAGAAAAGGATATATATATATATATATATATATATATATATATATATATACATACACACACACACACACACACACACGATGTTACACATTATGAAATGGACAAAGTCCGACAATTATTATAAACACAAAAAAATGTCTTAAAAAATAATTGTTGGACTTTGTCCATTTCATAATGTGTGACATCATTTGTTTACATTTAGATACGCATTGAGCAGATATGAATGTACGAGAAAATCATAGAGAATTGTGTTTAAAAACAGTAAAATCGATCTTGCTAACCAAACGCACCTCTGTGGTCCAATTGGTTAAGGCATGTCAGGCTATATGATGGTTCCATACAGGATACAGGTTCAATTCCTGTCAGAGGACATATTTTCTATGAAAATTTCTCTAACATTCAGGCCGGTAAATGTTGTTAATACTGTCTATTATAAACAGAGCATTTACTTAAATATTTGTACCTATAAAAAGAATGTACACACACATACACACACAAACTGATAAGAGGAAAAAACTATATTTATCCAACACATTTTGTCCTCTAATTGCCATAATAAAGTCCATCAGAGGATGTCAGCTAAGTATAGTTTAACCTTCTGTCTTTTTATCCATTTTGTCTCTTCTACAGATGCTCTGAGAAGATATATATATATATATATATATATATATATATATATATATATATATATATATATATATAAGGTCGGTGCAAAAATAATGTCGTTTTTTTGACATTTTTTAACATTAAAAAACGTCATTATTTTTGCACCAACCTAATATATATAGCACAAAGAGGAATTCAAGTGTTTCGGCATCTACATAAGATGGAAATACATAGCTTGACTACCCTAAATTTAAAGAAAACAAACATTGAATGAAGAGTGGAAGAAATTCAACTATAAATAGAGGAATTAACTGAATGTAAGGGACAGTTTAAAGCATAAGCTTTTTTTATAAAATAAACCGTGAATATTGAGAAATTTTTTTTTTAGTAATTTTTAACCAACTTACCTCATGTGAATTTCACAGAAATGATTATATTTCATGCATAATCAGATAAGACACAAGAGATTAAGGTAGTGCATTCAAGTTTAATTATGATTTTTATTTTAGAATGTGTAATAAAGTCAATATCTATTTATGTATGATGAGAGATGAGTATCAGATTGAGAGATTTATAAAGCCCTGATGAGTTAGCAAGTCTTTGCTTATTAAGTAACAAAGAGCAACAACCTCACACACATACACACACTTGATAGGCAAAAAGTTTGGGGTCACCCACTGGATTGAAAAATTGCATCTTTTTCAAGATTATTTTACTAGATCAGGCCAGAGGGACTTTCTCTTCAAGTTTTTTTCTTTTTTATATTCAATAATAATAAGGAAATTAGCCCATTACTACATAAAGTTTCCTTAATTTTTTTTTTTTTTTTTTTTTGCCTAATCTACCTTGCTGGCACATGATAATCTTAGGAATGGCAGATTTTACATTTTAAGTAACCCACCCTCTAAAACAAATGGACACTATGTACTAATGGGTTAGTTTCAGTATCTATAGCTTAATAGAGGTTAATTAAAGCAATGGAAGTATGAACCATACTAAGTATCAGGTCATCCCATAAGTTCTGTCCGAATTTTGAATAAAGAAAACAAGTGACCAAATTTTACATTTAATTACAGATTCAATCAACAATGTATTTTCCCTGATTATCTATGACTTCCTTCTATCTATTAACAAACTTACTAATTCCATTACTGTAAAATTCTTTTAGCTTTGATTTGAAGAACTCACAAATGTCAGTTTTAACCTCTTCCTGTGTTACAAAAGCTGTTTCTTCCAAATCATTCTGTAAGCTACGAAACAAATGGTATTCTGAAGGAGCAAGATTGGGAGAATAAGGTGAATGAGGAATTTTCTCCCAACCAAGTTCTTCGATCTTTTGTGACGTGGTTCTTGCTGTGTGGGGTCGCGCATTGTCCTGATGAAACGCGCATTGTCCTGATGAAACATCACCCTTTTTCGATTCACTAAAGCAGGTCTTTTTTTCCCCAAAGCTTGGTTCAAATGCTCTAATTGCTGACAGTACATTTGAGCATTAATTGTTGCATTAGGTGGTAAGAATTCAAAGTGGATTATTCCTTGGCGATCCCACCAGATTGAAAGAAGAACGTTTTGCCCATGAAGTTCCCTTCTTGGCTGTGGCTGGGGTCATTCCCCTTTACCAAGCCACTGTCTACGACGCTTAACATTTCGATAAAAGATCCATTTTTTGTCGCCAGTCACAAGTCTATCCAAAAAAGGTGAAACAAGTTGGCAAGAATGGAGAGAAGAGCAAATGTCAACTCGGGATTTGAGGTTGTTTTCAGAACTTTTCCAAATTGTTGAAGATGATGATGAACAGTTGTATGGTTTGAACTGAGAACTACTGCCAATTCCTCAACTGATAAAGCAGGATTTTCTTCAAGGGCTGCTTCAAGAAGCTTTTCATCAAACTCAACTGGACGTCCGGTTCGATCTTCATCTTCAAGGGTGAAATCTCCACCTCTGAATTTTGGAAACCATCTTCTGCAAGTTCTTTCATTCACACATTCCTCTCCATAAACTGAGTAAATGTTTCTAGTTGCTTCAGCTGCTGAGTTTCCTTTCTTGAACTCATAAAGCATTATGTGCCTCAAATGATTCTTGGGTACTTCCATGTTAGCAGGGTTTTAATCAAATAAAATCTTATTTTATTCTTTTCTGAAATAAAATTTGATCAGTTTAAATGCATCTAAATATAAAAATAATGTTCAGCTCCATTAGACATTATAAAATACTCTTTAAATTTTGTTCATTTTAACAAAAAGTTAAAATTCGGATAGAACTTATGGGATGACCTGATATTAGCTCCAGAAGGTGGCTAAAAACTTTTGACCTATAGTTTTTATGTGTAATTATATATATCAGTATACTTTTCCTAATTTAAAATAAGTGACTGAAATAAAAATAAAAATTGTTGAAGCAAATATTTTTAAAAGCTGAATTTGTTTTGTAGCATATTTTATCAAACAGACGTAAAAGAGAAAGAAAAGGAGTTATTACTATTATTATTATTATCATTATTATTATTAAGAACAACAATAAACAACAACAACAACACACTATTCCTACAAAAAGGAGCTTTCGGCTAATTTGTTGTCACCACCACAAAATGACCCAAACTCATTTTTCTTTCTCTGCAACCACCGGATTTTCTTCACACCACCCACCAAGTTATTCAAACTGCTGCTGTCAGTTGCATATATTCATCTGCATATTTGGGGCTTGTTGCTTTGCAGCAGACTTTTATTACACAGGCTCACATATACACATAAGTTTTGTAAAATTGGTGTATATGTTCACATATGCACCATGTTCTCCAATGTATTTTTTCTTTACTTAGACAAACATTTGAAATGGATAAAAAAAGAAAACATTTACCAGGTGGTGGTGGTGGTCGGACACCAGGTGGCGGTGCAGGCTGTGGGGGTGGTGGTGGTCCAGTAGGGTAAGAAGCTAAAATTGAAACAGAAAATTATAGAAGTAAGAAAGAAAAGAGGAGCAATTGGAAGAAAAGGGACCTTTGTATTTTGTAAAATAAGATGAAGCCATAGAGAAGGAAGATGTGTAAAGAGAGTAAAGAACTGATGTGGCTGTCAATGATGATGATGACAGAATGGAAATTTCAAGTTATAGATTCAGTTAAATTGGGTATACAGTTAAGCTTTAACTCAACTTACCCAAGAGATGAGCATAAATCTCTTACCTCCCCTCCACCCCCAAAAAACAAAACAATAGAGATGAGAGTAATGTAAAAAGCCATTCAGTCATTAGGCTATCTTCTTTTATTGCTCAATAAGAATAACTCCAACAAAAGCTCTTATTTAAGCCAAACAAGTGAGACCCACTTGTATTTGCTTTCAAATTTAAGCAGTTGTACTTTTGGTAAATGACCAGAGAGAGAGTTTTGTAGACAAAGCTAAAACTTGATGAGTAATCATTGATGTGACTATTCAGCTCTGACAACAATGATCTACTGGGTGGCTAAAGAGTTTGGGAGATTTATTAAGCAAAAATTCAAGAAATATTTTTGTTATATTCTAGCATCTTTCAAGAAACTTCTTAATTCCATCTTCATAGAGCTTTTTATCTTTCTGGGTGAAGACATGATGAAGATATCATTCAAGGAACTATGTTTTCTTTTTCATTAAGAAATTCCTGTAAAAATGGAAATAAAAGGAAATCTTAAAAGTGCAATACTAGCGACTGTGGCAGACAAGTGAAAACTTTGCAGTCAAACTGTAACACTTTTTGCTGATTTTTTTTTTTTTTTTGGTTGTTAATTACTACCTTTAGGAGCAGTACTTGTTGAAATCAAACACTTGATACCCTGGAAGGAACCCATAGTAGAGGCATCGTTTCTAATCCCAAAGATACAGAATCTCCTTTTGATAAAGGATAGCTTTTTTCTAATTACTGGTGCTTCAAATTATTTTTTGATTCTTTGGAAGGAGTTAAAGAATTCCCTTTTAATCCAACCACAGAATAAACTTCTTTAAATCAACACATCTTTGGCACAGTGCTTGTTCATTTACCCCTACAATTTTTTGAGTTCCACACTGTTGTCAAGTATCCACTTTTCATCAGCCATATGTTTCAAAAACAGAACATCTTTATGTTTTGAATCAAATGTGAAAATGTCTAAGTTTCTCACTCAATGTTCACCAAGGAGGCCACACATCACAGTGACTAACATAACCAATTTGGTGCAAATGATGTTCACTGCTTGATTTGGATATTTTGAGTTGGTTACCTATCTCCTCCTGCATTATATAATGTCAGTTATTCTCAAGTTATATCTTCATGTGATTGATGTCAACTCCAATTGGTCAATCTGATTGTGGAACTTCTTTCAGCAAGAATACACCAGAAAAAAAAAAAAATTCAGAAACCATTTTTTTGACTGGTTTTATAAACTATGCATCTATACCTTTTCAACTTCAAAATGATAATAATCAACTTCAAAATGGACTTATTTTCAGGTAAAAAAAAAAATCAGTCAACTTCAAAATGGACTTATTTTCAGGTAAAAAAAAAAAATCAGTCAACTTCAAAATGGACTTATTTTCAGGTAAAAAAAAAATCAGTCAACTTCAAAATGGACTTATTTTCAGGTAAAAAAAAAAATCAGTCAACTTCAAAATGGACTTATTTTCAGGTAAAAAAAAAAATCAGTCAACTTCAAAATGGACTTATTTTCAGGTAAAAAAAAAAATCAGTCAACTTCAAAATGGACTTATTTTCAGGTAAAAAAAAATCAGTCAACTTCAAAATGGACTTATTTTCAGGTAAAAAAAAAATCAGTCAACTTCAAAATGGACTTATTTTCAGGTAAAAAAAAATCAGTCAACTTCAAAATGGACTTATTTTCAGGTAAAAAAAATCAGTCAACTCCAAAATGGATCAGTCAACTCCAAAATGGATCAGTCAACTCCAAAATGGATCAGTCAACTCCAAAATGGATCAGTCAACTCCAAAATGGATCAGTCAACTCCAAAATGGATCAGTCAACTCCAAAATGGATCAGTCAACTCCAAAATGGATCAGTCAACTCCAAAATGGATCAGTCAACTCCAAAATGGATCAGTCAACTCCAAAATGGATCAGTCAACTCCAAAATGGATCAGTCAACTCCAAAATGGATCAGTCAACTCCAAAATGGATCAGTCAACTCCAAAATGGATCAGTCAACTCCAAAATGGATCAGTCAACTCCAAAATGGATCAGTCAACTCCAAATTGGAAAACAACTTCAAAATGAGAAATAATCAACTTCAAATTAGATTAATCAACTGTTGAGAATTAATATAATACTACTAAATTTAATATTTATTTTTATTTTTACTTAAAAGGGATATAAAAAATATAAACGTTCCTAAGAAATTTATTTATAAGATTACATCATCTAAGTTAATTACAGAGGGAAGTAATCACTGTATTCCAGATACAAAGTTAGTGCTAGTCTCAGGGGAAATATTATTAATTGCCTCGGAGATCATCGCTTCTAACTTGCTGAGGCAGAATTCTTTAGTAGTTAAAGATCCCTGGCCATTATCTCTTAAAATCCCAACAATTGAGTCTGCCATACTTCTTTTTATGTCAGCTTTAATGACTGGCCAAACCTTTTCAATGGGATTTAACATCAGACTATAGGGGGCAAGTCTGAAAATTTGGTGTTGCCTAAATTCATCCTCCTCCACAACTTCAATTGAAGTATGGCAAGGAGCATTATTAATAACTAAGACAACTCCCCTTTCATAAATTTCATTTGCCTTTCTAAGGCACTCCCTGGTCCATTCTTTCACATCCTCTTTTTTGAAAGAACCTCTTAATTTTATGATGAATTAATCCATTATTACTAATATATGCAATAACATGGATGTTATTTCCCCTGGATCCAGCCGCGACTGTAGTGCACTTCATGCCATTTTTAGAGCAACCTTCTCTTCTTGAAATATGGAAATTAAAATTGGTTTCATCCATATAAAGAATTGGCACACTTTGGGACTGAAATTCTAATAAAGCTATTGTGTAATTCTTACGTTTCGCCTTATTGACATTATTATTGGCAGCTTCTGGTTCATAATGAACCGCTTTTAAAGTAAAGACCATAGAGTCCAAGTGCTTTCTTATGCATTCTTTCATCACACAAACCTCATACTTTTCGACCAACTTATTTAGAATGTCTTGAAGAGTGACCCTAGGAGAGTTTTCAATTAAATCGGCCATAAAATTCTTATGCTCTTGCACAATTTTATATTTTCTTGCTCCTCCCCTAGAGTCACTCTTATCAGCACCATGGTCTAACCAACGGTATGCTGTTGGCAGAGGCACACCAATTGTTCTTGCCAGGTCTTTCCAATTTCTGCTGCGGCATGTGCAGCTAAAATCTGGGCCTTTTTTTCGCCAGCCACAGTTTTCTTGAGGTAAGTCCTCTTTGGAGCTGTTGTTAATTCTTCTTCAGCTTCTTTTGTAGAGGTTTCTCCATCATCATCATCAATCATCGTTTTTGTCCATACGGGACTTTCTCCTCCTAATTTTACTGTAGGCTTATCCAATGCTTTCTTGGCCTCTAAGTTGTTTGTATTTTGGTTTTTTCTTCATCTATATAATGAAGACGAACAGTCAATTTCCTTACTCATGGGGTATATTAATTGAAAAAATAATTTTCAATTTACCAAAAATAATATCTCAATTTGAAGTTGTTTATTCCTATTTTGAAGTTGATTGTTTTTAGGTTTTTGACATTTTCTCTTCTCAATTTTTAGTTGATTGATCGATTTTGGAGTTGATTAATTTTTTTTACTTGAAAATAAGTCCATTTTGAAGTTGAAAAGGTGTAGTTTTTCTATGTTTTTATATATTAAAATAAAACAAAAAAACACCATGTGCTGAAAATGTGGCTCATTCTTCTATGTTCAATGTTGGAATAAATCAAGAAAAATAGGCCAATTTTAACAATTCACTTTGAATGAGAGCTCAAACTATACATGCCTCATGTTATGTAAAGACAAAAAAACAATACTTTGATAGATGCTTGAATCTGAAATTGTGTCCATCGATGATCAAAACTACTTTAAAATATTAACAAGTGTCAAAAAATGTCTGACTGCAGTTACATACAGAATGTCTTAACATTCTGTATGTAACTACTGTAGGTCTTTTGAAAGGACTAGATGCAGTATTTCTAGCATGAACGAGCAACTGGCCTAGAAATTCCTGCCAGTCACATTCAGGGAATATCAAACATTGCTCCTCCTCAAATTATGGCCATTTATTTCTAACAGGTTTAGATTCTAAGAAACATAAAAAAAAACGTATATAGCATTTTGGTCTTGAGGCCAATTTTTTTTTTCTTTCTTAATATCTACCTGTTGCTATGAACTGTTTTCAATTATTCATGCATGTCTAGACTGTTTGCATCTGAAATGATTCGCTTGAAAAAAACAAAAAAGAAAGAAAAAAAACAAAAAGAAAACAAATAGTTATCACCAAACTAGTTTTACAATATGGTTATTAAAAGAATCTGTAGTAGATGACAAAATTGATAGGTGAATACATAACTCTGCACATATTGCCAGTTGAATCCAGTGATACTAGTCACAAGAAAAAGGAAATAATTTGGGCAGCTATTTTTTTTTTTCACCCATTCCCAATAACTTTAATTTTTAAAAAAATTTAACTTTAAAATAATCTATTTAGCAAAAAGTGAGTAAACTGGAAATGCTAATTCAAATTGTCACTGAGAAAGAGAGAAGAGTAAAAAAAAATAGCAGCTAAAAAAGCAGTGTACAAGAAATGTTCAAGAGGACAGTAGCACATCTCAGCAACCACTACCAAAACAGGATAGTGTGCATGTGCAGAGAGTGGGGTATGAGGAGCAAATAGTGTATTTGAAAAAGAGAGGGAGTTTAAGCTCACTTGATAAATAACAGCGACAGTAGAGTGAAGCAAATGAATCAAAACACACCAAATTCAGAATCAGTCTTTCTCTGTAGGAGAATAAATGCTGAGTAAAGCCAGAGGTTGAATATTATAAGAACAAAAAGAAAAGGTGTCAAGACATAGTGAGAAGTGTTCATTCTAATAAGAGTCATAGTGCTCTTGATTTGGGTCAAACTGGCCAAGTCAGATTTTTGAAAGTGAAGAAAGATTGTAATCAAATTTTTTCTGAAACATAGACCCTGTTGAATTGTCAGGATTTTGGTATTTTATATGAGCATAAAAGAAAAGGGTTATCAACATAAATAAGATTTTTTTTTAAAAATGTATAATTAATGGAATTTACTTGTCATCAACTCAAGTTTTTCCAGATAAAGATATATATGGAATAAAAGTTTGCTTGAATGTAAATAGGATTATTTTTTTTTTCTTCAATAAAGATTACCATTATGAAAAGACAACATTTCCTTAATTCTCTACCCAGGCAATAAAGCAGAGTACCAGAAGCCAGGGTCCCCTTTGCCAAGCAAGAGAGAGTGAGAGAGAAAGAGAGGAGTAAAGCCAGAAAACAGCTGGCTTCCTTCTGGGCTCATCAAACTGCAGAATCAACCAGTCACACACATAGTTACAACAGCTTTTCAAACATAACCATATACATTTGCACAAAAAGCAAGTTGCTACAATGCTCAGTTACAAATAAAATTTTTAATGCATGCATTCATGTAAAACAAATAATTTGAAAAAGCTACATCAGATTGTTCTACAATGGAATCACAACATCACTTTACAATAGTGTCTTTGCAATAATTGTCTATTAAACTTAAAAAAAAAAAAAAGAAAGGCAAATATTTAAATACTTTTACTATAGAGCCTGATCAGTGTTAAAGACCATATTGAATGAATACACGAAAAAAATTTTTTAAATAAGTCTACGGTCAATGAAAACATTCTGAAAGTTGAATAAAGTTAGATATTCAGTCTTAATGAGAGTACGAACTGACAGCAATAATCTTTGCCTCATTATGCAATTCTTTTATTATTGAGGAAAAAAAAAAAAAAAAAAAAAAAAAAAAAATGAAACAATAGCACCAAGAATACAATGGTTTAGCACTTTGAAAATTTAAATTTTGCTCTCTTCATGTACATGTGTGAAGAGAAACTTTTTAATCAAATCTGCACAATCTGCTTTTTTCCCCTCCCTATTCACTAGAGTTTTTGAGGCAAAATGATTTACTTTATAAATAAAGCAAAACCAGGATATATAAAGGTTTTAAAGTTATGTAAAAATTTAAACAAGGTTATTTTTTCTGAAATATCCAACTTAACAGTTTCTGCACAATTCTCAAGGAATCTTAAAAAATACAACAAAAATTAAAGTAAAAAGAGAAAGAAAACTAAGCAAACAACTGAAGAGACTCCCTCCAACCTCAACAGAACATTAAGCTTTTTTTATATTCTGGTAATAAGCAATTGTAACAGGTCATTGTTATTACATTTTTGTTTTTAAATTTTGCTGCTACACTGGAAAGCTGACTTAAAATTTGTTTCATTTTATATACAAATAAATAAATTTAACTTGTCAGGCCTCCCACACATTCAATATTCGTTTTCAAAATGAAAATAACTGAGAAATAAACCGTTTTTGAGTGAGAAAGCAAGCTAAAATAATCAAAACTAATGACAAGCATTTGGTTAAAATCTGTTTTAGTTATTATTGACTGCCAAAGAAAAAGCAAAATGTTATTCTCAGCAAAAGTCTTATCAACATTTAACAAGAGATTAATCTCTCCAAAATAATTACTTTCTACAAAACAGCAAAAGAAAAAAGAAAGAGTGAAGCCAAATAAGAGAAAAACTGAAAGTTAACAAGGGAACACTTTCAAACAGATGACATTGCATCAACTTTAGAAACTAATTCTATTACAGACAGAAATAATACGTTAAATAACAAAAAGAGCGAAACGAAAAAAAAAAAAAAAGGTAAAGGAAGTCCAAAACCTCCACCCAAGCAAGAAAACAAAAAATCTAAACAACCAGGCAAAAAATACTTGTCATATTTTATCTTAAAGAAAGAGGGAGATTAAAAAAATAATAATAAAAAAAAATTAAAATCAATAAAAATAATGATAATATAAAACAAAAAACAACCAAAAAAAAAAAAACAAAAAAAAAAAAAACGATAAAAAAAAAACAAACAACCAAAAACAACAACAAAAAAAAAAAAACTTACTCCCAGGAGGATGTGGTTGTCCCAATGCAGAGGAATTTGCTAAAAAGTAAAATTGGGCTAAATATTAGATGGTAAACATCCAGACCATTGACTTACACAATAATCTATTTGAGGAGGGGCAGGATAATGACCCGCATATTACACACACAAACACTTACAAAAAAGAAAAAAAAAATCTTAGTGCTATATTGAAGAGACTACTATAGAATAGCATTTTGAAATAAGTGTCACTAAGAAGTTTCATGCAGACTAAGAATCTTGTATAAAACTTACCATAATAACCCAGCCTTGTTTTTATGGTTTTTTTTTTGTTTTTTAAGTGTATCTAAAGAACTTTTTATTTTGTCTTTCATCAATCTTACATCCTGACAAAGGAGTTACTGAAAAGTTTCCAACCCACTTGCCATAATCTGCTAAAATAACCCAACATCAGAATTTACTTTGGAATTTTTTCTTAGCTGGTCCAAGAACGTTTAAGAGCACCTTTTACTTGCTACTAAAAAGGCTTTCTATCACAAAACAAGTAGACTTAAAGTATCAGCAATGAATTTTGCTTATCAAACAATAAATTTGATAACTTTTTAATACTTTTTTAATAACTTGGTGTCTTTCTTGAATGACAGAAGTGCCACTAAGCAAAAAACATTTTTTAAAGCTAAATTTAATTAATTTTTAGCACAGAAACTTATCACATGTTCGAGTTTTATTGCCAAGAAAATAAATGGTAAAGTGTTTGCATTTCCATAAGAGAAAATTATTTTTTTCAATTAACTGAAAGTTTTCTCAATACATAGCCAATTTCTTTTTTCAGAAAAGTTCAAATGTCAAGATCTCTGTATTTTGAATTTAAAATTTAAAAGCAACTACAAGCTGAAAGCAAACTTCTTTATAAATGAGTTGTCCAAGATTTTCCATGGTCACCAAGTGGCAAACCTGACACACTTTTTATTCCTGTTGATGAGTCGTTGTAGCCGAGAGAAATCAATAAAATCAAATATATATCTAGGATTAGACATTCAAACCTGAGACGCTATCAAGTAGAATTAGAAAACATACTGAATAATTTATCTTGACAGAGACATGAGAAAATACATTTAGGAATATAGTTCAACTGTAGAAAACTGAAATTTTTTTTTTAATTTTTTTTACATGCCATTAAAATGCATTAATCAGCATCCTTTGGTTAACCCCATCCCTCTTATTAGTTCCACTATGCATGCTAGAAAGCATCCTACCCACTTTGCAATCTCACAAAGTCTCCAAATAGTCGGCACACAGTCAACTTGACTAAAAAAAAAAACCCTCTGCAATAAGATCAAACCAAGATTTTACCTACCCTATTTCCCTCCAATATGGCCTTGAGGTGTGCAGTAAGCAAGGCTTAGTAAATAAGGAATTAAAAAAAAGAAAAAAAAAGAAGAAGTTATTTTGATCACAATGGAAAGACTGCTACGTTCCTAAATTCTCTCATGGGTTGGCCATGTTGATTGAAGGAATTTTGGAAAATTGAGGGAAATGGATAAAGCACTAAAAATAAGTCAAAAGAACCAGTTTCACACACTCACAAGATAGCCATCAGTTCAGGGTTAAGCAGAAATGCAGGGGGTGGGGGGAATAAAATTAAGTTTTTAATTCCAAATTGAAATTGCCAAATCAAACTAAAAATAGTTAATGCCACCAGAGCAGTTATTGTGCAGCAATTTTATTTTCAAATTGTAAATTTAATCATAAAATTTCAAGAGAATAAAGAGTTGGCTTCTTAGTGTGGCTTAAAAAAGGTGGGGAATGATAAATATCACTGGTGAAGTTTAAAAGATACAAGAAAAAGAGACAGACAGGCAGTGAAATCCATATACAAAACAAATTGTCGCAAATTTGAATCTTGGTAATGTGTGTGTATGTGTGTGCATGTTTGCAAGTGGAAACAAGTGTGCAATAAATATTTACTAATCCATACATTCCTATTTAAGTAATGTCTATAAAACTAATAAGATATATTGCAATAAATAGTAGAAAAGAAACTGGTAGGCCATTCTAATTACACAATGTCTGGGAAAGTAAAGAGCCCTCATGTAGTGCGCAATTCTAAGGCATTATTCCTTGATGAGATTTTCATCAATTTGAAACTGGCCACATCAAAATAAAATCAAAGATGATTCAACTTTTCACATCTTACCATTTCATCCACACACACACACACACAGAGCAATAAAAAGCAACAATAGAAATCATTTAATTGTAAAAGGTTTTGTTAGTAAATTTTGAGGCCCAGCATGAAAAAAATTCTTTAGAATCAAAATAACAAAAGTGAATGCTTATCACATTACCTGAGCCAGGAAAGGGGACCATAGGATTCCAGCTAGGATGGGGTCGATGATGGTCTACTTGATGTTTCGGTAAAGAAAGAGAGAAAGAAAAAAAAAAAAGTGGGAAGGGCAAGCAAGGAAAAAAGAGAAAAAGAAAATATTAAAAATTTCAATACATATTGAATTACAGTCTTGAAATAAAAACAAAAACAGGTAACTCTTGTCAAAACAAAGAGAGACATCAAACATTTTGCTGTCCAAAATCTATAAACAGCAATGTAGATAATTCTTACAATTTTTTATGAACATTCACTATTTACAAAACCTTTCAATGACTTCTTAGGCTTTTGATACCAACAGCACAAATTGGAGAATACAGCAATGAATATAAATATGTTCCAAGGAATCTATGTCAAACATTTTAGATATCATCAGTCCTGAAATTGCCCAAGGAGACTGTATATAATTTTTAAAATTTGCTTTTTAAAAGAGTATCAATCTTTCTCAACACTATAAAATAATTTTGAACTTCAATTTTGAAGGAACCAAAGCTGTTAAAAATATTATTGCAAAATTAACAAAATATTTTTATACTAATTAGTTTCAATGAATACATGAAAATATCATCTGCATTGGTGTTAATTGCAGAGTTGATAAGGACACTTATCAGCAAGACAAAGAGGAAATGAAAAAAAGTTTGTTTTTTTTGTTTTTTTAAAGAAAAACAAAGGACAAGTGCACCACTTGACTTTCTCCAGAGATGAACACAAAAACTAGATGATATCTCACTCAACAGAATTATTTCTAACACTGGTGCCGCTACTATTTTAGAAGAATTCAACAGTGTAAATTCCATTGAGGCAGTTCTGATGGACAATACCGGTACAAAAACTGGTAGTAAGCCAGGGCTTTTGTTACAGCTCTGGAGAAAACAACTTAAAAGAAAGTTGCAAACCATTGGCTATTCACTTCATCAAAATGAATTTCCATTTAGAGCTGTTTTTAAGTACATTGATGAGACTACAAGAAGCTCTACAACTTTTACTAGTCCTTTAGGGAAACGTTGTAGAAATGATGACCAGGACTTAACCCAGGTAGAATTTAACACTACCAATAGCCATGGATTTAGATAGATAACACTACCAGGGCAATAGATTAGATAATTTTACTGGCACACCAAACCCACAGGTAGTTTTAAGATTTGTTTTTATTTTGTGTCTATTTTGCAGACAAATTCTTTTATAAGTCATTATTATATAAGGGTGGAGATGTAATTAGGTTTTAGTTTCATTTTGTAGCCAAGCGTTTATTCCCTGGGAATAGCAGGAGTTTGGTTATTAGTTGGTTGTTCATGTTTTGTTAGTCAGTAAGGATAGTGAACCAGAGCAATGGAAGATTTGTGGTGACCAGAGACTGCTCTTAGAATACATAGAGGAACAGATTTTCTGTGATCATGGAATTGCAGAATCATTAATCTTGACATGGGTTTTAACAAAATTTTCAATAATAAAATTATTTGAATTTTGTTTTATTTTTCTTTCTTTCAAAACTTAATAACTGTCTCTCTGATTTTGTTAAATATTTTAATAAATATAACATTAACAATAACATAAAATAGTTATATCCTTAAGTTAAGTTCCTTAATTAAGTTTGATTTCTTTCATGTTGCGAGAACGGCTGCCATTGTTGGCTTTGTTTACATAAATTTGTCTCAAGTAGTCATGTGCAGAAGCTCCATTTGTCTTCATTACTGCGCAATGCACAAAGTTGAAAATGAATGCACAATTCCAAATATAGTAGTAAATACAAAAAATAAAGTCAAAATTACGTGCCTGAAAGGAAAAAAAAGTTCTTTTACTTTTTTCAGTGATGTTTTTTATTTAAATTGTGTTGTGAAAGTTCACTTAAAATCCGACAATAAAATAGAAATTATGTGTCTAAAAAAGGTAACAAAAAAAGAAAAGAAAAAAAGACCCCCCCTTTCAACGATTTTTTTTTAAAAAGCAGTTCACAACCCATGACATATTTATTTAGAAAAGCTCAATTGTTTTCTATAACAAATTTAAACCAATTTAATAAATAAAAAATATAAAAAAAATCATTATTTAATAAAGCTTCACTTCTACAAAGAAACAATACTTAATTGGGAAAAAAAGAATTTATACCAATTAAATAAAAACTATTCATTAAAAGCACATTTTAAAATAACTTTCGCAAAAACTATACAGTAACAAGCTGTAAAAAAGGCAGTAAAAAGGCTGTTAACTAAGTAAGCTTCTGCACTTTAATACTTGAGGCAAACATGTAAACAACACCAGTAATGGCGGTTGGACAACATGAAAGAGATCAAACTTACATTGTCAATAAATTGTAAACAGTAATAGAGCACAATCTTTTATTGTCATTTTCAAAATAATCAGGCAATTTCACGTCATAATAGAACATTTTCATTACTGTGAGCTTTTGGTGCTTATATTGCAAATTAACCAAAATATGAAAACTGGTTTGTCAATTTTCTGAGAATAAGTTGTCTAGTCTATTTGGCTAGTCTATTTTTAAATATTTTAAAACTTTTCTAAGAAATTATGTAGCAAACAGGATGAAAGTCGGAACGTACAGCCTGGATGTAGACACTAAGATCCATTGCTGAAGTGAGTATTTACCTGACATCCCCATGAGGCAGGATGTGAGGGTTATCCAAGCCCATAAGCTCGGGCAAAAATTCCCCATAGACACCACATACATAGGGTTGTGTTTGTCTACCTCCCCAGACAAGACTCTGCCCATTTGGCATGGCCTTGTCTGGGTTCCTCTCTGCCTGAAAGCAGAGTTCAATGTCTTGAGCTTGTTCAAGCCTAAGCTGGAAAGCAAGTCCCAAGGTGGAAATGGGGAGGATAAAAACTAGTTAATATCAAAATTGGAAGGGGAGTGAGACGAATAACAAATCAATAAGTTTAACAAATTCATTTCCTTTAAGGCCTCACACAAGTAAAAGATTCTAAACAACTTGTAACCTTGTGTTATGATTATGAATATGAAAGAAAAGTAAATTCTATTACATGCCTATCATGCAATTTAGAAACAAAAAAAAAAAAAAAAAAAAAAAAAAAAAAAAAAAACACCATTCTATACGCTTGACTGGCTTGTCTACTCTGATTCTTCCAGATTCATAATTGCATCATCTTCAATGCCTCACTATTGTAAAAGAAATTTAAATTTTGGAATGCAAATAAAAGTAGATGTCCTCTTCTGGAACAGATTGGCAATAAGGTCATATGGATGCCTGTTACCAGCATAGATGCTGAACATTCATTTTCTCAGTGTAAACACCAAGCAACTCACAAGATTGTATTACAATGGAGATTTAGAAGAGATTAGAAGAGTAGATATTTCCTAAATTAAGAAATTAGCAATTTTAAATTTGAGCAGTATTTCAACTTGGGATAAATTGTTTTATTCAAATTTTGAATTAATATGTCTACTAACTTGCTTTTTGATATTTTGTTACAAAGATTATGGTTTAATTACTGTTTTGTAAAATTTTAATCGAAATGTTTGACCTTATCCGGATATTTATTATTGAGATTCAAGTTATTTGCTGTTAAGTTAATAATTATAAATCAATCTAAATACTTTTACTAAAAATAAAAAAATAAAATAAAATAAAATTTGAATGTGTTCTGAACGTGTTTTTAGAAGGAAGCTCTGATTAAAAGTTCTGCCTCAAAGATAATTATGCACTCTAACATTCCATTATTTTATTGTCTAGTCATTTTATTTTTGCATATAATTTTTTTTTGGGACGTGGATTTTAACATTTAAATAAGATTTGTAGATATTTGCTATTTCTTTATATGCAATAAAAATTTGAATTATGTTTTTTTTCAGTTTTAATAATAATTATAACATATGGTATTGCATTTTTGTCATAAAATACTATACAAATGGAAAAAATGAAATTTCCCAAAAGTTTTAAAAAAAAAGCTTGGGGGACTCTAAATTGGCTACCTGAAAAATTGCGTCTATAAATCAAGCAAAATGGCTAACTAGCCACATGGTTAATGCATTTATGGATCAGTAGTGCCTATCCATCAAAACTCTATGATAAATGGCACAGCCTTATAAAGTTTATAATTGAAATATATGCAGTTAGTTGGTTTGAAATTAAAAGGGATAATAAATTCCATAATCATCAACTGTATATGTTCAACATGAGAATAAATCAAGTCACCAGAAATATAGAATGTTCCATTAAAAAGTTACAGCACAAAAATATATGCTTTGCTTCAGAAGTAGCGAGCTACCAAAGAAAAAATTAAAAACTCTGAAGCGACACTCACTGGTCAAATTTGATTAACTTCTCAAAGAATGGACTTTGTGAACCTATGCATGCAGAAGGTTTTTCACATATTGACCTGCAAAAGGTTCTAGTGTAGGTACCGCCACTAATTTTCGATACCTTGATTTAAAATTAAATTTTATAAATGAAAAAGCTTCCTTGAAGCTTTCATTTTAGCTTTAATTGAAAGCTAAAGGATTAAATTTACTATTTCAAACAAGCAAAATACTCTGATGTATTTCAAACATAAATTATATTGATTAGAATCGATTTGGGGAGTGGTTTCTAAAATAGCTGATTAGCACTCTTTTCATTACAATGTAATTTTCTGTATTAAAAAAATAATCTTTCAAAAATGAAATATACTTTTCTGAAACTATTTGAGAAATATTAGCTAATTTAAAGCATAATTAATCTGATTTGAAACATTATTTACTTAAGTTAAAATAACGGATGTGGATTTTTAAAACAAACAGTAGCAGTTGTCATCGCCTGTCAATCATATAACAAGTACTGATAAAGGTGTTGACAGTTTTATTGTTGTTCTACGGAGACTTTATCCGTTAAAACATAATTTAAGGAAATGACAAGTGAGCCCCTTATATAATTTTTAACTACTCAGTAATCTTAAAAATATTGGAAAATATTCTCCATAATCTAATTTTAGGAATGTCGACTTTAAATTTACTATAGTCATCACTTTTATTTTCTGATAATGTCATGTATGGTTGACCATACTTTCATAAATAGGCAAGTTACATAATATTTTATATACATAAAAAAATTGTTTTAAAAATCTTGGTGAAAATGATTTGTATTAAGCTTTCCAATTTTTGATGAGTATAGTTTTCACTTAATAAAAATATCACCTAACTTAATGAAAGTAATGCAGAATTTTATTATAAATTATTATTTAAAAAAGGATCAAAATCCCAAAAATTCATTATTAATTGAAAAAAAAAAAAAAAAAAAAAAAAAAAAATTAAAATTTGTTTTTTTTTAAAGACAATAGTATCCTTAATAAATCTTATAAAAGCTTTTGTAATTAAATAATGTCAGTTTTATTGCATTTTTATTTTACGATTCAAAGCAGTTTGAAAAAAAGATAAAAGAATGATGGTTTACATTCTCCAATGAGTCCTGCTTTTAATCAATAATTGTTTTCAGATGAAAATTTCCCTAATTTCCTGAAATTAAGAAAGTGGGTGGGGAGAAAAATCCAAAAAGTTTCATGAAAATCCGATAATTTTTGCATGAATTTCCAAATCAATGTTTTTCAGCAAAATTAAAAAAAAAAAAAGAAAAAGAAAAAAAAAAATTTTTAACCAAAATTTCAAATGTGCTAAAAACAATTAAAATAATAATAATAATAATAATAATAATAATAAGATTAATATTATTAAGAAGAAGAAAAGAGCAGTTAAATTAACTACTGAAGCTTCACAAATTGTATGTGGACAAGCATTGGAGCATCAAACAAGATCCCCATTTACTTCAAAGGAAAATTATACTCAATAATTTAACTAGATTATGATGTAATATTCTATCCAGTGCAGTAGTTTTAGTGCAATTTTCAAGTAGTACAAATTTAAAACATTTATCCTTGTAATTATTACAGTATAACATACATCTTTATCTATTTTTGTGTCTAATTTCATGTTTATTGGCATGATGCTCTCTGAAAATAAATTTTTTAAATCTACATTTCTTAAATTGTTTTTGTTGCATACACAATTTTCGGAATTCCTTACAAACTTTTCATATTTGAGATATCAGTATTGTTTGCATTCAAACAACCCCGGTCAATTTTCAAACACATTCCAGTCCTGGTCAATTTTTGATAATATTTCTAGCATCACTTCTTTACCTTCTAAAATACAAGTAATCAAAAATTTTCCTGTGATTCTTCAGTAACTGCAAACTAAACAGAGTTCCATAGAAAGTTAAGCATCCACTATTTATCTATCAATAGATGTCGTTCATCATAACAAAAAGCAAAGTCACACCTATTTCATTTTTCTCAGCAAAATTGCAAGATTTTCAAAAAATGACTATAATCATGACACTTAAAATAATTATTTTCATGATGTCACTTTTTCATAAGAATTTATAATAAAAATTTTAAACAAAAGCAAAAATAAGTTTTGGTCAAAATTTAACCACAAATAAATTCTTTTGATTTTATGATCATAGTTCTTATGTGAATATTAATCAGCATTCAAAGGGCTTTCTAAAAATATACAACATAACCATATTGGGAGATAGGAAAATGTTATACAGGGTGTGATGGGTAAATTGACGCCATTTTATATTTTTTATTTTTTGTGTATGTTCAATGTTTATTTTTAATGTTGCGAACTGCACAGTATAGTAGGGTCAGTTGGACACCATCTGTGAGAAAAAGAGCACCATGATGCAATTCATTCTGCCAGAAATTTGGAAACAGCATGCTGTACTGCTTGGCATTCAAGCTGGAAGCTCCAATATGAACATTTCAGAGTGTTTAGGTGCAGAGTATTTGTTAAGAGTTGGATGAGTTTAATGGTGATTACAAAGGTGTTTAGAGTGATCACTAGTGATGGCAACATTATCATCTTCCGACAGGGCCTCAGACAACACGGAGGCCTACATCAAGTGCCTGGAGGAGATAGTGTTTTCCCTGGGTCAAGAGAGTGTCTGCTGGAAGATCCTATGTCTGTTAACAGGAGAAGAACCCAGTCATGGCTGTCAGATAATTTCTGTAACCACCTAACTCCTAACATCTGGCCACCTAACTCTCAGACTGCAACCCCCATGATTATTATGTATGGGGAGCAGTTGAGTGAGAGACCAACAAAACTCCTTGTAACACCAAAAATGAACTGAAGGCAAGGATTATGGTAGCATTCACCAGCTTGATCAAGGAAACTGTCCAGATGAGTTGCACAAGATTCCAAAGTTGTCTAGAGGCAGTGGTTGAAGCTAATGGCAATTTTATTGAAAAAATTTAATCTTTAAAAGTATTTCAAGATATTTTCGTGCACTTTTGGTAAATATATGTTAAAATGAGATGTCAGTGTTATTTTCATTTTTGCGTAATTTAGACAACAATTTATCCTGATGATGAGCCGTTCTAAAGTTTGTATGTTTGCTTTAATTTGGGCTGAAAATAAAGACAAAAATTGTCCAACATTTGGGTATTTTTTTTATTAAGTTGGTCCTTCATCTATTCCATGAAAGTTATCATCACATAGCAATCTTCTATGTCAACATAACAAAATGTCATCTTTGATGGTGAATATCTTTGTTTAAATGTCCATATAACAACTCTGAAGATGGCTCAAGTGAGCCGAAAGCTTAGACCATCTTTATTCTCAACAGAAATTGAAGCAAACATACAAACTTTAGAACGGTTCATGATCAGACATTCATTGTTATATATACACACACACATACACCTAATAAGCCTCAAATAATAAGAGGCTCAACCTCAAATTGGTATGAAAGAGGAACAAACTTCACTTCTCAATAACCTAAAAGGAAAAAGACAACCACTTTGTAATTTTAAAGTTAAAAAAAAAAACAAAAAAAAACAATAACAAGTAATTTATGAGACTGGCTCAAATTTTACTCACAAACTTTTACATGCCGAGGTTCTCTCTTCATTTCAAGCCAGATAGTCCAGTAGTAATTTGTATGATCTTTGTTTTTGATTACTGTTTGGATGTAGTGGGACATGCTGAGAATCAAGTTGTTACAGTAGTAAATGGAGAAGACACACACACACCTCGCAGACTTCTTTAATAGCTTCTCTCTTTGTTCTTCGGTACTTGAGGGTTATTTTTCTGCAACTTTGTTTTTAACAATTTGCCATAAATTTTCAATTGGCTTCAGATCAGTTCCCCGGCCCTTCCAGGGTTGTTGCACTGAATCCATTCAAAAATTTCTGAACAAACTTTGACCAGTGGCATGGAGCACCATTATGCATAAATACTGTGCACTGATGAATGTGCATATGCAGCAGTTACACATACTTTGCCCTCATTCATTGTTGTT